>JAJQWJ010000004.1:63568818-64051318 GCA_023637945.1 Phaethornis superciliosus
CAGGGGTACCTTGGGGCATCCCCAACACTCCATATGCCCACTCAGCCAGCCATCCCCAGAGCTCCCCAACCCCCCCTGGGATTCACTGGACACTGCAAACTGACCTCCACTCCCCTGCCCCAACATCCCAAGGGGTCCAAACCACCTGGATATCCCCAGACCTCTAACCCCACTCCTCACCTCCAAGCATCCCCAGCACTCCAAGCCCCCTGTAGATGTCCCCAGGCCTCCAGCTCCCTGAGATATCCCCAGAGGTCATCCCTAGACATCCCTAGAGCTCCAACCCCTTGGACATCTCCAGAACTCCCATTCAAACGTCCCCAGACCTCCAACCTGATGGACATCCTCAAACCTCCAGTCCCCCCACATATCCCCAGAGCTCCAACCCCTGGACATCTCCTGAACTCCATTCCCCCCATATATCCCCAGAGATCCAACCCCTGGACATCTCCTGAACTCCAGTACCCCCACATATCCCCAGAGCTCCAACCCCTGGACATCTCCTGAACTCCAGTACCCCCATATATCCCCAGAGATCCAACCCCTGGACATCTCCTGAACTCCAGTACCCCCATATATCCCCAGAGCTCCAACCCCCGGACATCCCCAGAGCTCTAACATCCCTCGGCCATCCATAGAGCTCCAACCCTGGACATCCCCAGAACTCCAGCAGCCGGTGGAGTGGCTGGGGCCAGGAGGAGAGAACCCGAACTACATCTCCCATCGGGGACCGCAACTCCGGGGCGGTCCTGGGCGGGAAGGGCTGAACCAGGGCGGGCCCAGAGCGGGGCGGATCGAGGGGGCTGAGCCGGGACCGGGGCGGGGCTGCGGGTATCGCCCAACCCCGGAACCACCGCGGTCCGACGGCCGTGCCCATCGCGGGTACCCCTCGCCCCATCCCCGCAGAGCCCGGCCATGGCTCGGCGGTGCCGGTGAGTTTTCCCTACGGGTCAGTTTTTTGGGGTGTGCATCCCCCGGCATGTGTCGGGGATCATGAGAGGGTGCGGGGGCTGGTAGCGGGCAGGGAGGGTGCCCAGTCCCGCAGATCCCAAGCTGCATCTGGCAGCGGGGAGAGGCAGCTGCCTGCCTGCTCCGGGAAAAGGAGAGGGGAAAGGGGGAGAGGAGGTTCTGGGGTGTCCCGCGTGTCCGCAGAGCTGGGCTGTGAAAGTGCCGATTGCCTCCGATGTAGGCGGAAAGTACTGACATCTGGGCAGGGGTAATGCTGCAGCTCCACATCTCCCCTCTGCTGTTGCAGGCAGGCGTTTGCAGTCCAGGCAAAAAGCCTGCAGCCTGACCTTGGGGTACAAGCTTTTCTCCTTCCATCGTGTAGGGGCCACGCAAGTTTTTCTTTTGATGGGTAGAGGTCTTTGCAGCCTGGAGATTAACAGAGCTCAGAGACACATCCCCTCCTCCGCTTGCAAAGTGTAACTTCAGCTTTTGCTGATAGACAGATGTTTGGCGTTGAAAACTCCAGCAGATGGGTTTATGCATCACGTTGTGAAACCACAGAATCAGAATTTTCAGGGTTGGAAGGGACCTTTAAGATCATTTAATTCCGAACCCCCTGACATGGGCAGGGACACCTCCCACTAGATCAGGTTGCTCAGAGCCTGTCCAGCCTGGCCTTAAAAACTTCCAGGGATGTGTGGGTTTGGAGTGGTTTCTGGGACAGCCCCTCTGTCAGCAAGAGCTGCTGGCAGTGATGAGCAGCCAAACCTCTTTGAGAAAGCACAAATACTTCTTTCTCTTTTCTTTCTCCCTTTTGATGCTGATGGTGCTCAAAGGGCAAGTGCCTGGTGCAGCAAACACCCGTGACCTAGTGGGGGATGAGGCTCTGGGAGTCGTGTCTGCACGACCAGATCTACACATGGAAGAGCTTTCAGGGAGCAGTTTAAGGGACTGATGATTATGTATGTTTGGCCCAAGAGTGTCCATCATTGTTGGCTGTTGAATACAGATGGACATTTGGGGTCCTGAGTTGCCAGCCCAGCTCCATGAGCTACCCAGTGCTCTCTGGAGTTCCGTGGTGACTCAGTGTCTGGAAAATCATAGGGGCTGTGCCAAAGGGATGTGCTTAGGTTTCCACTTCTTCCCTATATCGAGTTGTAGCCCTTGGGTGGTGGGGTGGGCTCAGGTTTCAGCCTGCCTCCACATCTGAAAGGCTGAGCACTCCTGAAGTGCTGAGTTGGCTCTGTTCAAAGAGGATCTGGGGTGGGGAATGGGTTGCTGGGCCCCCACTGTGGGGGTGGTTTGTCTTTGAGGATGGAGATGAGCAGGAGTGAGAGTAACACCTGTGGGAGCACTGAGGACAGAGGCTGCTGGAGTAACTGGGTGGTAGATGAAGCTCATCTTGAACCAGTAGGAACTGGGCTGTGGAAACAAAAGACAGGGGTAAAGGTGCCGAAATCTTTATGAAGGTGTTTGTAATATGGCACACGTGGCAAATGAAGTAGGCTAATAACCAATGCCTGGCAATGGGGTTTCATACACTTGCCCACTGGACCAGCCCTGCTGCACCATGTCCCAGCCTGGTGCTGTCTCCTTTGGAGGGAGCGATGAAATTATTACAGTTACCACTCTCATTTCTATTTTGGTCAGACATTTGTATCATCCCAGCATGCTGGCCTGTGGAACTGCTGGCATTTGGTGTTTTGCTTTCACTGCTGTTGCGTATGATTTGTTTAGTGTTGGTGGATACCTGTCTGGGAGCTGCTGGCCCTGCAGGTGCTGAGGAGCTGGATGCTGGGCTTCCAGACCACAGCTTCAGGGACAGCCTGCCTCCTATTCCTCAGGGGATGTAGGACATCTCTGAGGTGGACACAGAGATTTCCATGAAGGCAGAACATTGAGGCTTTCTCTTCTACATGTGCAATGGATCGACCAGGAGAGTTCATTTTATTTTATAGTCTCCAGAAACCTCTGTGGCTTGGACAAATTCAAGTGCCATGATGTGCCTCTAGGCAGGGAAAAGCAAAAGCCCTGGGTGTTGGTTTAGTCATGAGCCTGCGTTGATGTGCAGGGTTAAAGTGAAAACTCACCTTCATCTTGCTAATTAGCACCGGGTGAAGAACAAAGAAAGATCATGTTGTAACAGGGCAACTGTCAGGGATGTTAAACATGAAGGATTCTTTTGCCAGCATTGGCACCAGGTGGCTTTTTTGTATTCATGGTCAGACACTGGATGAGGTATCTAAACAGGTTTGGAGCATCACTTGACAATGGTAGATTTAAGACACATAACCAGCCTGCAACATGCAAATTCATACAATATAGATGAAAATATTTAAGAATGCTGCTGCTTCGAGTCTACTGTCCTTTTGCAGGCAGAGTGATTTCTTAGTGTCTGTTCTTCACAGGTGAGCTCTGTATTCACATGTCCCCCTTGGATTTGGGGTTTATCCTCTGGATGCTCAGTGCTGTTTAATCCTGGCTTACCAACCAGCCAGCAGCAGTGGAGTAGCTCATTTCCATTCCACTCAAGACATCCTCATTGCTGAATCACAGCTCTGCTTAAAATCACAAGACCTGGGGAGAGGGAAAAAAAAGAAAAAAATAAATAAAAAAAATTCTGGGTTGTTTTTTGGTTGGTTGGTGGTTTTTTTGCTTGGTTTTGTTTGGGGTTTTTTTGTTGTTGTTGTTTTTGGTTTTGTGGGGTTTTTTCTTGCTGTTTTGTTGTTGTTATTGTTGTTGTTGTTGTTGTTGTTGTTGTTATTATTATTTCTGACTCTGGAGAGGATGAGCTGTCTCTGGCTGTCCCCGCTCACCTGGCAGGAAGGTGAGGTGCCATCCCCTATCCCTCCCGCGCCCTTTTACTCCTCCGGGATGCCTGCAGCACATCCCTGCTCCCAGGGCTGGCTGCTCAGCCGTCTGTCACCGTGGCCAAGAAAACTCCCTGGTGGTGATGTACTGGGTCCCCTCCTCCTGCCCGCCGACACACGCGGTTTGGGGCACATCCAGCTCCTAGACCCGAAACACCCTCGTGGGATGGAGAGGGTAAAGCTGCTGGGGATGTGGGTAAGGTAGCAGGGCTTGTTGGTTTTTTACGTGCCGATAAAGCCATCTGTTGGCAGAGCCGGGCAGCAGGCATGGGTCCCCAGTGGGCATCGGATGAGTGAGTACCGGTGGGATGAGCTGCCTCCTGGCCAGGGATGTCCATATCTGTAGCTACAGGGGAATTCGCAGCAGCCCCAAAAGCACTTTGCAGGACCCATCCCCACAGCAGCCTTGCCCTGTGAGTCCCTGAGGGACAGTGAAGGTGGGGGTCCCCAAGGAAGGAGGGACCATATTCTTTACCCTCCCTGTCCTGACTCAGAGCCCTGAGGTGTTCTGATGCAGTATTTGGAGGGATCTTCTGCAGGGCTGGGGGTGGAATTTGGTCCATGGGGGGGCTGGGATGTGCAGGGAGCAGCCTTGTGCAAGCACTGCATCTGGTTGTCCCTGCCTGTCCCACCAATCCTATCAGTGCTGCTCAGACGGAATGGTGATTTCACCTTTTGTGATTCCAGAAAGCCCCATGGAAAATTAACAGTGTTGCTGCAGACCTCTCCAAGGGAAACCAAAACCCCAGGAAGGGTTTGTTCATCCCCCACCTCAGGCTTGCAAAGTCTTTCTGGAAGGGCTGGTCCCCCATGGGTGTATGCAGGGAGGGCATGTGGAGGCTTTTTTCACCCCCGCAGTTGTTTTTCTGGGAAGTAATTTCCAATTTTAATTTACCACCCTATTCCTTTCTCTTCTGTGGGGTTAGGGATGCCTCCTGGTGAAATCTGTGGTGTTCCCTTAGCTCAGCTCCTGCCAAGAGGTTTTGGGAGGAGGCAGCAGCACCTTGGACTGGAGGGGAGGGTTTCACAGCATCCTGATGTGAGGAAGTGGGTCTGTGTCTCTGGCAGCATTCAGACCTAACCTCACCAGGGCAATAGAGAACAGTTAAATGTTATTGACCCTCTTTAAATGAATGCCCTAATTGCAAAGGTGCTGGGGTTAGTGGTGCTGTGGGTCTCACAGCCCATGGTTAGCAGCAGTGCTGGTAAAAATAGAAGTGGTCAAAAAATGGGGTTTTATTTTTACTTTGAGAAGTGTGTCCTCCTCACATGTTTTGCTTTCATCTCGAGTGAAAGCAAGATGACTTGCTGGTTCTACAGAACAGGAAGAAAAAGCTTTGTTTTGGGTCAGCTGGGAACAAGCACAGCAAGCTGCAAACATGCTGTTTGGCTTTGACACCCTCCCTTCCCTTCCCTGTTTTGATTTTTTTTTTTTTTTTTTTTGGAGTTAAAGGTGACTGCAATGTCATCGTGGAACAAAATAACAAGTTTGTATATTAAAAAAAAATTAAAATATTGAGACAGGCTTTACATGAGCAGGCACCTCTGCAGGATGCAGCTCCCCAGTGCGAGGCAGCAGATATCTCTGGAGATGTCTCTGAGCTCAGGAGACTTACCTGTCATCTGGGACATGGCCAGGTCTCTGACTGGAGAATGTACATTTTGTTAACAAGGTGAAAAAAAAGAGGAGCAGATAGGCACTGACTGGGATACTATTCTGGGGGACCTTCCTTGCCCATTGATGAGCTGGGTGATGCCTGCAAACACCCTTTTATCCTTTTATTTAGCCATGACAGAACCACTTTTTTTTTTTGTAATTTTACTTTTCATTTAAGTCTCTTCTAAGTGACTGCACTTTCTGAAATTAACGGGGTATTTTCCACCCAGTGTCTGCTGGAAGGGCTGATAAGGCTCAATGTTTATAGTTATCACTGGAGACTGGTATGCAGAACCAAAGCCACTGCTTGGTTCTGCTCAACTTCTTGTGCACCAGAAATGAAAGGGAGGAAAAGGGGTCACACTTGAGACCCTTCTGTGGGTAAAAGCAGACAGGACAGGTAACCCAAAGTTGACCAAATGAAGTATTCCATCACATTCATGTCATACTTAGTATAAAGCTGAGGGATCACTGAGGGATCTTTTCCATCATTGTTTTCATTAAAGCCGTGTAGGTTTGTTTCCAACCTGTAAGTCTGTCTCCTGTATTCTCTTTCCTTCCCCTTTTTGGGAAGGGAGAGGGGCTAATAGAGAGCATCTGTCATTCATTTAATTGATGGCCCAGCATTAAACTTTGACACCTCCTCAGCATCTTTTTTAGAGTCATAAGTACCCAAGCAGGTCATGTCCATCAAACCAGGGCAGCCACAGGGGCTAGATCCTGGTCCAGCTGGGGTGACCAGGGCAGGATTAAACCCACCAGCTCAAGCACCAGGCTTGCACATCCCTCTGAGGCAGATTGGTGTCCAAGGGCTGCAGAAGGATTCAAAACGTTCTTAAAAAATACATTATTCCTCTCCTGGCAGTGGCAGTGATGGTTCCTTTGTGTATGTCATGCGTTCTAACCCATGGCGTTGGAGAGAAAGAAACAGCCTAAAAATAGAACAACTTCATAAATAATAAACTGGCCTTCTAAAAGGGAGATGAAAATCCAGAATATCCCTGAAACCCTGGGAGATGCTGTCAGTTTTACATGGACTGAGGAGATGGCTGTGTCTGCAGTAGAAGTACCTGCCATTCCTTGGGCCTAAAACCCTAAATGAGAGCTGGGAAAGAAATTACCCTTCTGTGTTTTGTTTTTTTTTTTAGAAAACCTGAAAACTTAAAAAAAATCTCCATTTCCAAATAATTTGTAAGCCTTGCTTGGTGGAGGCTGTGTTTTATTGTCCTCTCTGCAGTCCCCAGATAAGGTACACATGAGACAACGGCAGTGCCTCTGGTAGTGACAGGTATTTTCATCTCCTTCTCTGTCATCCCAAAAATTCCCAGTCCTGGGAGGCAGGGAGCTGTTTTGGGCTTGATACTCACCTGTGTTTCCAGAAGCATCCTGCCTCTTGCAGCTTTGCTCAGCTGTGCTGGTTTTGGCCAAGCCCCTTCTGCAAGCCTTCCTCACATCACCATCACCAGCACAAACCCCTCCTGCTTCTGGTTCATCCTAAAGCCAAAGAGGGGCTGAAAGAGGGGCTGAAGATTTATCCCAAACTCAGCATCTTCCCACCTCCCTCTCCTCCCTGCCTTTTTTGCCTGATTTTTTGTGGGACTCAGCCGGCCTGGTATCACACATGGTGGTGGGACAACCCTGTTCCCCTCCTGGGGGGCAGGATCTGAGCCTGGGTGGCACAGATGGGGTGTCTGGAGCTGTCCTCATCCCGTGCTGGAGCTCTCAGCTGGCAAGTGAGGGTTCAGTGGAACTTGGCAGCTGGACAAGTCCTTAAGCTAAACCTATCGCCCACCCGGGCTAATCGCTTCCTAATGCTGCCGTAATCCCGTTTAAAGCAGCTGGCAGCCTAGAAAGTTACCCACTCCCAGGGGAAGGTTAAAAGGACCCAGCAGACTATGAAAAAGTTCCCCCTCATCAGCAAGGTTCAGCCCAATACAAGCTTCAAGGTGAATATAAAATGCTGAGTATAAGATGTTCTGTGGAGCTTGAGCATCCCCATAGTGGAGCAGCAAGGTTGAGGGGATGCTCAGGAGCCCTTTCTTTCTGTTTTACTCATCCCTTTCTGAGGAGAAAGATCTGTTCGAGGTGCAGAGGAAATTGTGTGCCAGTTTGCCAGGCCTCTGGAGCGGAGAGGGTTCAGTATTTCATTTTGGATCTTACTCTTTTTGTTTGTTTGTTTAGTTGTTTGTTTTCTTTTGGGTTTTTCTTTGTTTTCTTTTTTGTTTTTTTTTCTTTCTCTCTTTTTTTTTTTTTTTCCATTTTAAATATAAAAAAATAAACCAATCCTTTTAGAAGGAGGTATTGCAAAGAGGTTGTTTTGTTTTTCCTTGGTTTTCCTGGAGCTGCTAGGCTCACAGCCCTGGGGCTTGGGGAGGGGATGTTTTCAGGTCCTGGCCAGCTCGGCTCTGCCTCTCTAGCTCACTCCTTCCCCCTCCAACCCCCCCAATCCTTCTGCAGCTGGCTTCATTTCTCACTTTCCCGTGTCCTTACTTCACTTTTTCCCTATGGCTCCTCTGTGCTTGGCCGAGCCCGGCCAGTCTGTAGCCAAGAAAAAGGCTTTTGGCGCATCCCACTGCCCCGGGGCCTTGCAAGGGGGGTGTGGGCTGGAGATGTGGAGCTGAAAGGCAGCTTGAGGCTGTGCTGAGTAAAGGAAAAACCCTTTGGAGGTCCTGTACTGCTCACTACCAACAAAATTAGCCTTCCCCCCACCCGGAGCTGTCACAGGAGTCTGTGTGTGTATCAGGAGTGAGTTGAGTGAAATCTGGCAGGGAGGCAGATTGATTAAAATTAGGAACATCTCCTTGGAATTCACTGCATGGTGTCTCTTTTATGGTTCTTAATTAGCCCTGTCCCTTAAAGATACTGTCAGTGGGCTGATGGAGCTCTGGCTTAGCCTCTTCCTACACCCTGCTGCTCTCAGCTCCTGCCTCACTGAAAGTCTTCCCCTCTAAAAAAAAAAATCAATTATGGCAACAAGTTGGCCTTTACTATTCTGGGGATCCTTTGAGTGGGTCTCAGGCTGTTCACATGTTGTCTGCCTCAGGTATTACAGGCTAATTTTATGGGATCAATACAAGGACTTAGAGAAAGGGTGTTGCTTAGGATGCTGAAGGATCCCAGGAACAGAACAGAACAGAACAGAACAGAACAGGAGGGGGATCAGGATTGCCTCCCATTCCCTGCCATACCCTGTAAAAGTCAGGAGGGTGTAAAAGTCTGCCCTTTCCCTCTTCTGCTTCCTTCCTCCCCTCACTGGTCTGGTCATAGAATCATTAAGAATCGTTAAGTTGGAAAAGATCTCTAAGATCATCAAGTTCAACCATCAGCCCAATACCACTGTGGCAACTAAACCATGTCCAGAGGTGATATATCCACATGTTTTTTAAACGCTTCCAGGGATGGTGACTCAACCACTTCCAGGAGCAGTCTCTTCCAACCACCCTTTCAGTTAAGCAGTTTTTCCTAATATCCAATCCGAACCTTCCTTGGTTCAACTTGAGTCCATTTCCTCTCATCCTGTAATTAGTTACATGTTAACTAATGAGTTATCCCCCACCTCACCACAGCCTCTTTCCAGGCAGCTGCAGAGAGCACATCTTGGGGAAAGGCTCCCACTCTTGGTCTTCAGTCTCTGACATCCTTTGTAGGATCTGATTCTGTCAGCTCCCTGAAGTCTTTTTCTTAGCTGGTTTTGCCACAGAGGACTTTTGAGCGATTGTGTCACAAAGTCTCATGCTTTGTATATGTTCATATATTTTTCCTCATTATCCCGCACGTTACTACTCCTTCCCAATTATGTCACAACAGATCCAGTTTTAACTTTGAACTTTGCCATCTCTCTTCCTTATTATCCTCTTTATCTTCCCTTGGGAGGGTGGGGATGGTAATAAAGAGCAATGGGGTTTTGTTCACCCAGACTAATGCAGGGGGACACAGAGTAATTGGAGATGGTGCCTGGGTCTCGGCGTACAGCACCTGCCATGTCGCAACCCAGCAGTGGGAAGGTGGGGAGGGAACTGCTGAAATGGGGCCTGCAAAGGGGTAACAAGTGGTCCCTTGATTCAGAGATTCTTCTGAGACTATTTATATCTTCTCCATTTTCAGAGGAGGGTGCTCCAGGACTCAGTGGAGCTGGGAACACTGCTAACAGTCTGTTGTGTTCTGCTGAGAGCCCCGGGATTTCTGCAAAAGGATCTTCCTTCCCATTCTTCTGCAAAAAATAATAGAGAAAGCAGAGCACCATGTATACCTTCCTTCCCGAGAACTTCACACCGGTGAAGCAGAAGCCCTCCAAGGAGCTGAGGCCCATGCTGATGGCCATCTTGTTGGGCCTCATCCTGTTCATTGCTGCAGTGGTGGCCTGGTGCTACTACACGGTGTCCCTGAGGAAGGCGGAGCGCCTGAAGACAGAGCTGATGGACCTGCGGGCAGATGGCTTTGTCATCAGGAACCAGCACGGGGAGGTGGTCTTCCGCCTGGCCTTCCACTCAGGCAGCCTCGACCTGGAGTCGTGCTCCAAGGAGGGTGAGATTTTGAGCTGCACGCGGTCAAGCACGGGGCCGCTCAACTTCTTCATCCAGACGGTGAAGCCCAAGGACACGGTGATGTGCTACCGCGTGCGCTGGGAGGAGCTGGCGGCCGGCCCGGCGGTGGAGCACACCATGTTCTGGGAGGACGCCCACTGGTACGGGGGCTCGGAGATGAGCACCCAGCACTGGCCCATCCGCCTGGCTGGCTACCAGGAGCCCGTGCCCTACGTGACGAGCGACGTCTACTCCTTCCGAGACAGCTTTGGGGGCATCCTCGAGCGCTACTGGCTCTCCTCCAAGGCAGCGGCCATCAAGATCAACGACTCGGTGCCCTTCCACCTGGGCTTCAACGCCAGCGAGCGCACCCTCTTCTTCCAGGCTCGCTACAAGGACTCTCCCTACAAACCCCCCCCGGGGCAGCAGCCCTTCCCCGAGCTCAGCTACCGCGTCTGCGTGGGCTCTGACATCACCTCCATCCACAAGTATATGGTGCGCAGGTACTTCAACAAGCCCTCCAAGATCCCTGCTGAGAACGCCTTCCGATACCCCATCTGGTCCACCTGGGCACTCTACAAGAATGATATTGACCAAGACAAAGTCTTGCGATTTGCTGAAAAGATCAAGAAGTACCATTTTAACTGCAGCCACATTGAAATCGATGACATGTACACACAAGCTTACGGGGACTTTGACTTTGACCCTGTCAAATTCCCCAATGTGACAGAGATGTTTGCAAAACTAAGGGAAGATGGATTTAAAGTCACACTGTGGACTCATCCATTCATTAACTACAATTCCTCCAACTTTGGGGTGGGGATTGAACGTCAGCTGTTTATCAAGGAGCCATCTGGGCGGCTGCCAGCCATGGTGGAGTGGTGGAATGGAATTGGGGCCATCCTGGACTTCACCAACCCAGCAGCCCGGGAATGGTTCCAGAGCCACCTGCGCCAGCTCCGACACAAATATGGCATCTCCTCCTTCAAGTTTGATGCGGGCGAGACCAGCTACCTGCCCAAGCAGTTCAGCACCTTCCGCCCACTCTCAGACCCCAGTATCTGGTCACGGCGCTACACAGAGATGGCCATCCCCTTCTACGAGCTGGCCGAAGTGCGGGTGGGCTACCAGTCACAGAACATCTCCTGCTTCTTCCGCATCATTGACCGTGACTCCGTCTGGGGTTATGAGCTTGGTCTCAAGTCCCTCATCCCCACAGTGCTCACCATCAGCATGCTGGGGTACCCCTTCATTTCTGCTGACATGATTGGGGGGAATTTTTTCCCCAACAAGACAGATGGGACAGTGGAGATCCCTGATCGGGAGCTGTACGTGCGGTGGTTGGAGCTGTCGGCCTTCATGCCCTCCATGCAGTTTGCCATCCCACCCTGGCTCTATGACAAGGAGGTGGTGGAGATTGCTCAGAAGTTCACAGAGCTTCACGAGTCGCTGGTGGCTCCACTGCTGCTGGAGCTGGCCGGGGAGGTCACTGACACAGGTGACCCCATCATCCGTCCCATCTGGTGGATCTCTCCCCGCGACGAGGCCGCTCACAGGATCGACTCCCAGTTCCTCATTGGGGATACCCTGATGGTGGCCCCCGTCCTGGAGATGGGCAAGCAAGAGCGTGACGTGTACCTGCCAGCGGGCAAGTGGCGCAGCTACAAGGGGGAGTTGTTTGAGAAGACCCCGGTGCTGCTCACGGACTATCCCGTTGACCTGGATGAAGTTGCCTATTTCCTCTGGGTTTCCTAACAGGGTGCTACACCAGCTTGGGGATAACCATGCCTTACCTAGGACTTTGTAACAAATAATAACTCTAATTGCACATTTCATTTGAGTCTGGGGATGAGGAAGAGAATTAAATAGGTTTCTCTTTCCTTTGGGTAATTATTGTTGTTTGGAGGAAGGGTGATTTTTTTTCAATTTGGGCAGGTGGAGACTACAGTTGTGCTATGGTAGGCAGAATTTTCTCTGTGTGAGTCAGGAAGGAGTTGTCTGTCTGTTTGCAGACACTTAATAAACCCACTACTGGTTCAGTTCCCAAGGGTCGTGGAGGTTGGCTGGTACCAGTGGGAGAGCTGCTGATCTTGTAGGAGCACCCAGTGCTAGACATGGGGCTGTGGTGATGTGGGAGGGTTGCTACAGCACAGCCTGCCTTAAATTTTATATTATGGCAAATTTATTTAAAAGGCATTTTTTTAAGAGCAGAAAACTAACTAATGAGAGAGAGATATGTAGGAGAAAACTCTGAGGCCTGGTTCTGTTTAGCCTGGAAAAGAGAAAACTGAGAGGGGACTTTATCAATGCTTATGTCAATAACTGAAGTTCAGGTGTCAAGAAGATGGGGCCAGACTCTTTTCAGCAGTATCCTGCAAGAGAGCAACGGGCAACAGGCACAGGCTAGAACACATGAAACTCCATCTGAGCATGAGGAAAAGAAGTTGTGGAGTCTCCAGCTCTAGAGATACTCAGGACCCATCTGGATGCCACCCTGTGCAACCTGCTGTCGGTAAACCTGCTTTAGCAGAGAAGTTGTACTAAATGATCTCCAGAGGTCCATTCCAACCCCTAACATTCTGTGATTCTATAGACACTCATATATTTTTTCCTCCTTCAGTCTAGTGTGGCAGTAAACTAACACTTGCCCCATGTTTCCCTTGTCCCAGATACCAGGCAGGCCATGTTACTAGAGTGATGTCCAGGTACTTTAACTCTATGGTTTGTGTGTCACTTGCTGGAGCAGCTTCATCCCACCTTCACTCCCATTTAACACCCTTTTGCCCTGGGTGTCAACACCGCCTTTCCCAAAGCAGGGCCCTCCATAACTGCATGCCCTATTAGTCTTTTTAAAGCATTTACGTCCAGGTTTTATTGCATTATTATCTCGCCTCTGTCATCCCTTTTGGTTTCTAAAGGACAGATGAGCTTTCAGGTTTGTTGCTGGTGGACAGGCTGCCTGGAGCAAAGACGTTCTCAGAAAGTACGTGTGGCACATCCCCAGGAACAGCTGGTACCCACAGGCAGCACGTGTCTGGGACTGACAGTGACATTTGCTGCAAGTTGTGGGTGCAGAACACTGACTTTTGCACTGATGGGTCTGTGCCAGTGGCTGTTCTCACCGCAGCCATGGAAATGTTCTTGACTACGAGGAAAACTAAGCTAATATCCACCTCCATCTCAGGTTGCAGGTAGAGGTGTTGGTCTTGCTGAAACAGCCCTTCCATCTCTTCCCCAGGAGAATTAGGGGGTGTTTGTGGTGCTGGAGGTGGGATTGCTGTCGAAAGCTTCTGGGCGGGTCACAGGGTGACGTCGTCCTGTACCCCAAGTCCCCAGCAGCTGGGATAGAGCTGCAGAGATGCCTCTTCCCCAGTTCGCCTATTTGGTTTTGTAGAGGAAAACGCATTTTCAGAGGGACATGGACAGTCTCTGCTCTGAGACAGAGCAAACAGGATAGGAGTCTGGCATTCCTCCTTCCCAGGACAGGACATTCCTGCCTGTGCCCTGGTTTCCTGGCTGTGCCCTGGTTTGGAGCACATTTCAGTCCTTGAGTTTTTAATTTTCCCCTGCAGAACTGAACTGCACTGGCTGGGAAGGTTTGGGCACCCTGCCCAGGCTATGGTCAGCCAAGTGGAGCTCATCATCTGTAGAGTTTCTCTTAGGATTGTGTCTGGGCTCAGCAAGGGTCTGGCATGAGTCTGCCAGACACAAAGATGGAGCTATGTGTTGGGTAGGGTTGGTAGCAGTAAAGATCTTCCTCAAAGCTCTTCTCCTGCACTGGGTATTGCGTGAGGCAGAAAAGGAGGTGTGCTGAGCCTGGTGGTTCTGATTGGGTCCAAGAGCAGAAATGTAGATATTGGGCAAAATCAGAAGTGCTTTTATAGTTAGGAAGTGAGGAAGTCTGGTTTGATGGACTCTTTGGAGCATCCCGTGTGGCCTGAATCTGCTCTGCATAAATTGATGTTTCAGCCTCAAAGTGAGCCGTGAGGCAGCGCTATAGGTTCTTGCCCAGTGGGAGAACAAGAGTGTCCCAAAGCCTGTTTCTTGTAGTTTTTAGACGTAAAGGACAGTTTGTTTCCTGCCACTGGTGTAAATAGCAGTTGTGTTACAAGTTACAGGCACCCTCTGGAAAGAAGTCAAACCTGGAGCCCCAGCATCAGGGCACTGGCAGGATTTGGCTTTTGTTGAGGGTGAAGGTGGAGGAGGTTCTGGACATGAGTCTGATCACAGGCTGCAAGGAGGATGAGGTGCAGTGGGCTTCTCTATCCTCAGAAGCACATAATGGCCATGCTTTGAGGGCCTCCAGCTCTTTCCTCCTTTCCTTGTGAAATCCTTTGCTTGTCCTCCCTTGGCATGGAAGTCATTGGGTGGAGATACTGCTGCACAGCTCAGCTGCCAGTGAAGATATGGGATCTTGGACCTAGGACTTCATAGGAAGGATTCCAGCATGACTAGGGGATGCTGCATGTATTCTCCTCCCTGTCTCCACCGTGTCACTTGCTGCATCCCACACTGGCAAGGGGCAAGGCTATGTGAAGAGAAATACTGCAGTTCCATTAGTATCCCTTTATTGTGAAAATGATGGGAACTGCTAGGTCATTCCCTTCCATCCCCCCACAGTGGTTTCAGGAGCTTTCAGGAATGTCATGCAGGAAATTCCCTGTTAGAAACACCATCCTCCTTCTGTTCCCATCAAAAGAAAAAGGATTTTATTATCAAAATTTTAATTTTCTTTTTATTTAACCATATTCATAAATGGGTAAGATTATCAAATGTCTTTATTTTTATAAATGCTCCAGTTATGGCCTAAGTGGCCATACTTATTCAGTACTCCAGCAAGGAGAAAGGTAAAGCTATGGAGAGGACATGAGGGATAATGCTGAAGAGCAGTTTTCACGTGGGTAGTTCTTGGTGGGTCCATGGCACCAAGCCTTCCTTGCATGTCAGGAATAGGGTCAGCAAGTGCTGCTTCAGGCTATGTCAGAGGCTTCCAGATGCCCTTTTCATCCTAGCTATTACCAGAACCACTATTTCTAACACAAAGCAGTAGCCCTGCAGGACTCAAGGACCTCTAGGACCTTTCACACCACAAGCACTCTGTGCAGAGACCTTGGGAACTTCCAGGAGGGGGTACTCTTCCAACTTACACCATGGGTCACTGAGCAAAACAGGGTTTAGTTTGCCTTAACCAAGGAAACATCCTGAAAGGGGTTTCTGGGTTGGGTTCAGCCTTTTCCACCACAGCCTAGGGTGGATCATGGCTGAGCAGCAGGTGAATGTGATGCCCATGTGACTGAATTCTGCAGCTTGCACTGTCATGTATCGGGTTTTCTGGATGCTTGTGTTTGCACATGCCATCCTACATCAGACTGTAATGCTGGTGGGCATGTTTTAAACCACTTTTCTAATTATTAACTGTTACGAAAACAGAAATGTATCATGAATCGCCTTGATTGATATAAAACTTTGGAAAACAAAAGGATGTGTAACTGTGTCCAACTATGTCAAGTACATGGGGCCAGTGGTTTTGGCATGTTTGGGGCTTTTTTCATCCAGACCACCAAAATCAGAGTTAAGATTGTTGGTTTACTTAAAGCTTGCAGCCTGCAGCTTTGTTACATGTTTTGAAGAAAGGAGCCACCATCCCCCTACTCCTCTGTTTACAGTGGTGGGGTGGGAGGAGAGGGGGATGTGGAGGTCACCCACTGATGGGGGGGGGTCACACACTGCCCTCCCTTAGGTCCCAACAGGAAATAGCTATGTCCTAGGTCTGGCCTGGGAAAGACCATGTTGATGTGAACCCCAATGGTGCGTTCAAGGTTCACCCCCAGGGGTGGGAACTACGCCATCATGCCACTACTTCTGCTGACATCCACCCAAAAAAGGGCCCATCAACATTGACTGGGGGATTGTTGCTGGTCCACTCTTCTCCCAGAGGAAACATGCTCTGGAACTGTTTGCAAGCACTGAAGAAGAGGAACTTCTTGTTCTTGGCTTCCCTCAGGCACTCCAGAAGGTCTGTCTGGGCCCCAGCTGTCCCATAGTCCCCAGGTTCCTCCTTTCCAGATGGTGCTGTTGGCTGGGAGGGGGACAGAGTGGATTTTTGTGGCTATGTGAGTACCAGAAATGGAGCAGGTGAAACTCATTTACAAATCTACCTTGCCACACACAATGTTTTTTCTACCTTTTCTATCTGTTCTTGTGGAAACCACAGCCTGCCTTGGGCCACCCAGTCATCAGGAGCACTGGCCAACGTGCACTGGGGGTTGGAACAGACTCTGATGTGCTTCTTTTGCAATGAAAGACATTTTTTCAACTCTTTGCCTCTCTCTTGGGTGTGAGCAGCATCCTTATGCTTGGCTGATGCTCACCTTGGGGGGCAAAGCTGGTGCCAGATGGAGACCTGGAGGCAGGTTGGCAACTTGCAGTACCTGCCTTCCTGGAACTGGTGAGTTTGGATTTTTGTGTTTGGTTTGCACCCTCCAAAAGGCTGGTGCTGTGCACGGGGAGGGTGAGTGAAGCTCACCAGGGATGCGGGGAGAGCAAAGGGGGTCTGCTGTGTGCTGGGTCCCAGCTAAGTGGCAGTGCTTGAAAACACATCCACAGCTGGGTACAGTAGAGGGAGGAGTGTTAATGGCAAAGTCTGAACCATAGTGGGTCTAAGAGGAAAAGCCCAGTTCATTTTAAGCCATATTTCAAGGAGGTCCATACAGGTCACAGCAGCTGGACTGCAGACCCATACAGTCTTGGCCAGGAGCATGTCCATCACTGCTGGAAATCACAGCTTTGATTCAATGATTTAAAAAGAAACAAAACCCAAAAACAAAACAACAAACAAAACAAAATCGAAAAACAAACAAAAAAAAAAGCAAAAAAACAACAGTCAGACAGGCAGAGGCAGAGCCCAAGGCTGGGGAGGACTAAGGAAAAAGGACAGGCTAAGAGCAGCAGAGTCCCTTTGGGCATGTGGCCAGGCTGGCAGCCTCAAGAAAAATCCAACCTTCTCAAATGCAGTTTACCCCAAGCTGGGTGGGAGCTGCCAGCCTGCAGGTCCCTCACCTGAGAGAGCCATCAGTATGGTTTGGGCTGGTGCAAAAATCCCAGAAGCCAAGTAGAGAGAAGCAGAGATTTTTATTTGTCATTAATTTTTGCCAGTAGTAGTCTACTGCCACAGGCATGGTTCTCAACAAAAGATTCCAATAAAAGGGGGGAAATGGTTGCCACAGCATCAGCAAGTGCTGTAGCTCTGTTTCCTTGCTCATTTAGCCTAGGTTCTGAGAAATGCAAATTCCTCTTCTGCATCAGCATCCATCAGACAGCTGAGAATTGGGTGCCTTCCTCTTCAGGATAATAGCAAACTGCTTTTGTAGAAAATTTACTCTGCTGCATAGCCTCCCTCACTAAGTAAATGAAATCTACTGTTTAACATCTTTGTCAGCAACATGTGTGGTGGGATTGAGTGCACCTACAGAAAGTTTGCTGATGACAGCAAGTTGTGTGGTGTGGTCAGCATGCTGGAAGAAAGGGATGCCATCCAGAGAGGCCTTGACAGGCTGGAGATCTGGGCCCCTACAAACCATATGAAGTTCAATAATGCCAAGTGCAAGGTCCTGTTACTGAGTCAGAGCAATCCCAAGCACAAATACACATTGGGTGGAGAATGGATCGAGAGCAGCCCTGAGGAAAAGCACTTGGGGGTGTTGGTTGATGAGAAGCTCCACATGAGCCAGCAGTGTGTGCTTAAAGCTCAGAAAGCCAACTGTGTCCTGGGCTGCATCCAAAGAAGCGTGGCCAGCAGGGAGAGGGAGGGAATTCTGCTCATCTGCTCTGCTCTGGTGAGACCCTACCTGGAATACAGGTCTGCAGACAGATCTGGGGCACCCAGCACAGGAAGGATATGTACCTGTTAGAACAAGACAGAGGAGGCCACAAAGAAGGACATGGAGCTGTTGTAGTGAGTCCACAAAGATAATCAGAGGCCTGGAGCACCTCTGCTATGGGGACAGGATGAGAGAGTTGTGGATGCTCAGCCTGGAAAAGAAAGGCTTCAGAGAGACCTTACAGAATCGCCCAGTACCTGATGGGGCTACAGAAAATCTGGAGAGGGACTTTCAGTAAGTGATAGGGCAAGAGAGGGGAATGGTTTTATGCTACAACAGGAGATTTATCTAGACATTAGGGAGAAATCCTTCACTACAAGAGTAGTGAGACACTGGCACAGGTTGCCCAGAAAAGATGTGGATGCCCCCTCTCTGGAAATGTTCAAAGCCAGGTTAAGTAGTGTTTTGAGCAACCTTGTCTAGTGGAAGGTGGCCACAGCAGAGGGGTTGAAAGTAGGTGATCTTCAAGGTCCCTTCAATACAAACCATTCTGTGATTCTATGGAACTAAAAATATCTTAAGAAATCAGTTGTGAAAATGGGTGAGTTTCACAACTTTGCAAACCAGAAGCATGCATGGAATGTCTAAATTGGGAAGAATTACAAGTAGAGACCGTGTCTATAAGCTGTATGAATCACACTGCAGTCACAAAGACAGCAACCAAAATATTTTAATAGCTAAGTTATTCAACAGCACTTGCCAGACAAAAGAGGGGTCAGAAAGTTTTCTTCAAATTTCACGCTGAAGTACATATCCTTTGAAAACAATTAAAATTCCCAGGTCATTTAAGTCATTAGCTCATTAGGCCCTGAGACCACTGCCTAGCTGGTGTAGCACCCTGTTAGGAAACCCAGAGGAAATAGGCAACTTCATCCAGGTCGACGGGATAGTCCGTGAGCAGCACCGGGGTCTTCTCAAACAACTCCCCCTTGTAGCTGCGCCACTTGCCCGCTGGCAGGTACACGTCACGCTCTTGCTTGCCCATCTCCAGGACGGGGGCCACCATCAGGGTATCCCCAATGAGGAACTGGGAGTCGATCCTGTGAGCAGCCTCGTCGTGGGGAGAGATCCACCAGATGGGACGGATGATGGGGTCACCTGTGTCAGTGACCTCCCCGGCCAGCTCCAGCAGCAGTGGAGCCACCAGCGACTCGCGAAGCTCTGTAAACTTCTGAGCAATCTCCACCACCTCCTTGTCATAGAGCCAGGGTGGGATGGAGAACTGCATGGAGGGCATGAAGGCCGACAGCTCCAACCACCGCACGTACAGCTCCCGGTCAGGGATGTCTGCTGCCCCTTCTGTCTTGTTGGGGAGGAAGTTTCCTCCAATCATATCCGGCAGTACAAAAGGGTACCCCAGCATGCTGATGGTGAGCACTGTGGGGATGAGGGACTTGAGACCGAGCTCATAACCCCAGATGGAGTCACGGTCAATGATGCGGAAGAAGCAGGAGATGTTCTGTGACTGGTAGCCCACCCGCACCTCGGCCAGCTCGTAGAAGGGGATGGCCATCTCTGTGTAGCGCCGTGACCAGATACTGGGGTCTGAGAGTGGGCGGAAGGTGCTGAACTGCTTGGGCAGGTAGCTGGTCTCGCCTGCATCAAACTTGAAGGAGGAGATGCCATATTTGTGTCGGAGCTGGTGCAGGTGGCTCTGGAACCATTCCCGGGCTGCTGGGTTGGTGAAGTCCAGGATGGCCCCAATTCCATTCCACCACTCCACCATGGCTGGCAGCTGCCCAGATGGCTCCTTGATAAACAGCTGACGTTCAATCCCCACCCCAAAGTTGGAAGAATTTTTGTGTATGAATGGATGAATCCACAGTGTAACTTTAAACCCATCTTCCCTTAGTTTTGCAAACATCTCTGTCACATTGGGGAATTTGACAGGGTCAAAGTCAAAGTCCCCGTAAGCTTGTGTGTACATGTCATCGATTTCAATGTGGCTGTATTTAAAATGGTACTTCTTGATGTTTTGTGCAAAATCCAGAACTTTATACTGGTTGATATCTTTTTTGTAGAGTGCCCAGGTGGACCAGATGGGGTATCGGAAGGCGTTCTCAGCAGGGATCTTGGAGGGCTTGTTGAAGTACCTGCGCACCATATACTTGTGGATGGAGGTGATGTCAGAGCCCACACAGACGCGGTAGCTGAGCTCGGGGAAGGGCTGCTGCCCCGGGGGGGGTTTGTAGGGAGAGTCCTTGTAGCGAGCCTGGAAGAAGAGGGTGCGCTCGCTGGCGTTGAAGCCCAGGTGGAAGGGCACCGAGTCGTTGATCTTGATGGCCGCTGCCTTGGAGGAGAGCCAGTAGCGCTCGAGGATGCCCCCAAAGCTGTCTCGGAAGGAGTAGACGTCGCTCGTCACGTAGGGCACGGGCTCCTGGTAGCCAGCCAGGCGGATGGGCCAGTGCTGGGTGCTCATCTCCGAGCCCCCGTACCAGTGGGCGTCCTCCCAGAACATGGTGTGCTCCACCGCCGGGCCGGCCGCCAGCTCCTCCCAGCGCACGCGGTAGCACATCACCGTGTCCTTGGGCTTCACCGTCTGGATGAAGAAGTTGAGCGGCCCCGTGCTCGACCGCGTGCAGCTCAAAATCTCACCCTCCTTGGAGCACGACTCCAGGTCGAGGCTGCCTGAGTGGAAGGCCAGGCGGAAGACCACCTCCCCGTGCTGGTTCCTGATGACAAAGCCATCTGCCCGCAGGTCCATCAGCTCTGTCTTCAGGCGCTCTGCCTTCCTCAGGGACACCGTGTAGTAGCACCAGGCCACCACTGCAGCAATGAACAGGATGAGGCCCAACAAGATGGCCATCAGCATGGGCCTCAGCTCCTTGGAGGGCTTCTGCTTCACCGGTGTGACATTTTTGCGCAAATGAATTTCCTTGGAATCACTCTTTTGATTGTTCCCATGTTTTCCCGCGCGGTAGGTAATCATGACTTCTTGGTTAGAAACTTTGCTTCTGAATCTTTTTCTAATGAGAGGACACAAAATTCACTTTGTTACATGGAGGTGGTCAGGGTCTCCTTTCCAAAGCCTGTCCACTCACACCTGCAGTGTTATTCATGAAACAGAGTGTCAGAAACTCAAAAAAAAACCCAGTTAAATCTTGTGTCTTTCCTCCCATTTGCTGCCCTGCCAGCTCCCTTGCTCTTTGACTCTGTCTTGATCTGCTCTGTGTGGTGGCTCTGCCTGATCCCTGGCAGCTGGGCTGAGCCTTTTTGGAGCAGGGCTGTGCCAGGAGTCTCGTGACCCTCTCTTGGCTGCAGCTTCCCCGAGCCCTGCAGAGAAAGGTCAAGAGGATGAAAGTCAGGGCAGAGCCTGGGGGACAAGGGGGCCAGGGAAAGGGGCTGGTACCTGAACACAGAAGCTGAATATCAAAAGCTGATCTGTTTTTACATTAATAACACAGACTGGAGGATTTTACCACCTAACTAAAACTTCTTATCATCAAATGCAGGCAGAGAAACATAGTGGTGAAGCCTTCAGCCTCTGCCTGGTGTTATCCACCACCCCCCAGAGATGCAGACAGCAAGTGATATCACCCTGCACTTTGCCACTTCCCTGAGCTGCATGGGGACATGGGGACTAGTTCACCCGTGCACTTTGTAGCCAGCCCTGCACTGGTCCAGGTTAGCTTTGCTAAACCCTTCAGCTGCCAGCCCTGCTGCCAGGCTGAGAGATATCAGGACAGCCCCTCTTGTCTGAGCATGGGAAAAATAGAATGTTTCCCTGCATCCACTTTTCCATTTTTTATCTAATTAAGTTTCTGAAACTCCACAGCTTATGCAAGGCAAGATGCTAGATAATAATCACAGAGTTTGGGTACGCAGGTATCACTGAAGTCGTTGCATAGAATTACAGAATCACAGAATGGTTTGGGTAGGAATGGAATGTCCTATTTACGTCAGATTTGTGCTTCATGTGTATACCAAGGAACTTGGCTTTGTATAACTGTGTCATGTCAAACACAGGCAGCAGAGAGTCTGTCCTTTGGTGTTCATTTTCATAGAATTGTTTCAGTTGAAATGGGCCTTAAAGATCATGTAGTTCCAACCCCCCTGCCATGGCTGGGGACACCTCCCACTCAACCAGATTGCCCAAAGTCCCATCCAATCTGGCCTTGAACAATTCCAGGGATAGGGCAGCCACAACTTCCCTAGGCAACCTGTGCCAGGGTCTCACCACTCTCACACTAAATAGTTTATTCCTAGTAACCAATCTAAATCTTCAGTCTTTCAGTTAAAACCATTCTCCCTAACCCTGTCACTTCATGCTCTTGTAAAAAGTCCCTCTGGCTTTCCTGTAGCCCTTTCATATCCTGGAAAGTGCTACAAGATCTCCCTGGAGCATTCTCATTTCCAGGCTGAACAACCACCTCTTTCTGCTTGTTGACCTCATTAAAACCTTGTTTTCCCAAGAAATACACAAGAAGATAACACACTGGCTGCATCAAGCATCACCTAGCCAGCCACATCATCTGCAGGAACATCCACTGCCAATAAAATAACAGGTAAGGGAAATTGAGGCAGACCATATGAGGGAAGACACTTTGTACAACTGGGGTTTTGGCTTGCCTGGCCTCATCCTGGGGTCTGTGTGACCTGATGGAATGAAAGTTTGCAGTAAAAGCCTGTATGGAGAGGAAGAAAATGAAGAGAAATGAAGAGAATAAAGAGGAAGAGAATATATTGCCTAGCAATATGTGCTGTTTTCCTTAGCAGCACTGCTGTGGTATCAGTATCTAAGTACACATACATATATCTTACATATATCTAAGATGACAAGATGACCAGGGAGCCATTAAAAATACCAGAACTCCCTGTGCTTGAGATCAATTGCCCCATCACCCAGCTGAACCTCTTGATTAGTTTTTGTAATGTGTTCTCGAGTGACTGAGGCTTTGCTGTGAAAAAGAGACAGGTTGGATAAAGTGTTCCCAGGAAAGCCATGTCGAGGTGGGGGGGTGAGAGAAGGAAGGTGACTGCTTCCCAAAAAGAGGTAATGATCCAGGACAGGGGCGATCTGGGGGAGCAGGTTAGGTTACACATGTGCTTGGGGCATTCTGCCAGCCCCAAAATGCTCAGACCTGGCAGTGTCCCCAGTGCTGGCTCGGCTCCTTGACACAGCTCTGCATCTCCAGCTCGGGTTCTTTCCAGAGAAACCCTGGTGTTTTTGCAAAACAACCCCTTTGCTTTGAAGATGTTTTTATGTGCTGGGTCAGTCCTCAATTGCTGCTCTCAGATCTTTCCTCCTCTTCTTCTTTCCTCCTTTTGGCCTCCCAGCCAGTTTGGAGACAGGACTCTCCTTTAAGATAAACCCCACCACTTTCCAGAGTAAAAAAAAAGAAAAAAACAAACAAAAAACACAAACCAAACCAAAACAAAATAATCCAACAAACAAGAAAGGAAAAGGAAAATATGTTTTTCAGGGCTTCTGCTATTTTTTTTTCCTTTTTTTTGTTTTTTTAATATTAAACAACAGATTTAAAAAAACAAAATTAACCCAGGGACATCAAGTTTCAAAAATCCCTACAAGAAAAAAGAATGCATGGGCATTTCCCTAGCTTTCTATGCAGTCATTTAAATCCCAGATAATTGCTTTAAATCTCTTGGTTTCCCCAGGGACAGAACATCAGTTGCAGAAAGAGTATGCAAGCAAGACAGGGCTCCTGGGCCAAGCTGTCCTATCCCTGGGGCCTTTTGGGTTTTCCTCACTTTGATGATGAGGTGGATGTTGCATGGGTACCCCAGCCCCACCTCTCACAGAGGAGATGAACTGCCTGGGTGATGTAGTTGGTAGGTGGGAAGCATAGGCACTGGTGTGACAAGGATGAAATTTGGATTGCTGAGTTAGATCCTGCCAGGGGCAGGAGTCTCTGAAGCTCCAAAGTTCTGCTCTTCCAAAGCTTATATCTTATGAAAGCATTAAACACCTGCTGGACAAGTTCTGAGTTCTGCACCACAATAAGTCCTGCCAAGAGGCACACATGGGTGACCTGGAGTCTGGATCCATCCTCTTCCTTGCTGCATCCACAGGGTTAACGTGTCACAGAGTTCCTCACCCATGAATATCTAACCAGTCCTTGCAAAGCCTCTCTGTTCCAGTGGATTCTTAATTAATCCAGGCAAAGTGATACTGATTCCAAGCAAGGATGGGACCAATGCTCCAAAAGAAAGATGGCACCAGGACATAGGCACTGCTGAGTTATATTTGGGTTGGTTTATCAGATGCTGACCTGGTCTGGATCCCCCAGGCCTTCCTTCAAAAAGTGCCAGGATTCCTCAGCCTGTTTCAGAGGAGGCTTTAGCAGGCAAAGATTAAACATTGACATATCCTGCACCATGACATGCAAAAAATGCGCCAGGACTTTAGACCCTTTCAGATAGGGTCTTAAACAGGAGCTAAGCAACCATTTCAAGTGATGAAACACACATCATCCAGCATGAAAGGCAGTTACACACCCAAATCCATTTGTACAACTACCTGCAGAGCCTCCTCTAGAACAAATCTGTCCCCAGAAGCCCCCCTCATCTCTTAGCACACATGGTACGAGTTTGTCAGGCCTTAGTCCAGGTCTCAGTTAGGTGACACCTGAATCCTCAGACTTTTTCCTTTCCATCTGGTTTACCTGCCTGGTAGTGCATGGTGGGCATCACTCATCAAACAACCCATCAGGAAATTATTCTGCCTTTAAGTAATGGGGTAGTTTTCTATATTAAAGTGCCTTTTATAAAAGGTTCTCAGATACTTAGGAGTCACTATCAGGTGCTCATAGGGAGGGTCTACAACATACTCTGATAGAAAGACACCACAGGTAGCTAGCTATGTCATGATCATAAACAAACTATTGCCCTGCCAAACTCTGCAAGAACTGTTTAATCATTTACCAAGCCCTCTTAAACTGTTTCAAAATGGGACTTTCTTCATAGAAAAAACACCCAGAAAAAGAAAGCAGTTCCCATCAGCTCTCATTTCCCACATCAGTCTGGCACATGCTGGCATCATATGGGGAATTCATTGCTAAATAGGGATTGGGGAAGGTTTGCCCACAGTTTTTTTTCTGTGCTAGTAAGTGACGAGAGAAAAGAGGTATCTGCAATCATTGCAGCCAAGGAGGGGGAGTGAGGGAGAGCCAAGGTTATCTCATGAGCTGCCACAGATTAGCTACAAAGCCAACAAGGCTTAACACAAGGGTAAGTGGCTGGGGGATGGATGCAGAGGGTGAGGTGACTTTGCCAAGGACACTCTGCCACCCATGTGGTGCAGGCAGGGGCACCAACGTCCCTGCGTGTGGACAGAGTCCCTCCCATGGAGTGGTGCATGATTTTTGCTCCTCCTACCAGATGGAAAAAACTCAAAGCTTGCTTGTGCCTCAAAACAGAGAGTATGTTAGCCATAGTGCTGTGTAAAACCCTTACCTTAGCTCTGGGCTTTGAGCAATTCCTTATAGCTCCATCGAGGACAACTGTGATGGCCTTGCTGCCTTGACCCTTGGCCTTTGAGGATCCCACTGCAGCAGTCTGGTTCATATTAACCCCATACCACCAGTAGAGTCCAACCTGTCAGGAGAGTTGCAGTTGTAACCTGTTGGAATGCACCAGCATCATGGAGAGACCCACATCCACCACCAGTCTGCTCTGAGCAGGCTTATTGCTGACATCTGATGGTCTGGGGGTCTCCACACTGCTGCCCATGGCCCCTGATGGCTGGAAGATTTTTAGCTCATCTCAGCATGAAGGTGGCTGCATATACTCTGCTGGCTCATGCCTTTACAAAGTGCTGCCACAAATCTGATAACCCCATGCAAGCCCTCTCAAGCCATGCAAAACCAGCTCAGGTCTGGACCAGAAATATTACCTTGGGGTTTTCCTTATCAAGAGAATCCCAGTCCTTCACAACTGGGAACAAATCAGAGTTTACTGCACAGGTCTTTGAGTCCTAATTGCTAGAGGAACAAGCAGTAGGAAGGCCCATTCCTGTCCTCTTCTATGAACAAACTCCTCCTTCCCAAACCAACAGAAAAAAAAAAAAAAAATGCAAAATCGACTTCTTCCCCATTTCAGGTCTCTCTCCGACTCAAGCTTGCACACAGTGATCATGTGCTGCTCCAAGCTGCAAGTAGAGTCGGCAGCATCCTGCATCCTTGGGAAGGAGCTCCATCTACTGAGCCAAAGGCCCAGGCTGAAGCCCAGGGAATGCTGCCAGGCTTGTCCCAGGGCTGCAGGATGTCCCCATCCTTCAGCATCCCCTGGGGACTCCCAAGACCATCAGACTCTGCTGTATAAGTACCAGTGCTTGTGAGGAGCTCCAGGAAGTTTTTGAGGTGACTTTCCCTGACAAAGGAGCAAACTGATCAGAGAGCACGAGAGAGGAGAAAAAAGGTTATTGTGTGCTGCAGCTGCAGTCATGTGAGCAGCCTGGAGGACAGTGGAAATACAGGCAAAGAGGGAGAAAAAGGATGTTCTCACCTCAGGATGCTCTGAAAGAAGTCAGTGAGCTGGGTTCGTGCAAGGTGAAGGAATAAGTCCAGGAAAGGATCTGGGTCTGAGCTGGTTTTTTTCTCACTGGGACCCAGACTCAGTTGAAGGCTCTGCTTGGAGATGGAGCCCTTGATATCTTCCTGCAACAGCCATGAGGTAAAAAAGGCTCAATAGGCTAAAGGCTTTCATCTAGGAGGGGAACCACTCTTGGTTGCTATTTTCTTGAGCCAGAGACCAACCATGAGCAGTTCAACCATGAGATAAGTTTTTGAGGAATGTTGCAAGCTCTGCGTGGGTTAATCCAACTGCCTGCCAGGGTAAGAGGCACTGGGCAGTTTATCTCATATCTGCCCTAGCAGGACAGGTATTTTTCTTGCAGCACTGATGTATTCACACTGAGAGATAAGGCTCCTGGGCAGGTGGAGAGCACCTGCTCTGGGATTCCCACAGCCTTAGCCTGCTCCTTGCATGGGAGCAGGGCTTCAAGGACCACATCTAACCCAGGCATCTCTGAAGATGCAGCTTTATGCCAAACCAGCTCCCTTGCCCAGCTATGGGAGAGTTTTAGTACTTAAAAATTTCTTTTTCCCTCTGTATCCCTTCATGAAGATGCAGGGTCTTTTCTGTGGTTATTTTCTTACATGTTTGACATCAAGTGCTTCTCTGTGGTCAAAGGTTTCACTGCAGAGACAACCCCAGATCTTTCATCTTGCCTTGGCACTGACCAAGCTTCAACCAGAACAATGAAAGCCCATCTTCAAAGTGAATGTGGATGGATGGATGGATGAATGAAACTTGATGAGTGGCAGCCAGCAGCCGAAGTGATGTGATAGAGGTTTTACCATCAAAACTCAGCCTGGTCATAAGCAAGTGAGACTTCCCTGGGTTTTTCAGAAATTTCCCAGCAGGCCTGAAGATGATCCTTCCACAAGCAATTTGAACAGGCATCCAGACAGAAAAACCTGTAAGAGGCCAGACATCTGGGAGAAAAAGCTAATGAGGATTTGCACCTCTGCCCAAAGGAGGCTACTCAAGGGCAGAGGAAGATTTCATCCCTAAAACAGTGAACAAACAGAGGGTCCTCACAGAGCCCCACCCCTCCCAACCCCAGGGGCCCAGTGTGACTTTTGCCATCCCTGTCCTAAGATGACACTGAGGGTACAGGATTGAGCTCAGATTTTAAGCTCAGTGAAGACTTGCTGGCTCCAAGACTGGGGTGAAACCTAATCAGTGGCTGTGCTTTTCCTGAGCATCCCTTGGATTTTAAGCTAGCAAAATATTCAGCTCCACTTGCTCTTCAGCTGCTCTGTGCCAGAAAGCAGCGCTGGTCCTACACCCAGACAGGGCTGTATTTGGGTGGTTGGTGAATGATCCCTGTGTTCAAAGATGTGGTGCATAACAGCATATGCCTATCAGGAGAGGCACTTCCACTTGCTCATCAGTTCACTCTGGTCAAATTCACTGTGAGCTGCAAAATGAAGAGGAGAAAGCAATGCACCCACCAAACTGATGAGGGAGCCAAGAACACAGCTGTGTGCTCCACAGGAGTCAGGTCAGCAAGAACTAACTGTATGTAGAAATTTTGTGACCAAGAGCCAGAAATTATGGGACTATACTACTCTGCGTGGGAGAGACCACAGCTGGAAATTAGCTTGTTCTCTCCTAGGGTAGCCCAGGAAAAGTGAAAACAATTTAAAGACACATCCTTAAGCACAAGGCTACGCCATGCCTTCAGCAAGCCAATGCATCATGGAAGAATGGGCTCTAAGGCTACAGAACAGTTGTATATGCAAATATTTCCTTAGATGTCTAAGAAATAAGGCCAAAGTGGTGTCCTGGAACCCTAAAAACCTGAGTGGCTGGTATTCAACTGATTGATTTTGGTTAGTGCTGATGCATTATTTTTAGACTGACCACTCTTCCCCAAGGATTAAAAATGGCTTTGGTTTCTGAGTTAGGGTTTACACAGTGCAGTGCTAGTAGAGGTGTTCAGTGGCAGCCTGAATATCCTGTATCTCATAAAGGGAGTACCAGAGCCAGAAAAAAATTGCCAATGTATATGGTGTTAAGCTGGGACTCTAGATGGAGCAGATATCTAGATCTCTGCTCCGTTTCCCCAGGACAGGACGATGGGCAGCCAGGAGAGCAGACAGGTTCTGTGCTGTGGCATCCTTTGTCACCCTTGATGCCAGCTGGAGGTGTTGGCACAAGAACCTGTGTAGAGGTGATCCCAGATGCTTCAAGACACCAACATAGGAAGAGAAGCACCAGCACATGCCTTCTAGAAGAAAAATTGGAGACTTTGCCTTTTTCTCCTTCCTTTCCTTAGGGCAGGGAAGTGAACACACCTTAGCAATAGATAGGAGACTTTACTTGAAGTAAAGAGATACCCTTTGAAAAGCTGGAATCACACCTCAGAGAAGACATGGATTTCCCAAAATCTTTGCACCGAGTTTAAGTGGCCACCAAAGGAAGAGAGAAGACTCAGGGTAAGAGGGAAGATTCTAGCAAAGTTAAATATCCACAGGAAGAAGGGAAGCAGTCGGAATGAGGATGTGATCATTGTCCCCATGCAGGTGACAGGGGCTTGCCCACAGCAAAATCTAAGCTGCCCATCAAACAGAAGCAGGGGAGCTGCTAATCAGGCTTGGCCTGGGAAATCCTGAGGTGAGAATAGCAGGAAAAGAGTAGGGGACACATTTACTATTTTCTCAGTTTTCCCAAAGCATCCTCTGTGAAGCCTTGCTGGATTCAGACCTGGGCATACACTTGTAGTCTGACCCTGCATGGTGCTTCTCATGCTTTGACTGCATCAAAGATCCAGGTGGGGGAACTGGTAGGATGATAAACCTTCCTGACACAGAGAGGGATCTGTTTTCTGGATGTTAAAAAGAACTGTGATCCAGTGGATTGGGAGAAATCTGGGACTCAGGACCTCAGAATTAATGGCTTTGGGCAGATCACAGCTTCTCTGTGCCTCAGTTTCCCTTGTGTGAAATGGATGAAAGGGCCAGGAGGAGAACTCAGGAGATGTACCACCCACAGGGGCAAGGGAATATCAGGATCCCTGGTAGAACAGCACAGTAAACTTTTCACCAGGATATTCTCTGTGGTGCTCTCCATCTGACAGGGAGATATCTCTGCACATGTCTTTCCTCTCCTCCTCCTCCTGTAGGAGTGACATACTTGCTCAGAAAATGTGGTGAAGAGTACTTGCATTTTCAGCTCTGGTCATGTGGAGGGGAGTGTAACATCTGCACTTTTTTAAATTAAAAATGCCTGGTATTTAGTGCAACTTGACACATTAACATGAGGGACAGAAGCCCATAATCCCAAAGAAAGCTGTAATACAAAAAAAAAAAAATTGTTCTATGGTATTTTTCTTGAGCACAATGCTACAGCCAGGCAGGAACAACCTCACCAGGGCAAGAATTTAGCCCAGCCTTCCTTTTTGTTTGGCTGTAGGATGCCCCTTGCCCTATCTACATCCACATGGGAAGAAGCCAGTCTGGTTTGAAGCCAGAACCCCCCTCTGATAGGTGGAAAGCTGGGAGCCATCAACCCAGGGCTGGTCACAGGAGGAATGACACCTTTGCAAGGCTCTGCCCCAGGCCTGTGTCCTCCTGTGGAAGCCAACACTGTGCTGTTTTAATTTGGCGGCCTGGCCACTTAATGAAGCTGAGAGATGTCACATCTGCCCAGATGAGAGATGTGACATTGGTGCCATCCAGGACTGGAACTCAGAAGTAGAAGTTAAGCAATCACATTTATGTGTATTTATGTACAAAGGCTAATTATATACCTAGATGAGAAATTACCTCAGCGAGCATATGGGGCAGACAAGTGCAGAGAGGATGTGGCTAAATGGGAGCATCTCACTAGGAAAATTATCTCTGACTTCCCCTGCTTCCATTTTACCTGGCAGCAGCTTTTGCTGCTGTCCTTTGGGCAGGTCTGTGTGTTTTTCTCCCCGTGCAGGGCCCAGGCCAATGCACAAGAAGCCAAATGTGGCTCAAGTTACCCTCAGAGTGAGCATCAGGACAGACCTGTAGCAGGACTCTGCTCTCTGGCCAGGAGCTTGGCTTCCCCTCCATCACCCTCAGGCTCTGGGACTGACTTCTGAGTTTTTACCCCTGCTGTGACATGTAACAGTGCTGAAAAACTCATCTCAGTAGGGATAATTCTCCCAAAAGAGACAGCTACCATGTGACCATGCACAGATTCTGAGTAGACACACCCCACACCCCCTCCAGGCACTCCAGACAAACTTGGCCTTTCCGCCCAGCCCTCCATCCTCCTCTGCTCCCATCCTTGGCCAAGGCACCATGCCAGCCTGCTTAGCATTCTGCTCTCATTGCTGGGACCAACCCTGGCTCTAAGGAGCTGAGCTTGGTGGCTGTGAGCATCTCAGTCCAGTATCCCCATCCCCCCTGTTCTGGCTCGTCTTATGATTTCTCCTCAGGGACAAACACTGAGCAGGACCACGTCTCCACTCTGATCCTTTGCTGATAAGCCAGCTGCCAAGTCTCCAGCACTGAGACAAAAGAGTTTTTCTCTTCCCAGCAGGTTTTTCTGCTGTGAATGACAGAGGAAGGGAGAAAACCAAGCTGCCTGGCACTCCTCGTGGGCAAGAGGTTTCAGGGGCTCCTTCCCCCCTGCAGTGCTGGCAGACCATGGACCTTTTCAGGCTGAGCCTGGGCTGTATTTGCCTCCTTCCTTGGCTTGAAGGTAAGTTTCTTCTCCTTTGGGGTAGCTGGTAAGTGAGAAGCAAAATGCTTCCCAGGCTTTAACCTGCTTTCCTGATGAAGTGTTGCTTGGGTTGCAAAGCTCTGAACCCACCAGCTGTAAAGCAAGTGGCTCTGGGCACGTTTCAAGGCAGCATTTAAAATAAGATTAAACACAGGGGTACAGGGGAGTGAGGGACTGGCTGGCAAGGTGCTGGGATGGTTTGGCCAGGGACATTGTGGCATCATGACAGCCACTTTTATAAAGTGCTTTTAAACTGCTGAGAGTATCAGATGAACAAACCTGCTCTGGAGTGAGACAGGCACTAAATGACCTCCTGAGCCCTCTGCTCTCTGCTCCAGCTGCTCCTTCCTAGCAGAAGTGAGTGGGCTCAGGGCATGCTGACAGTGTGGTAGAGTATGGTGGGAAGAGGAGCAGTAACTTACTGCAATAGTCCTGCTCCTGTGGCAGCAAGTTGGGACTGGGATGTTCTGGCCAGCTGCAGAGTCTGTACAACTCACTTCCATGGAGCAAACTGGATGGTGGCTCATTTTAACATCCAGCTGTTTGCTGAGGTTGCTGAAATCCCCTATCTTGCTCGTATACAGGAGTGTTTTGAATGCAAGCAGCCTTATTTTTGATGTGCATGGGTAGAGGAGGAAAGCAGAGGTCCTGCTGAGCATCATTCTGCAGAGGTGGAGCATTGCTACCCAGGAGCAGATATCCATATGCAGTGCTACCCTGTCTCACCATGGGCTGTGGGCAGCATCTCTTTTCTTAAAAACAGGCAAAGCCTCTGGGCTAGTAATTCCCTTTTTATTTTGCCATGATGTTTGAGATACCAGGTTAAAAGACTCCCATTGAAATAAATCCCTGAAGTGCTTCAAGTCTTGTTGAGTCCATGAATGTGCAAGGAGAACAGCCCAGCAGTTTTCCAGGTTACCTGCTCAGAGCTTTTCAACTTTTCTAGACCAGAGGGCTACAACTATTTGGGGTGCAGCTGGATGTTTATGCCTCAAAGACAAACCTCAGACTAGCAGCTCAGACCAGCAGCTGCTACACAACCTCTAAGTATATATTTCCTGGGTTTCTTTGAACAGTTAGCCTGCAGTTTGCTTGTGCAGCCACTTCAAAGGAGAGGTCTGTGCTCCTACAGACATGACTTTTATCCATCTGCTGCTGGTTTTTTTGCACCCCAACTCTTGCCAATTAAAGTACATCCATCAAATTGAACGACTCCGCTTTTTAAAGCCAGAGGCTAGGAGTATGTCACTGTGCTAATGAGGCATGAGGATACATGTGCATCTTTTCAAAGTTACAAGAGATCTAGTTAGAACCTGGAGGTGACACCATGGTGGTATGCCAGAGCAGAACAGCCTTCAGGGTCTTGTTCTTTCTCTCATTCTAAAACAGATCTTGTCTCTGGTGTTAGAAGAAAGTGGTTCTTTACTGCTGCCAAACGATAGGAGCCCCATGTCTGTGTGTAAGGAGGATCACAGGACCTTTGGCACAGGACATTTATTTTCTCTTCCAGTGAAATGCTTTTGGTGCAGTCACATGATCAGCATTTCAGCCAGACTACTAATAAATGCACAACTGTTGTGCAAGATAGGAATTTATTTTCCCAGCACCTGGCGATGCCCAAAGCAAACCCAGGGAGCAGACAGCAAACATGTTCTTGCTTGGAGATGGTCTCACCCTGCAGCAGCCTCTCCTCAGCTCATCCTGCCTGGAGCTTCTGAATTTTAAAGACTGCCAGCAGGACAGAGGTGCTTGATCTCTACAGACCGGAGAAAGTTCAGTTTCCTACTGGAAATTCTGGACTTGCCTAAGCTGGCTTTGACAGTGGTTTCTTTGGAAAGTCCCGGCAAGCAAGGATGGAGCTGAAATGTTTTCTTAAGAAGACAAGCCTAACAGTAACCCAGTGAAATAAGATAGGTGGTGGGAAGTAGGGCACCAGCCAGAGCTGTGCATGTGCAAGCAGGAAGATAATACCTGCAATAACACCATGTTTAACACTGACTCTCAAGTCTCATCCACTGAGAGTGAGGCTGTCATTGTCTTTCCTTGGCTTTACTTTTCCAGCCTCCTGTTGGAGACTCAGGGGACGTCCTGACCCTGGTGTGTCTACACTCTTGTGTAGCTATCAGATGACCTCCCCTAGCTTGCTCAGGCTCTCCTTGGCAGCAAGGATGCAAGTCTGCTGTGTGAGCAGTCACCTCCTGCATGCTGTGAACCTTCCCTCAGCACCCTGTGTCCCATCTGGGACTGATCCCTGACCAGGCAGCCCCTGCCTATCCTCCTCCCAGGGGCTGGTTTTCCCCTCATGCATAACTTTCATGTTGACTTCACCAGCCTCTCCTGCTTCCCATTATTTATCCACATGCTTTTCCATGACAAAACCTTTCTTCTTCTGAGCTTCTCTGCTCTCTTGGAGGCCTTTGTGGAGACACATGACCAAAAGTGGATCTTGCAGTAACATGGAAACTAGCAAGCCTTGTTGGTCAAATAAAAAGTAAAATAACCTTTAGAAAGTAGCAATAGCTGGAAAAATACCCACAGGCTGATTTGATTGCCAGAAGGAACAGCTGGGAGCTACTCTTGGGGACACTGATTACTGGAAAATAATCTGAGTGCAGATTTAAAAAAAGTATTTGCAGTCAGGTACTTGTACTGACAAAGCATTTGACATCTTTGACATCTAATTACTGTCTCTTTCTAGTAGGCTTTTTTTACTTCACAGATTGATAAGAGCTGATCTGCTGTCTGAAGTGATGGAAATTGTTCTCCAAAAATCCAGAGCTCCCAGTGCCCAGGTAGCTGCTCACCCAGCTCCAGCTCTGCCTTTTCTGCTGGTCCTGGTGGGTAGGTGACCATTTGCTCTCCAAGAGGGAGTCACCAGGTTCCATCTAGCATTGCCCTTTTCACAGGCAGATTGGCCACATCCATTGGCTTGCCATGAGTATTTTTTACATCCAAGTAAGCACAGTCACAGCCCAAGGGGGGACCAGATTAAAATAGAGATAATGTTGGTTTCAGTCAACAGCATTTTTTTTTTTCATTACAGTGTGAGGCCCAGCATCAAGGGCAGGAGGGTAGGTGAGGTTAGATGCTGTGCTTGGCTGAAGGAAGGGTCCAATAATCAGTACCAGGATAGGGAGCTGTGTTGTTCTCATCGACAGAACATCTGAACAGCTAAAGATGGCCTTCACCACATGCTCTGGTTAATTTTTCTTCTCTGGAGCTGGGGCCATTACTAGTAAGAGCTGGAGTCCCTCACAACTGTTTTTAGAGCTATGGCAAAGACCAAGTTGCTGGCAAAACACCTTTGAGAGGATGCAAGTCTTCCTCCAAAACTTCTTCCCGCCTGATGCCCATTGAACTGAATTAATTGACTGAGAAGAGGACCCTAAATCCTAGGAGAACTGATATTCAGGATGTTATGCAAGGAGGCAAACATATGTAAGGTATAGGAAAATGGTGTGTCCATCAGTGCATACTCTGTAGGGAACATGGTCACCTGCAGCAGCAAGCAGTGGAGGCAGATTAACCTGAGCCAGAATAAATCCCTAGCTTGTCTCAGCATAACTCAAGCTATGGCACTGGTGGCTCCAAGGTTTCTCAGACATGTGCTCTGCTCATTTGGGGTGGAAGCAACAAAAACAGCTTGGAGATATTTCTCCAAGCCACTGTTGCTATGGCTTGGGTGACTCAGGATGACATGCTGTCTTATGGTGGTATCTAAGAGCCACATTTGTGAGTTCTGCTGGGCTGTGGGATGTCTCCAGGAAGCAGTCTTTACAAGAGGTACAGTGGCTGCTGCAGATGGATGAGTACCTTTGAGGACAGGAAGAGGCTGGAAAAGGTAAATTCCTGACTGTGACCCTGTGGTCACCTTCTCCCTACAGAAAACATCTTATTTGTCACTTTTATCCTAATTAATTATCCTAATTAAAGGATTTTTCAAAGAGTTAGGAACCTCAGCAGGGAGGGCAAAAGACACCAATGGCAATGATGAGATTCCTTGGCAGCCTGGAGTGTTTTTGGAACCTATGCTTGCTCAAATCTGACTTACCCCTTCCCTCCTCAGAGCCCCTAATCAGAGCCACCTATGCCCAAGCAGTTTGCAGAACAGCTTTGATCAAGCCCCCACAGGCACTGCTGAGAAAGAGCAGAAACTTTCCCAGCCCGACTGGGATTACTGGTAACCAAGGCTTTCCTGGTGGCATTACCTTAATTAGGAATGTTGCACAGTTTTTGCTCCTAATCCTACAAGGAACAGCATGTCCCAAGGGTGGCCATGCTGCAGAGGGGCAGCTGACTTGCTTTTCTTTCTTGTAACCAGAGTGGCAGTATCGTATGACAAACACACTGGCATTAAGAGCCTTTGCTAGAAATTGTTTATTTTGTTCCTAAAAATACAAAGAGGCCAAGAGATTCAAGCTCAAAGCCGGCATCTACTCAGGCTCTGTGGGTAAGGCTGGCCTTTTCTAGAGATCCTCAGCCCCATCCCCAGGGTGTACATTGGATGCTCTGCTTGCTCCAGGTTAACCTTTCCAAAATGTCGTGGCTGATGGCCTTATTTGCTGTGCTGCTGAAGAGTGGCACTTGGCAGCAATGGGAGAAAAAAAAAAGTAATTTGCCTCCTGAGCAAGAATTCTCAGTGTCTGATGTGTATTCCAAGGCAAATATGCTCCAGCTTTTTTTGTGGTACTACCCCTTATGACTGTGTGGGGCATCTGCAGTGATCACTATCAGTTACATGTACTGTAAGTTACTCACTTATACTGCAACATTCCAACCTCAGGAGAGCAATATATAGGCAGTGGATGGATGGTATGGAACCTGTATGATGGACATGGAATCACATCTTGTCAAGGATGACACAAAACATCACAAGGAAGATCCTGCTGTTGATAGCTCACCATACAGAGAGCTCAGCATCACTGTCAGTAGGGAAGACACAAAGAAGAATAATTATGGCTCTATCTTTGCTGCCACCCTCTTGTGTAAGGTTGAACCAAGCAAAGTTTAGGTAGATCTCCCTTCCCGAGCTGTAAAATGGGAGCAATACTTTTATACCACACCCAAAACTTCATACTTCACACCCAAGATATGGTGTGAAGATAAAAAACTATTAACAATTTGGTGTCATATGCAACTGAGGAGCTACACACATTTCAAAGAAAAGCACTTCAGTTGCAGTGTTGAGGTTCCTCAGCTCACATGTATTCTTCTTGTAGGAGGGCTGCCATGGACCTTCAGTAAGGTGAGTCTCTGCAAACTGAGACCTGCATAAAGCCAAGAAAGCTGGTAGAAAAGGACAGCTTAAAAGTGGAACAGGCTGGTAGGTAACATAGGGGAACATGATGCTTGATGCTGCCATGCAGGTAACAGAGTGATTCTTTAGAAGATTATAGACAAGGGACTGTACACAGAGAACAACAACAACAAAAAACATATCCTGACTGAGTTAAACAGCAATGCTCTTCAATTATTATTTTCTAAATGAAACTTTGAAATGAACAGTCACTGCTGAGGGAAGAAAAACAATACAGATTCTGGCATGTTTAGTAATTAAAATTATGAGAAAAAAATTTAGAGGAGCAACATAGAGAGCATAAAAAAATACTAAGAAATTCTCAAATGTATCTGAAGTAGGAACTCAGTGGGGTTGTAAGGATACCAATAACGTAGTGGTAAGAAGAACAACCAGGACAGGGTGGGGTTGAAAGGCTGAATGCACTACTGCAGACATGGTCAGGGAGGTCATCACAAAGCAGCAGACCCACAAACAAAACTGTTGAGAAAGGAAGTTTAAGGGGGAGGGGGAGAGGTTGTATAATCTGTGACAAATGACAAGCCTAAATGGCATTCACACTGAGTTAGAGGAAAGTAAAGATGGCATTTTTTAAAACTTCTATGACTTAAAGCAGCCTCAGCACCAAAGGACTGTGTTACGATAATGTGCACCTTAAAAGTGATTCCTGCACAGTCTGGGAAAACACAGGTCACTTTGTTAAAGTTTGGGATCAGGCAAATCAGTGGAAACAAAGAATGGAATTTGCAGACAGAGAAACACAAGAAAAGTCAATGCAGCTTTTGTAGTGGGCCTGACATCTGTGATGGCATCAATGAGTTTACAGTAAATGTGGTAAGATGATCCAGACCTTGTGTTGTGTTTGTAAAAGCTTTTGGTAAAATACTTCCACCAAGGCCCTTAAACTGCATTCTCATGGAGTAAGAAAGAGATTTCAGTCCCTGGCTGGTCCAAAGAAGTGGAATAAGTTGACAGTGATCACAGTATAGGGAAGGTATCAGCAAGTGCTGAAAAAAATCACCGCTGTTTGACAGAGTTATCTTGAGGAAAGTGGTGAATAATGATGTTAAATTTTGCTGATGACACGGAATTATTCAGAATAATCAAAACAGGACTTGGCCATGTGAAGCTGCAGGAGGAGGTCATGGTACCAATTGAGCAATACAACAGTTTTTGAACTTCAGAGTATACAGAATGCAGGGTACATGAGAAAAAACATTTTAACTATTTATACTCAGTGATACTCTCTTCCTTGGCTAATACATTTCAGGAAGCAAGCACTCATGTACTGATGTCCTTGCTGCCTTAAGTGAGCTCTTTACTTGTTTTATCCTCTTTCTCTGTTTGCAAATGCTAACAGGGTTCAGCCAAGTGCTGAAGGCATGACACTGGGTTCAGGAGTTCATGTTCCCCTTCTATGTTTTTGTGTGGTGCTCAGATCATTGCTTTGGAAATGGGTTTGTCACAGTTAAGGTGAAGCAAAGAGGAAACAATCCTGGATTACCAGGTCCTAGAAAAAATGTGGTGGGGGTATTGTATTAATGCCTTTGCATTGTCTAAATCTAATGGGAGCTTATGGGACATTTCTCTTGCCTTTGGAAGCTGGCAGAAACTCAAGCCCAAGATGCATTAAACAGCTTCCTTCCATTTAGCCCTCAATAAGGGGTAAAAAGGACAGAACTTGAAAGATGTTCACAGATCCCCCCAGAATAGTTTAGGCACATGTGCTTGGGAGGAATTGCCTGGATCAGTGGTTATTACAGGTCCACAAAACTTGATATCCCAACATGGACACATCCTTCCTCACCTCAGAGCTGGCACAGGAGTCAAACTATAGTTTGTGGCTGCCTCTCCCCACACATCTAGGCTGAGTAGAAATCGTTGAGCATTTGCTGATTTAACAAAGCCCAGGCATTATTAATCTAGCAGACCCCTAGAATTTCCTGACAAAATTTGTCAGAGGTCTTTTAAGCTATTGTTCATCCACTTGGTATTGTGTACTGGCTTCTGTTTACACTGTCATTAGTTTTTTCAGGTACTGAGCCAAATACTCACTGCCAAGGAAAGCATTGTTCTTTGCTTTGGGAGGGGAAACTCTGGAGAAATTGTTGTTTAGATAAACATCAGTGTTCTCATCATCATCACTTTCCAACCTCCTCTTAGTCTTTATGCGCAATACTGTATGGTGATGGGGCTTTCACAACTGACTCCTGGGGAAAAGAGGGGAAAAAACAGCTACTACAAAAGCTGTGAGTTACCATGTGTTAAAAGATTTCTCAGATATCCCTCTATCCCTCTGTTTTAGGCATAAAATGCACAGCAGAAGGTACACTGACATCAGTAACAGATGGTTTAGCATTTGACATTTCACTCAGGATGTTCAGAAGCCACACCTGGTGATTTTGTACTGAAAACAGGAGCAATCTAGCTATCAGGATAATATCCATCCAGCTACGTTGGGACACATTTCTACTAAAAGCAACAAGCAATTATAGAAATTGCTTCAAAATGTGTGTCAGCCGTAACCTCTCTCTCCTACAAAGAGATCCTTAAAAATGGTACCTTCATGCCTAGGGAACACAGAGCAACCTCAGGTGTGCTAAATTCAGGTTTCAATATGTACATGAGCTGTGTCAGCCAAGTACTCCCAGGTTCTGATGGGGTATGGTTTTGTCTCAGCATTGCTGTAGTATCACCAGAAGCCACTTGATGGAAACAGCAGTCCAAGGTGGCCTAATTCACCCCAGATGAATAGCACCTGGAGTATTTGGGGGTTTCAGTTGCTATTTGTAAGAAAGATCTGATCCAGACAGGAGCAAAAAGAAGCCAAACCATCCAATTATTTTGGAGGGAGGGAAGGGTGGGCACCTATCTAAAGCAGCTGAAATATTGAATTAAATATACGGAAGGCACATATTGAATAACTATACCACTTTTCAAATTTTGTGAGTTTTTCCTCACTAGCTAAGTGAGTTAGTTATGTCCTTGTTACTTTTCTCTAGTATTACTTCTGGCTATTTGCATACCCTGTATTTTAAAGAAATGTCATTCTGGGGAATTAGGAAGTTGGGGGAACAGTTTATCTAGGCGTACCCCCCCAGGAAAGGATTGGTGAGTTATGTCTCCACTTCCCTGGGATATTTACAGTGTCTGGTGCTCAGAAGACAGAGTTGCCCCCAGCCATGCACAGTAGTAAACCCTGCTCTGATTGTACCCCAGTAGCAGAGGGACAAGGCTTCCTCATCAGGAACAGACGGCTGGAAAAGTGCATCCGTGTCTCCCACCACAAGACCAACAGCATCAGCCTGACTGACTGCAAGGTGGACTCCCAGTCTCAGCAGTGGAGCTGGGACCCTGCCACCAGGACCATCATCAGCCTTCAGACAAAGCAGTGCTTGACAGCCCCCCTGACATGGGAGAATGCTCTGGTCAAGATGCAGCCCTGCGGGGACTGGGAACGCCAAGCATGGTCCTGCAGCAAGAAGGGACACTTGACTCTGCAGAGCTTTGGCTTCCACCTTAGCACCAAGGAAGGAGGCCACAAGGTCTTTGTCTCGAGGGAGAAGGATAAATTCAGCAGGTGGAAGACTTCAGAGAATGAAATCATCTGTGCTACTGCTTGGATGGCAGCTCCGAGGCCCAGCAAACCCACACAAGAAGCTGTAGACACACATGTTTGGATCTATGAAAGTAAGATGAGGTAGATTTAGCATCAGATAAGATCTAACCCTAGGTGTCATCCAAGCCACCTAACACCTGGCTTACATTCATCATTCTAACTCACGGTCACTTTGACCCCATCTGGAGGGATATCAAATGGCTCCAAGTCAGCCCATACTGGTACCAATATTTGGTACAACTGGTTTCCAATAGACACTGTTCAGTCGTTTCCATAAAAGACTTAAGGTATTAGGTTTTTATTTATATTTATAGATATATATTATATTTGTATTAGGTATTTTATTTATATTACTACAGTATTATTATATCCTGTAAGGTATTTACAGGATCAGGTCACTAAAACCCAGATGGATTTCTGATGACTGGCAGAAGTCAAGTATTTTGGAAAGTTCATATGAATCAGTGCCCAGAGCTAAGAATAGCTGGAATTTCTTCTCCCTCCCAAATACAAAACAAGGAAGCCCCATAAAGTCGGCTTAAGATTTTGAAGGAGTTTTCAGTACTTAGTACTTTGGGATGTCATTTTTTGGTAACAAGAACACTGGTGCATCTGAAAGCCTCTTTAAAACTTGTATGAATTATTGAGGAGCTTCTATACTTGAAATGAGAAATCGTTGCTTCAGTTTCTAAGCAACATGTTACAGTTATCTCCTGTCAGACAGTGCTTCTGTCACTAATGAAGCCATGGTTCTAACCACTATCCCATGCCTTCATCATCCTCAGAAGTAAACCTCACTCCTGGTGCCTGATGTAACCTTAAAGAGATAAATGAATACAGCATGTGGTGGGAAGTGCCCCCCTCCCTTTGTATTAAGAAAAGCCAAAAGATCAGAAAAATTCAGTTTTATATGAATAGCCTAGGTCTCTGCTAAATATAATTTAGCTGAGACTGGACACAAAAATGGCAGAAACATTGGTCTTGATGTAGCTTTAGTTGCCAAGAGACAACAGGCCTGACCAGTGCATCAGTGCATCAAGATGTGGCTGTCATCATTTGTCAAGTGGCCAATGAAGGTCATTGCTGCCACTGATAATTCATGATCAGGTCTGTTTCCCTTTTTCATTTATTCACTTGTGCAAATGAAGGTCATTTCAGGACTTTTCTTGTGAAGCTGTGTGCTGAACTGAGACCTCAAAACCACAATTCTTTACCCCATCCTCTCTTTCTCTCTCTTCTTCCACTACAGGAACCAAAAAAGGGATGGAATTCATAATGCCTCTTCAGTGTTTGTCTGCTCTGTAGGTGATGAGGTTCCCAACCCTCCTCAGGGGAAATTATTTTCCTTACATGAGGCTATTCTATACCTTGAGGCTTGATAGCTCCAGTGAGATTTTCAGCTTTTCAGAAATGACTAAAGAGAAAAAATGATGAATCTGGTTGGCATAAGGAAATGGATTATAACCTTCAGACACAAAGAAGCTATATCTAATTTGACATGAGATATAATAGCCTTTTTGGCTGTTATGTGCAGACAAGATGGCCTTTTTAGCAAGGTTTTTAATTAGCAAACTAGATGGTTAACATGTAATTACCACATATGTTAGTGTTTATTTAATTTGAAGGTAAATACAACCAATACAAATCAGATACCATAATAAGCTAGTTAAATATAGACTAGGAAATGCGTGGAACATTTAAGATATGGGAAAAAACAGAAGTGAAAAGGGCATTTGCATTCCCCAAGGCAATGTTCCTGGCAGCCCAGCACTGCCTCAAATTAGACTCCACAATGGGAAACTCCACAAATTGGGCTGCGAGGATCAAAACAGAGCAGGCTTTGAATCAGGTTGTGCCAGTTGGTTAGTCCATCCTATGCAAGCCAGTAGTGTTCCTATCAACCCCATCAACAGCTGCTGATGCATCTACTGGAGGCATCAGCATCTACTACCCCATCAGCATCTACTGGAGGAAATCTCTGACTACTCAGTAATAACCTCAAAAGTCTATGTGTTTTTTCAGGCCTTTCTTATCTAAGTTTCAGTTGGCCATTGACCAACAACTTTTACTTAAACAGGTTGTTTGCTCTATAAATTACACCCCTGGTGTACCCATTGATGCTCATGCCAGAGAAAGGGATGAGGTTGAGACAAGCAGTGAGGAACTCTGCAGAAATATCTTGGTTTTGCCACATGCATCAGTGCAGGAGGGGGATGGACTATCACTGCCACAAGATTTCTCACATCATCACCTCTAGAAGTAGCTGTTATCCCACATACCCTGGTTCTGTAGTCAAAATGGCAAGGCACTCTTGAGCCTTGCAGAAGATAATCACCATCATTTCTTCATCTGCTGTGTCAGTAAAACCTGTGATGCTTAACTACAGTTCTACTTGTCTCTTCCTCATCTTTTACCAGCTGATATTACTTTTAAGACTAATGACCAGTCTAGAGGACTAACATGGCAAGGCTGACTTCCCTTCCTTGCTAGGCACCAAATGGGTCCAGATTCCTGTTCAAAAAGTAAATTATAATCATGCACATCTTTGTTTTATTTCCTCCCAAGCAAAAACCATTGAATCATCAAAGATGGATGCTGTGGACAGTGATTCTTCTGTGGGCTTGAGTGACCCACCTCTGGCTAGCAAATTTAACAGCACAGTGTCTCCAGTGAAGACCAGACAGGCATACCTCCCAGCAAACGAGGGTGAGCACTTTTCTTTTCTGAATCCATGTGTGAGAACAGCAGGAAGCAAAGTGTGGTTTGCAAAGAGATTACTCTCAGTATTTTCAGTGGTGGTAAGGACCTGGGTACTTTGGAACAACTTCCAGTTCAAGGCTTTGCTCTCACACATGTTGAAATGTCTGCCTTGGCAAGGGGTGCAGTGATACAGCCATAATCTTAACCTGGAAGCACAGCCATGAGACATTCTATGAGCAGAAAATATCTGTGGCTAGGGAATGATGAGAACAAGAAAGTTCCCTTTTGCCTTACAGCTCCAGACAAAGAGGCTATGGAGTTACTGTGCAGCCCCAGGAGAAAGCTGGAGCTTCCTCCAGTCCATCAGTGGAAGATGCTAATCTGAGTTTCTCTGCTTCTTCCTCCAGATGTGTCCCACAATCACTCAAAAAAGCACCATGGAAATCGAGGGAAAAATGCTGGGGCCAGGTTTTCAGGTAGGAAAGAGGAAAGAGGAAGAGACCAGATGAGGGTTCATCAATGCCCCTCACTTCCCATCAATAAAGAGTTAACCTGGGCCCTGCTGAGGATTCTCATTAGTGAACGACAGCACAAAATTATCTCTCAGAAAAATTCCTTTTAAAGATTAAACAAGTTTTCCTGGGTCTGGAGTATGAAAGTGAGTGAAAAGAAGCAAATGTTTTGACCCAGCTCACCAGGAAAAACAGATAACCTGGCAATGCACTGGCAATGGTGCCTTCCCCCTGCCCTTATTAGAGAGCTGCAGAGCAGAGTAGCATGAATAGTTACTATCTTCCTAGTGAGAAAGAAAACCTTTTTTGATCATTTTTGATAGAGGGGTGCTGTGCAGTGTAAAGCAGGTGTAAGTGGTTTGAACTCCCAAAAAAAACCCAAAAAACCCACCAAAAAAAACAAACCAATACAAAAACTACCAGCAGTTTTCCTGTTATCTGCTAGTCTTCAGAGATATTGCAGGGTTGGTTTCTATAGCAATCGTGGCTTTTGGTTAAGAACAGGGGTGTGTACAGCTGAATGAATGAATGTTTTCTATGATGTCTTTTCCAGGCACCAACTGGAAGACAGCCATGCTGGTCCTCAGCCCCCTGGCCTTTATACTGGGGTTAATAATACTGACACTCAATGTTCACTACAACAAGTAAGTGAGACGAAAGTTCATTCTGTTTGCCACTTCCTTGTCTAGTATCTCAAAACAGGTCTTCATCTTGGCACCCTTATTGATTTCTTGTCCTTACCCCCCCCATGTTTCTCCACTTACTGTCCCACTCAAATGCAGCCAATTGACATTGGCTCCTTCTCCCTCACACACCCCACCATCATTCCTGAAGGTTTAGGTAATTTGGGCACTAGGGTTGCTGACCCAACTAAGAGACAGGCAGATGCACTCACACAACCTCTTCTCTCTCCTCCTAGGAAGAAGAAAGTCCTCTCTGCTCTGAAGGGTTCCCCAGCCCACAGCAGCAGAGCTGACTTACAGGAGCCACCTCCCTTACGAAGAGGTCCTCAGCTGTACCTTCCACCATCCCGCTCCCCTTCCCTGAGGCATGGTGAGATCCTCATTGAGTGGAAAGATGGGACTGTCACGCCTCTCTTTGACAACACAAATTATCAAATGGACTAGCACCCAAAAAAACGGAGCTGCTGCTCCATGCTGTGTCACTCTTCCCACCAGGAAGGGTGCCACCATACCCAGTCTCCTCCCTAGCTGGCTGTTTTGACAGGGAGTTTTAAACACTGTTTGTTGTTTGGGTTTTTTTCTTTTAACACTTGACAACAATCTCCTTGCACAGCATGAGGTTGAAGCAAGCAGAGCAGATTGATTTGTATAGGCACATGCTGCTTAGCTCTTCCAGAGCTGATTTAACCCAACAAACCCCAGATTTAGCTAAAAGAAGCTGAGACTCATGCCAGCTGCAACTGTCCAATGCCCTGAAATTCTAGGGTTACTAAGCATATGAGAAAGTAAATCCTTGGACACAAGGTGTGAGAAACAGATGTCCTGAGGATCCTTAAATCTCTTTTAAGACAAAAATAGCTGCCAACAGACACAGAAGGTTGTAAGTTGCTTTGTCAATGCAAGAACATAAATAATAAGCACTGCCTTCAGGACTCAAGAGTCTCCTTCAGATACCTGCCAAAATACTCCTCCCACTAAGTTATCAATTAAGTCACACTCATTTTTCTAACATGAAATTTAGCATTGTATCATCTTCTCTGCATCACTGCAAGAATCCTGCTGAAAGATACTGTATCTCTCAGAATATACCTATATTTACAATGTTTTAGACCTTATTAGAACGCACAAACTCTTTCTCTATGTAGAGTGACAAGTGATGTCAGTGATGCTTATTGGGGATATTACATTTTTCCAGCCATCTTATATCAGCTTCAGTCTCTAATTCCCTATAGTCATATGGAATAATCAATGAACAGGCACTGCTCCCATCTAGGGCCAAAATATGATCTCTGTCTAGAAACGAGCTGGGCACTATATTCAGCCTTCACTCTTCTTATATGTGCATAATTAACTGTGACCCATCACACTTAGTCCTGATATTTTCCCAGTGAAACTTATAATATCTTGGTGCTTTGCTAATATTCATGTATTTATGCTTTCCTTCTCTCTGTAATCCAGGAAATGACAACTATGAGCTGCATCACTGTATTTGTTCAGTAGAGAAAGGGAAACTATATCCTAATGTGTCTCTTACTCACACTTAAAAGAATTTTTGCTTTACTTAAACTAAGTTGTTGTGGTAATTCAGTGCAGCTTGGACTTCTCTAGTTTGATTTTATTTAACCTAAAGCTGAAGTAAGGACTTCAGGGAATTTTAAATCTCTCTTTTTTACTTTTTAAACATAGATCTACAGCCTGGTAAAAAGCTGACTGACATGAGATACTATTAGAACCAAGAGCTTAGCTGGTCTCAAAAAAGAAAATATAAATCTTACCGGCTCAGGGCATAAAAATCATAAAGGTTGGACAAAAATGTCTTCCCCAGACAGATTATTCCATAATTATTTATTGGAGGCTTTCCCACATGCTCTTGGGGAAAATATTTTACTACTAGACATGGGCAGAGGAAGAACTTTTTGTTCACCAATAAGTAGTGAACAAAAACAATTGTCAGGATTAAATTCTGATTTTCCAGTGTATCCACTTTAAAACAAATCCAAAGACTTTTGGGTCAAGTTTCCAAATGCATACACATCACTTTAGACAAAATATCTGTGGGAATACTTTCAGTACAGAAATTGATCAAAATGCACATGTGGTGCCTCACCAATTACCACAGTTACATCCCTTCTATCTTTTCCTACCACAATTAAGATGCCTGCCTTTAAAATTTTCTCCAAGGAGCACATCCCCTTACAGGGCATAGCACTTGTTAGCCTCCAAAACAGGGAGGGAGTTGTTAAACAGGGCACTTGTTAGCCTCCAAAACTTTGGGGGGAGTGTGGATCAGCTGGAAGGCAGGAGGGCTCTGCAGAGGGACCTGGACAGACTGGAGAGTTGGGCTGATTCCAATGGGATGAGGTTCAACACGGCCAAGTGCCGGGTCCTGCACTTTGGCCACAACAACCCCATGGGGAGCTCCAGGCTGGGCACAGAGTGGCTGAGAGCAGCCAGGCAGAGAGGGACCTGGGAGTCTGGATTGACAGGAAGCTGAACAGGAGCCAGCAGTGTGCCCAGGTGGCCAAGAAGGCCAATGGCATCCTGGCCTGGATCAGGAACAGCGTGGCCAGCAGGTCCAGGGAAGGGATTCTGCCCCTGTACTCAGCCCTGGTGAGGCCACAGCTCGAGTCCTGTGTCCAGTTCTGGGCCCCTCAGTTCAGGAAGGAGATTGAGGTCCTGGAGCAGGTCCAAAGGAGGGCAACCAGGCTGGTGAAGGGACTCCAGCACAAGTCCTGTGAGGAGAGGCTGAGGGAGCTGGGGGTGTTCAGCCTGGAGAAGAGGAGGCTCAGGGGAGACCTCATCGCTCTCTACAACTCCCTGAAAGGAGGCTGGAGCCAGGGAGGGGCTGGTCTTTTTTTCCAGGCAACTTTCAACAAAACAAGAGGGCATGGACTTAAGTTGTGCCAGGGGAGGTTTAGGTTGGATATTAGAAAGAATTTCTTTAGGGAGAGGGTGATCAGACATTGGAATGGGCTGCCCAGGGAAGTAGTGGATTCTCCATCCCTGGAGATATTTAAAAAGAGACTGGATGTGGCACTCAGTGCCATGGGCTGGGAACCACAGGGGTAGTGGATCAAGGGTTGGACTTGATGATCTCTGAGGTCCCTTCCAACCCAGCTGATTCTATGATTCTATGAAAACCTTGACACACTTTAGGAACATGATGTAGGAAATGTCATTAAAATGTAAACACTTACTTGGAGTTCAGTTGATGTTGTGCTTTCCAAAGCAGCAAGTGTTTGTGTTCATTATTGCTGAACGGGCAAAACAGATGACTTGTTGATGACTCTCTGTAATTAATACTGAATACACTAATCTTGCTCAAAACATGAAGGCAGTCACCACCATTGTTTACATACATAGCACTGGTTAAATAGTAGTTCAAACAATAATGAAAAAATAAGGCTGTGAAGCAACACAGCCTTTTAAAACTGCCTTCCCCCCTCATTTTTACTGATTGTTATGTTATAGTTATTTCTCACCTACATTACGTGCTAAAGACCAAATTTTCCAAGGTATGGGCAGAGAAGCTGACAGTGCAAGCACTTATCATGAGATGTCTTAAAAAGAACAGCTGATTCTGCCCTGAGGCTGGACCAGGTGAGAGTGGGAGAGATGCTCCTTCCTCTGCTTCTAAAGACAGCTGAGAAACATGCAGAGCAACTGGACAAACTATGTGCTGTTCCCTCTCTGCTATCAGCTGAATGCAGTGCTTTCAAGCAGTGTTCACAAACAAAACAAAACCTGACTGTAAAGTGGAGGAACACTGAAACTGTTTATGCGTGTATATATACATATTAAAGCTCTATTATAGCCTTTCCCTTTTTGTGGATGTGTATATGTACATACACATACATAAAAAGGGGTGAGCTTTAAAGGGGCTTTTATCAATCACACTACAGAAAGATAACAGACTGATGAGCAAGACACAGTTGTACTAAAGTTATTAATGCATGCTGCACCATAGAATGAGCAACACAATACTAAACTGCATCCCATACTTCTCAGACCTGTTATGCTGCATCTCTGGTATGTCAGGTCTTCTTCTGGTCTGATGTGACGCTGATCACCCTCGTTTCACACCTAAAGCAAGGAATAAGACAAAGACAAAGAATCCACTTTCCCATGCACTTATTTGCTTTGTGAGGTCCCAGTGCCAAAGTAGAAAAGGTTACAGCAGACACAGGGAAGAAGGGACATTTGCTGTCCCTGAAAGTTCCCTGGGATTCAGAAAACCTCATTCCTCACTTGAAACTATTAATAGTGCCACCATGCTTTTTTGGTATTTATGTACCAAAACATAAAAATATATGACCCATTATTAGGGAACTGAATATGCATAATCACACGGAGTGCTAACAATCTCAGCTTCCACCAATGCCAACAACAAAAAGACTGCATATTACCTGAGATACTCCATGCAGAAAATTCTCTATTAGGCAAACAGACTTCTCTTTCCCAACCCACCAAACAATGGATGGCTAAGGCATTTGTTAAAGAGTGAAAAGAAAGAACAACTTCAAGTTTATCATTTAAACACTGTAACTGTTTACTAAGACTTTTTGGATGGAAAAAGTTTTCATAACAGTACATTAGTGATGTACATGAATTCATGATCCAAACAAGACCTGAAATGATTTGACAAGCTCTCACATCGTATCAGTGGAGGAGCTGGGAACAGAACTACTGCCTCCCCATTTGAAATGCAAGGTGCAACTTCTGCAGTAAAGATTTTGTATTAAAAATCTCCACTCAATATTTCAACTCCACAGCTCTACACCAGAAAGTTAAGAAATACCAAGTGCTTGATTTTTCAAAAAGACCTGTACTCACTCAGCAATTCAAGGGGGAGAAAATGGGGAAAAAAAAGGAAGTCTTTGTTAGCTGTGAGCTTCAGTCCAGAGAACTCATGGCTCCACAAGACTACACTTCTTTGTGTTAATTAGAGGAGACAGGAGCAGAAGCTCTTTAAAAGCTCTTCACTGAATTTGTAGAGATTTAATAAAGACATCTATGTTTCTGCAGTTATGTTTTCTTCTGGCTAAGAAAAAAAATACTGAAATATAAGCAGGACATACTTCTTCAAAAATTCCCCTTATTCCTCTCAAAAGCATTTATTCTTTGGAGCAGAGAAACTGATGCGCTTCCTTCAGCATAGCTTGCATGTCTTCATATTCTGCAAATTTGCAAGCATCCTCCAGCTTCAGCCATTGGAAAGCTTGGTGCTCCTCCGAAAGCTTGATTTCTGTGTTACAGTCCTTCATTTCTGCCAGCCAGTAAACTACAGTCTTAGGTTTGCCATGGACAGGATAGTGTAGTTCTTTCCTGTAGCCCTCTATGAGAGTGAGCTGACTGGCCTGAAGACCAGCCTCCTCCTCTGTTTCTCGTAAGGCTGTCTGCAGGTCATCCTCTCCTGGGTCCACATGGCCTGTCAAGAAGGTGAAAAAGTCAGTCCCTGAGGAGGAAACTCAGATTTTATTTACTCGGGTGACAACTAGGACACATGAGAAGACAGAGATGTGAGCACACAGTAGATGGTACAGAATCACACAGAAACTGAAGAAAAGAGGTTGCTTTTCCAAATCTGGTGTCTTGATTTGTCTTTGTCTTGTGGCTTTTAGGATCATATACTACACCTCCCGAAATTCCCAGTGGCCTGTTAGCACTGGGTATCTTTTCTTCCCAGTCTCCCTCCCCTCTTCTGAAACACTCTGCCCCCATAATCAGAGAATAGTTTGGGTTGGAAGGGGACTCATAAGATCATCTGGTTCAAGCTTCTGCAATAAGCCTTCTTCAACTAGATCGGGTTGCTCAGATCCCCATCAACCCAACTCTGAATGCTTCCAGAATGTTCCTCCTCAGATCATACTGAGGCCTGAGCACCTCATGAATGTTTTCCTTTACCCAGCTACAGGAAAGACTGCTTACCTACAAGAGTCTTAGTCCTGCCTCAACCCTTTCCTCCCACAGCTCAGTTCTGCAAAACCCTTCACACACACCAAGAGCTCAGAAACCACCAGACCAAGCACTAACAAGCACCGTTTAAAAGGTGGGTTCCAGGTAAGCAGTTAGAGGCATTTCTGTTTCTCTCCCATATTCCTCTCTGAAAAGCAGTAGGACTAAAAGCCAGCCCTTTCACCAGCTGTGTAGTTCTTCTATGACACATCATTTATTTTACATTGCTCAGAATGAGAGGTGCCACTACAAACAACGGATAAATATAACAGATCCCCAGCTGCTTGTCGTTTTGTTGAGAAATGTTAGATTTGGTTTTCTCATGAAAGCTCCAGACCAGAACATAAATAGAACAAGCCAAGCAAGTTCTCAAAAAAGCAACATAGCAGGAGCTGGGAGGAAAGGAGGAAAAAAGTTTTTCAAGACGAAAAAAAAGTTAAGGTTTACTCTGCCCCTAGTGTCAATCCACTTTCTACATAGCTGTCTGTAAATAGCCAGAATTTCATCATACAGATTAATCTTTCCTCAAGTCCCAGGTACATGAAGCCACACTTTTTCTACTAGAACCAGGGTATGTGGGGAAACTCATTGTACTTTCCCAACAGGTCTTACTCACCTCCTTGCATATTAGAATCTTAACCACCTCTTACAACATAACATCATTTCAAATGTAAAATATACTTATATTTCAAGCAGAAAAACAGTATCTGATGTTATATTTGACATCCCTGATACTTAAGATCAAATACACTGAGGCTTTAACTACAAACACTTTCCCCTTCTGTGTCAGCACTGCACACCAGGCCGCTTTCTTCTTTTTGACAAAGTCTGTGTTTCCATTGCTGGGACATTTATGAATAGTTGAGAAGCAGAATCCAACTGGCCTTGAACAGCTGGATTACGTTTACAATACTCACAGCAAATGTCCACAGAGTACTCATGAATACTAAGCAACCACTATTTTTGATGATAACCCTGATCTATAGACACCAAATGTGCCAGGCACTGAGGCAGCAACAAAGCTGAAAGGCTAAGATTCAATTTCAGCTCAAAGGACATCAGTGCAACCTCATGCTTTCCAGCCACAAAAGGCCACCACCTCACCCTGCTGTTGATAACCTGAAGTTTAAGTTCAGCCTCAAGTTTAAGTTCAGTAGGTTTACAGTGTTCTCCAATGCAGTCTGCCTAATGACAGGGAAAAGGACTCCTGGCAGCACCCCACACCACAGCTTCCAGATCCTCCTGCATTAATACAATTTCAGCAAGCTGAGGAAAATGCATCCCCTTCCTGTCAGCCTTGCCTAGTGTCCCATCACAGTTCTAGTAGCAGAGATCATGCTGGTGAAGCTCACATAGGGGGATCCAAGCAAGTCCAGTTTTATCACATAAGGCTTGTAGATACTTAGGGAACTTTTAAAATACCAGTGTAGAACTGTAGCTGTAAATTGCTTTTGAGTGCTCTTGTAGAGATGATTACAGCTTTTCATTCTGGCTCCTGTCACATTACATCTATGTCTGCATCACATACAAGTTTTGTTACTGCACCCACAACCTAAGGATGCCTTTGAGGACCACTCATATGGCAGAGAAAATACAGTGCAACAGCTTCCCTACATTAAATGCTCCCCGAACCATGCCAAGATAATGTACAAAGCTGCCATCAGATTGGGGCTTTTGAACTATAAAAACGTGAACAATACATTGAGGGAGCTGCTTCTGCCACTCTGCTGTGTTGTGGACCCATCCAGAACAGTTTCCAGCCCCTGAGTCCTCTGCACAGAAAGAAGGGGCTGGAGCAACTCTCCTATGGAGACAGGCTGAGGGAGTTGAGGTTGTTCAGCCTGGAGAAGAGTTTGGGCAGACCTTGGAGCACCCTCCAGTACCTGAGGGGGCTACAGAAAAGCTGGAGAGAGAGTTTTCATAAGGGCATGGAGTGATAGGGTGAGGGGGAATGGTTTGGAACTGAAAGACAGGAGATTTAGGTTAGATACTAGAAAGAAATTATTTGCTACAAAGGTGGTGAGACACTGGCACAGGCTGCCCAGAGAAGTTGTGGATGCCTGGAAGTGCTCAAGGCCAGGTTGGATGGGGCCAAACCATTTGATAATTTAATGATTTTGAGTGTGACATGTGTGCCTGTGAGTCATTTCACTCCCTACTGAAATGCCTAGGAATCATTTTAATCTCTTGTCCAGAATTTATGTGTTCCCAGTGAGCATTTCCACGTGGGCTGTTCCTCCTGCAACAACCACTCACAGACAAGCACATGTTTTTTAGCTTTCCATTAGGTTGCAGTCTGTACTCCCTTAGGCTTTTGGTGAAGGGTACAAAGGCAGAGTTTTGGAAAGTTTTGTCCTTTCCCTTAATAGGATAGCATAGCTGACACTGTTACAAGCTTAAAAAAAAAAAAAAAATTGCAAATTTCTCTTTACAAAGTGTTCCAGAACTCTGCTTTAAGAGCTCTGCTTTTTACAAAACAAGAACTAGTAACTAGCAGGAAAAAATTGTAGAGGGTAAAAAGGAGTATTTAGGGAGATCTCCAAGGAACCTGGAGTATTTCTGTGCTGAGGTTTTCCCCAGTACCAGGACTGCAGCTACTGTTACTGAACTATTACTACTATTACTATTACTGTCTCTACATTTATAAATAAGGTGTTACTCAGTCTTGGGGAAGCAGGCTTGTCTTCTCCTTTGCAACTTAATTAATGAGTGAGGATGGTTTAGGAGACGACAGCTGACAAGGCTACTTCTCCTAGTTGTCCCCATCATCTCTGCTGCATGAGGTATGTGGTCTTCACCAAGGATCTCTTGAACTCAAAGAAACTCATGCATCCTCTCAGAAAGGTGTTTTAAAAGAAATTGTCATAGATTTCAGTGTTGCTTTCCAACACTTCGTGGCAAAATGTGACCCTACTGACTGCACATAGGCTTAATAACCACGTACTGGAACAGCAGTAACTGGCAGAGGGTCAAGCCCAAACAAGAAGCTAATAAAATTTTCTCTAGCTACCCAATTACTTGCCCTGGAAGTGTTCAAGGCCAGGCTGGATGGGGCTTGGAGCAGTTCCTCCCACTGGTCTAGTGGGAGCTGTCCCCACCCATGCAGGGGAGGCTGGAACTGGATGATCTTTAATGTCCCTTTCAACCCCAACCATTCTATGATACCATATGGTACTATCACTTCAGCTGCCTGCTCCATGTCTGCCACCAACACCAGAGATCTGAGGAGCAGGAGCAGGTGACCTGCCCCCAGCCCAAATCAGCCATGCCCAAGAGTTTATACAGCCACAGCTTGACAAGAATTTCAGCCCCACTCTGCTGCACAAAGAGTGTAACCTGCAGCTACTGCCAACCCATGAGGTGCCTGCCAAACCTGACCTGAGAAGCACTCAGCCAAGCATGAGTCTGTAAACTCACTCACTCCCCACACAAACAGCCCTGAAGTGTGTTATCAGAACAAACATCACCTTTGGGTGGGGTCCAGTGATGGGTTCCATAGGATGTCTGAAGGAGGAGGTATTCAATGCAGTCAGTGACCTTAGAAGATGGTGCTGACTGCAGCCTCCTGTAGATGATCAAGCCACAAGCTCTCACAGCCATGTCCCTCTGTTAACTCTGCACAGAGAACAATGAAAGAGCAAAGAGAATAAAGCTGGACCAACATACAACACAGATCTCAAACAAATCAGTGGTATCTAGCCAGGAAACAGATCTCAGCGTGGGCTAAAAGTCATCCATCCCATTGTAGTTACTACACAATTAAAGTGCACCTTATGAGCTATCTTTGAATTATTAAAAAATTGCATCCTTTCCTTTTAAAAGAAGCAAGCAGGAACCTATACAAAAGCTTTTTTAAAAAATTAGCAAGCAGCATACAATATGACTTGCATAGTATTTCTTTCCTTCTGATGTATTACAAACCACACCACAGGGAAAAAAAAAATCAAAAGGAAAGCCAATGAGTAACACTCTGAAACTTCTCCGGTGCAAAAATTCAAAGTCTGTGCAAAGATAGTACCTCAACATTACTGGAACAGGGATACAGAAATAATTGCCCAAGACAGATCCCATGCAGCAAAGAAGTCCTCAAGATGCCAGTGGCAGAACTGAGAAAATATAACAGCCTTTCAGTACCTCATGGGGGCTACAAGAATGTGTAACTTTTTACAGGTATGGAGAGAGAGGATATGGGGGATATGGTTTTAGTCTGAAAGAGGGGAGATTTAGATTGGCTATTAGGAACAAACTCTTGTGAGGCTGGTGAGACACTGGCCCAGTCTGTCCAGGGATGTTGTGGCTGCCACATCCCTGGAAGTATTCAAGGCCAAGCTGGATGGGGCTTGGAGCAACCTGGTGTAGTGGGAGGTGTTATGCAGAGGTGTTGGAACTCGATGATCCTTCAGGCCCCTTCCAGCTGAAAGCATTCTTTGAAAATGAATGCCAAAGGACCGGCTCTCTGCTGTCTGGGCTTTAAGTGATGCTGTTACACAGTACTAAGTTTCCTGGCATAGATGTTTAGTACTAATTCGATATAAACAGAGAGGAACACACCTCGTAAGGGATTAATATTGCAACCAATAAGCAACGCAGCCAGGACAACCGATCCTATACAGATGAAAAACAGCAACATGAGAAATCCATGTGAAAGACTCCAGCAATTCACAGTTCCAAGCAGAATTCTCCATTTTGACAGACCAGTTTCGGTCAGTAATAAACTTACAGAAAACTGCTTCTCCCCGGGCTGCCCCGTCAGACCTCCAGACTCGGGGCACCGACTCCCTCACCAACACCCAAACTCCATGAGGCCCCTCAGCTCACTGAATTAACCCCTCAGGAACCACCTCAACCGGTCCTTAGGCCTGGCTAACCCACCGGCCAGCACCGGTACCGCCCTTGCCTGATCCGGAACACAGGAGGCCCTGTAGGAGGCGGGGAACCAGCTCCACCTCCCGGGAGCTCCGGGAAACGCCCGCAACATGGAAGAACAAACCTTTCCGAAGGCCCACAAACCAGTGACACACATCCCCCCCCCCCCCCACCAACAAGCCACAGATGCCGACCCCAGACACCCCGAGACGCCGCCGCTCCTCTTCCCGCCGCCCCCCAGGAGTCACCCCCTGCCCCCCCGGGGCTGCCGGGCTCCCAGCACGCAGACACCCACACCCCAGGCTGAGGAGGGGGGACCCAGGCCTGGAGGCCCAGGTGAGGCAGGACCCCCCCCCCCATTCCCCATCAGCACCCCGCTTGTTGCCATGGCAACGGCGCGGAGGCTCAGGGGTTACCGGCAGCTCGCGACACCCCCCCCGCCCCCCCCCCGCCCTCACCTTCACTTCCGGGCCGCGGGAGTAGGCGGGGCGTAGGCACATGACTGAAAGCAGCTTCAGCCAATCACAGCGGGACAATAACCAAAAAAAAAAAAAAAAAACCCACAAAAAACCCACCACAACAACACCCGCGAAACCGGGCGGTAGCTCCTCCCCTCTCTTTCCGTTCTCCTCTCACTCGGCTCCGCCCCTTTCAGGCGGCGGGGACCTGGGATTGGCTCCTCCCCGCCCCTTCCTTCGCCCCGATTGGCTGGCTGCCGGCGCGAGGCTGCGCGCGAGCGTTTGAAGCGGGGAACAGCGCTGTCGCTATGGAGACGCGGCCTAGTCGGGGCTGCCCGGGGGCGCTGCCACCGCCACCGAGTGGCTGCGGGAGGGGGGGACACCGGCCGTGAGGGGAAGGGGACGGCCACACCGAGGGAGGGAGGAGGTGAGTTGTCCCGGTGGCTATCACCCTCACAGGGCGATGGGGCAATGCCGCGGCTTCGCTCAACCCTGTTCCCACGCGGAGCACCGGCCTGCGGCGGGGTCTGATGCCCCCCGCCCCCTCCCCTTCCTCCTATTTCGGGACCTGCTTGTCTCCGAGGCTGAGAGGAAAAAAGGTGGAACAGCGGGCAGAGGGGAGCCCGCACAGGGTGGGGTGGAGGAGCCTGGCAGGTGTGTGAGTGCAAGGCCCCTGTCTCACCCCGTTTTCCAGGAGGTAAAGCTACAAAGTCCCTCAGTCTGTGACTAAATTCAGAGAGGGAAACTATAAATTCCAATGGGACTAAAATAAATGACCGTATCCCCCTGGCGTGACAGCGTGCAGTTCCAGCTGCACAGCATTTTTTTATATATATATACAAATATAAAATAAATGTTGAAAGCCATTTGGTAACACTTAGTGACAGGAAAAGCTCAGGCACAATTTTCAAATAATCAGCATCCCAAGATAAGTGGTAGATTATTTTCTTAGCGTGTGGCTGAATATTAGACACTTCCCATTTCCATGCAGCTGTTGTTTTAAGCAGTTGTCAGGGATCAGCTGTAGGATGAAGTCTCTCTGGCTGAGATCACCAGACTATACTTAGTGTGAAGAGATGGTTATAAAAAAAGCAGTCTCTTGCCAACTGAAAAAAAAAAAAAAATGCCCCAGCACTTACTTCTTGTTTTTAAGTCAGTTTCAAAGAACAGTGAAATGAAAGGTAGTTTTAATAACCAATTCTGTGTCAGTAGCAAAGGCAATAGGAGTGTTGCAGCGGGGAGACCTGCATCAAGTCCAAAATCTAAAACTGTTGTCAGTTAACATTAAAAATATTCCCTCCATCCGAATTATTTTTTTCTTTACCAAGACTCTTTGTGGTTATCTATTGCTAGTATTTGGCTTTTTTTCCTCTCTTTGAAGCAGGCTGCTACAGCACTTGTTTCAGTGAGCAACAGAATGCTTAATGCCATAATGTGGATGGGTGCAGGGATTTGTGTGGAGTAATCCTCTGATCTTACAAAGGGATATGCTGCAACACCAAGCACTGTTTCATATGTCCCTACCTACTGCATTAAAATAAAATTATGAATTCATGTTACAGTACAGATTATCTCTCATTATGGAGCTCATGTTTATAAAACTGCAGCCCCACCCTGACCCCTTTTTTCCCAGGAATACTCTTGTGTCCAAGAAATGAGGTCAGAGTGATTAAAGCTGAAGCTTTTTGTGTGGTGCTCTGGAAAAACAAATTAGCCATTCACTTCTGGACGTCTAAATCAGATTTGGCTTTGGATCACAGTTAAAAAAGAGCTTACTGTTCAGATGAGTAAGAAATAAAGATGGATTACTTGTGACATGAGGTAGTAAGTCTTGTTCTGGTCTTCTGCTTTTGTATTTCAAAAAACAGCAAATACTTTGGCACGGACAGAGCCTTTGCTAAAGTCTTGCTTGGCATAACGTGGTTACAAGTAATGAGTACAATACACTTATAGCTGGGTTCTGGAGAGAAAACATAGCTGCCTACTACATGTGTTTACAAATTTTGTGTGCTCTGAACTTCCCTGTTTTATAAGGTACTTGTAAAGCAAAATTATTTACATAATACAAAGCCACAGGCAGTAAAGCAAGAGGCTCTTTAGGTTTTGTACACATATTAACAATTACTACTTTTATCAGATGCCTTTGAAATTTTGCCTAATAAAATTATTGATCAGGCTAGAGTTTGTGGTTCAGAATTATTATATAACAGTCATTTGCAGGATTAGATGGATAGTTGCATTGGTTTGCGTTTGTAGGAATGCCACATAAGATTCCTTCACATTGCCATGACTTAATTTCTCTAGTTTAAAATGTGGCTATAGTGATACTTGTGTCATGTCTCAATACTGACACTCAGAAGTACCAGTGGAAGTCAACTAAAATTTTCAGGCAAATATGAGTGAGCTACAGTGGGATAACAGAGCATGTGTGTTTTTCAAGTAAACAGAGTATGGAGATCTTTAATATATCAGAGGTTAATAGGGATCAAGATATAGAGGTCTAAGGCTGCTTTATTCTTAAAATAGTCTATGTAGGGATTTTATGTGATTTATTTCATGCAGTGACTGATGCTTGCTGAGTATCATTGAAGCCCAGCCTTCTCTCCACTTTGAAAGTGCATTGAGAATGAAAAGATCTGTGTAAAACATTTTAAAATGGAGGATCTGCTCCTAGAGCATAATTTTGTGGTAAGTTAATTTATTTCAGAATATATAAAACAAAACCACTCATTTCTACTGTTAATGCCTGACTTTTCTGTTTTTACCAGATTTATGACCTTTAAAAACCTTCTGTTACTCATAGGAATAGTGCTGTGATCTTATTCTGTGCTTTGAGCCAGTCCCTTTATATAAAGTTCTAATTCTGCTTCAGAATAAATACTTAACTATTACCAGCATCTGGCAGCCTTTTAATATCTTTGTAAAACTTCTGTGCATAAGAAATAAATCACAGAGCACTCTGGTTTATCAGATGCCAGGCTGACTGGCCCCTTTTTCAGGCACCTCACACATTCCAGCAGTAGGGTGTACCACCATTAACTGTACCACCATTTACTGGTGGTACTGGTCCCTTGCTCCTTGCCTTTTAGTAAGTAAAGGCCACTTTGGACTTTGCTGACTTCACTGTTCCACTGACCAGCTTCTGCAAAGCAAGTCCCTTGTGTGAGCAGAAGGGAAAAATTCCAAAGGGAAGCTGAGTCTCCCAGCTGCAATGAGAAGGGCAACCACTGAACAGCTGAAGAATTACAAGAGATGTTGCAATAGGAATTAAGTGAAAAGTTCTTCTTAGGCCTGAGACCATGTAATGGATGGTCATGGAGAATTCTGCCTCCATACTGACTCACTTTTTTCTCAAAATATTTTATATCTGACTGTTTTAAGAAGTCTTAAGCTTTTGTCTCAATCTTCTTTTTAGTGAAGCACCCCTCAGCTTTGGCAGAGGATAAGGCCTAGGTTCTGATATGGAACTGCTGGAATGTTATTCTTTTCGGCCCAGGACACATTGTTCTCTCAGGTGAACAAGCAAAATTACATTGTGACAATAACTGAAGGATTGCTGGCAATGCTGGCTGTTATTTATTGTAAAGAAGAAAAAAAAAAAAACTTTTCTCTTTTTTTGGCCAGAAGATGGCATTATCTTTAACAATTTAGAATTCTTGAAAACCTAGCAATACTCCTGTTACACCTTTACAAAGCCAATTTATTTTGAAGAATTATATGTCTGTTTTAGAAACAGTTCCTTCAGACATAAGGAACTCTGCAGTGTTGGACAAATTAAAATACCTAATAAAATATCTAGAGGGTGAATGTAAGGAGGACAGAACCAGACCTTGCCAATTGAAAGGACAGAAAGGTTTCACTGACACCTGCCATTTCCCCTGAATTTTTTCAGGTATGAACCAGACCAAATATTTGAGAAAATTGTCTACTCTTGAGCTTGAAGTTATCAGAAATGGTGGAAACCATTGCCATGACAACTGCTTAATTTTTCACTCCTTTATTAGTCAAAGTTCAGTTTTTCTACGTTGTGACATTGCTATTGTCCATGGATTGAGAAACAGTGGGGTTATCTCCTGAAGCCACTTACGTCCAGCACAATTTATTGTATCTGGGGAAGCAGAAGCAGTTATGTTACTTCCCAGCTCACATTAAGAAGCCATGTAGCTGCTTTCATATGGCACAGACCCTTAGCCCATAGGCTGTGCAGTGCTGCATACATGTGTCAGTACTAACCCTCTTGTATGTTTTACAGAGCCTACATTACTTGGATTTTTCATAACTTTTTGCCCTCTCTTCTCTCTCCTTTGTCCAGCATTATAATTCAAACAGGTTAACAGCAAATTACTTCTTGCACAGGTGTTTGTGCACTGTGTTTAACTTAAGCATATGTCCAGATGTAGGTATAATGAAGGATATAGAGTGAGAACAGACAAAGGAGATTTGATGTATTGTTTTCACCTTTAACAGATACTCAACACACTTTGATGTCTTGGCTTTGTGTTCTAGCTGCTTCTTTCATCAAACAAAAGAAATTTCCTATGTCAGTGCCTACAGACAGTTGCACAAGACCTATAGGAGCTTTGTATTTTAATATGCATTAATAGCTAATGCATATTAGCTATTTTTTCAAAAACATACCCTTCTTTAAACAAAGTCCACAGTTCCTGTAGAACTTCATCTGTTAGAGAAGTTGGCAATTACAGCTTAAACTAAGTAATTTCTAGCTGTCTTCTGCACCTTTTGGCCTTTTGGTATAATATCTTACACAATGTAATCTTCAATATGATCTTGATTGGTTTTTTACTATTTCAACATAATGAAATTTGTTACTATTTCAACTTAATGATATGGAATCAGATTTTGGAGTGACCTTATTTTTCTATATAATGTGATTATAGAGATGCTTGAAAATCCTGCCAAAGAACTTACCCTGAATTACAGGGGTAAAAAAACCAATCTCAGATAACTTGGTTTTGTTCAATGTTACTGTAACTTCCAAACATATGTAGGAGCTGTATCCGTAAAGATCTTAAAGATACAAGAAGGCAGTGGGCAACAGATACTTGAAGTGCTATCATTTTTCCATTTTATGGAACAAGTAAAAATATCTGCAGATATTAATCCATCTGCATAGAGACAGCTGCACAATGCATTGCTAGAGAGCCATGAATGAAGGAGTTGAGGTTTTTTTTGGCATACCTTTCAGTGATGCATGTTGCTTTTTTGGGTCTTAAGGAATGCAAGTATGGCGTTCCAGTGGCATGTATAGATTAAGAGAAATTCAGTGTTTCAGATTTTGCAGAATATTTTGGTTATTTTGCAAAGGACTTTTAGAAATGCTCATGAGATTTATAACAAAACTACAACCTCGCCATAGTTCATCTATGGTCTTAATTATTCAACTTGAGTTGAGGACAAATGCATTTTCTTCTCCTCCAGTTAGCTAACCAGGGATAGCAGAACCACATTAGACCACATGCTCTGATATTAAATTGAGTGTCTAAAATTAGGCATTTTGCATTCTGAAGCTGGAGGACAGGGTTTCAGTAGCTGTGGCATTCATCAAGTAGATAGCAGGCGTGTAGGAGCTCTGCAGCAGTAAGTAACACTGTGTTTGTACATTGCTTACTACTGTGTGTTGCCTATAATTTTAAACCATAGTTTCACACATGAAATATTTGTTTCATGTTTAGTTTATAATTATTGCTATGTTGTGTAATTTGTCAGTCAAGTGTATTGTAAACTTAAACTTAGACAAGCTTCTAGCCCAGCTGCAGGTGATAGCATCAGGAAATGTAGTTTCTCCATTATTTTCTCAGATGTGATGTTTCATGTGATTCTAATATTTACTTGTTTGATTTCTTGTAGACCTTATCTTGAAGATGGCATCATGCCTTTATGAATGCCTTTGTGAGGCAGAACTTGAAAAATACTATCCCCATTTTGCTGCCTTTGGTCTTCAGAAGATTGATGAGCTTGCCAAAGTTTCCATGAAAGATTATACCAAACTGGGGGTCCATGATATGAATGACCGCAAACGACTCTTTCAGCTCATTAGGATAATCAAAATTATGCAAGAGGAAGATGTTGCAGATTTAAGCAAGTATGACTTTCAGTCAAAAGGCCTTTTCATTCAGCCTCAGGTGACCAGATCAGGTCCCCGTAGACAGCTGCATTTTGAGTCCTTCTTTGAAGAGAATGGTAAGACAGTTGAAGACTGTGAATCTGAATCATATGGTTCATCTAATTCCAGTGCCAATGAAGAGAAGAATGGTGCAGGACACATTCAACCACATGATTCAGAGCTAGTCAGATTAACTAGAAGAAACCTAAATATTCCTGGAATACGCACAAAAAAGGACCTGAGCTGTCCAACAGTGTCTGATGATATTGCTTCTCTACTGGGGGATTCTGAAACTCCTATTATACAAAGAATAACTCATATTTCAGGGTATAATTATGGACTACCTCATTCCTGTATCAGGTAATAATAAGTTGCCTTTATTTTGCTGTGTTTCAAAATAGTAATAATTAATTCTTTCTTCATTTTTGAGGAGAATCTGTCTTCTTCATCTCCAAATAAGCAATCCTAATTCTTCAGAGCAATGTACAATCTTATTAAGAGAGATACATTAATAAGCACTTGCAACTCTCTAAGTCTGCTACAGGGAATCAGCTGAATTTCACCAGCTGCTACTCACCAAGGTTGTCTAAGAATAGCCCTTATTGTCCTTCAGAATATAAGGCTTTGGCTTTGTTTTCTTGGTGCTTTGGCCAATCTTTATTTTTCTTTCCAAAAAGGCTATCTTGCAAAATATTGTTTTTCCAAAATACATGGTTAGGTTTGTCAAGTTTTTCCTAGTAAACAGGACATGTGCTGTGGTGGCTGTATTTATTTATAAAGAAATTTCTGAACTGGACCTCTACAAAGAAACAGATATCAATATAATGGGGTTGGGGTACAGGCATGGTGGTCAGAGGGTTGTCTTAGAGCTGCTCTTCAAGCACATGATCTGTAACTTCCCCATTTTTTTCCAGTGTTTGGTAAGAGTGGGGCTATGATTGTCTTGAACCACTGGTAAATCTACCATGACAACATTTTTTAAGTTGTTTTGTTTTTTTTTTTCCTCATGATTCATCATCAGAACCAAGTATCACTCTGCACACATACTACCAGCATCTAGCTCATTGCAATGCAGGCATAGCAGGTCTGTTTTAAAATGCAGTGAAGAGGTAGCTGTATGAGGCAGGGTTTTGTTCTGGGGAGGCTGTGGAGGAAGATTTGGTATTTGTGGGGATCCATGTGGTTGAGTTGTCATTTACAACTCCTAGTGAGTGTGCAGGTAGCCTGGAGGGATAGATGCTGTTGCCACTGTGGAATACTACTAAGATGGCATAGTAGTTAAAGCACTTAATCTGTGAAATGCAAGATGTGTATAGCTCCCCTTCCTTGGAAAAAGGTCATTCCCACCTTTCAGAGAACTGCACTTACCTCCTATACATACTGGCACCTTAGTGCTTTCTCTGTATCCTCTAGAAGCCGAGCTAAGGTTCAACTAAAAGGGCAGGATTTATAATGCTGGCAAGTAATAAATAATAAAATATAACTTGGTGGCTCAGCTAGAGGAGTTCAGGTTTCTAAATCCTTCAATGGAGCCATGTTCTCCATTGTTCTCACTTTGTTTCCTTGTTCTTTTTTTCCTAAACACCTTCATCCGTGCCTAGCATTATGGTTCATCTTGTTGGCATCTTCCTCCTGACATGTCTGAGTTTCCCTTTCTCCCATTTTGACCACAGAGTACATGTTGTGCATTCCAAGCTTGGGCCATTCTGCTGACATTTGGGTTTGTGATTCCTGTTTTGTGACAGCAAAAGTTTAGTGGCTGCTGCACTGAACCCATCCATCCCCATGTCACCTTGTGATTTGGGCACTGCAAAGGCTGACCTAGTCACGTCTGTGAGAAACATTTGAAAACACTGGCATGATTTCAAATGGCAGGAAGATAAAGAACTCTTTCCATCTGCTTAAATATATTTTGCTCTACCCCATAGCAAATGGCTTGGTTTTTGGCAGTAGCAGAGAGGGAACAGTGACCCTTTTGACCTGTTGTCTGGGTAGGTTTCTAATTATCTGCGTCAAGATTTATATTTTTCTAGTAATAAAAGATTTTGTTACATAATACAACTTCTATATAAGAAAGGTTAATAGGAAATCTGAACTTCAGATTCAGCATGTAGAATTAAAATATATTCTCTTCCCATACAAAATACATTCAATTACATGTGCCTCTGGACTAGAAAGAATTTATTCCCTTGAACCTTCAAGTGTTCATTTTTTCGTTTCTCCAAATCTTGCCATCAGTCCTTCCTCCTTCAATTTCTTAAGGCACAATGGGCTCTTTCTGTAGGTCACTGAGTCCAGCTTCTGCCATGAGAATTAAACTTCAGAGCCTCAGATTACTTGTTGGATAACATTTGGTATCTAGTGACATCCATAAGCTCACATTATCTTCTGAAGCATCTTACTTAAGTATCATTGCCTGTCTTTTCAGGGGAAAGAATTTTCAATTAAATGCAGGGCCTGCTTCTGGTCTGCTTGGGAAAGCTGTACTAAAATTACTCCAGTTACACATAAAGATTATCCATGTGTGGTCTTCAAAGACCATGTCTTCAGATTTATATCTGCCATAGCATATTCTTCTGAAGAATCATGTCATGCAACAGCAATACTACTTACAAGCTTGTAACCAAATACTGAGTAACTTGTGGGTTTGCTTTTAATTTACTAGACAATTAGTGTATGGTAGTTTTCAGTCATTACACTAAGATTTTGGAAGGGCATACAGACAGCATGGCAGAAAGACTCCTTTTGCACAAGCTGGTGCTTGATAAAAATTATTTTTCTCTCAAAAATTGACATTTCAATCCATGTTGAAAATCATAATTTATTTGGCTGAAGACAGCTTGAAAAAGGGAAAGATGGAATGAATATGATTGAACTCAAGCATATTGTGTATGATGCATCACACAGCAGGTAAATCAATGAAAAGTGGTGTCTGGAAGGGGACTTAAATAGACTTGCCAAAACACAAGAACATAATTTTGCCTGTGGTCTGAAACATCATGGGTTTTTTTAACCGATAAAACATTATCATTAGGGGACAGAATGATATCAATATTTCATATTTTCTTTGAATTTGAATAGGAACATGGTGGTACTTTTTTGTGTCTCAATTTGAGTCACTTATTTGTAACCTATTTGACAGCCTGTAACAGGAAGAGTGAAAGTCAGTATAGGGGGAAGAGCAACTAAATGCTATACTCTCTTCCTTTCAAGATCTGTTTATACTTTTATCTGTACATAATTAAATGACAAATCATGACTGTGAATAATTTCAGCAAGATTAAATTTCACTGCATATCATGCCAGCTTCGATCACGTGCTTGTGGACAACTGAAAATATGCCAGTCCAGCAACAAGTTCAGGAATGTAGCTGCATAAACACAACTATTCTTCCTACAGAAGTGCACAAAAGGCAATAGTCTGTTTAGGAACAACAGCAGAAACTTCACTGTATAACAATGCAATGCAATTTGGTGTTTTTCAGTTAGCCCTCAAAGATGAAATACTTATCTGCTAAAGCTAATACATTTTTGCATGGTCTAGATTCTGTAGTAACCTGCTTTTAAAATATAAACTTACACTATTATTGCAGATCCACTGTTTCTGAGAAAGAGTCCCCATGGACAGAGAGTGAAAAAATCCGAGTGTGTGTCCGGAAGCGTCCCCTAGGCCTGAAAGAGGAGCGACGTGGAGAGGTTAATATAATCACAGTGAAAGATAAAGAAACCCTACTTCTTCATGAAAAGAAGGAGGCAGTTGATCTCACACAATATATCTTACAGGTAACATGCTCCACTTGAATGTTGTGTATATGGAGCAGTCATTTGCATGGTGGCATAAAGCAAATTGTACTTGGAGCTTCCGTAAGGGGAGACAGAAAAGAGCTGTCTGCATTTCTTGCACTGAAATAGGTGGTGGGCTTTTCTATGAGCCCAGCAAAAATATATTTGCATAGATTCTGGCTTATGTAGAGCCATTGACAGGAAGCCTGAGCCCAGAATTTTAAGCCTAAAAAGCATGTCCTTTGCAGCTTTCTTTGCATGTGACAAAATAAAACCCTCTGTTAAATGCCATTGCTCTAGGACAGTTGCCTGCTGCAGTCTCCTGACAGCTCTCTGGGGTACTTCAGTGAGGAGTTCCCTTTTCATTATTTCAGCTCTGTAGGTCTCTTTCAGTGAATCACATGCACCTTCATCCCTTCCCCTCCTTTGTTCTCAAATGTTTTTGAAAATTAAGTTCCCTTTTGGTCTTTGTTTCTTAATCCTAAATACCTTGTGCAGTCATAGTTCAAATTCTCAGTTTTGATGGACAGCACCAGGAACAGAACTGATTTCTAGAGAGAAGCAAGCCATTCTTACTCTACTGAATGTTATTTTTACAGTCTGGGTCCTAGGAACAACTGTTCAGAACACCCAGTAAAAATTCAGTTTGCAATTCTCTCCAGCCCAGTTCACGTACCACCTTCTACAGTGTGGTGCAACTCCACCATCCTCCCTCCACCTGACTGCTTGTGTTTGTCTTTTATGCAGTGCTTATCACCTTAGGATCTCACTGTTGAAATAACTGCTAATTAATTCTGTTACATCAGTCCAGACAAACAAACTCAATCAATATAGAATGCCAAACAAAAAAGTATGCCATGGCAAAGGCTGTGTCTTTTCTGTTTCTGTTTTCTTTTCTGACCCAAGAGAATCTATCTACTTCCAAGTCTGGCTACTGGCCCTGCATTGTCCTGTAGAGAGGACAGCAAGGGGTACAGAGCAAGTAGGAGGTGGTGGGGCACACTCCACCCCCATGGCTGGGAGACCCAAACTTCAGGCACACTGGAGGGGACATCTGCCCTCTGAGCAGAGTGCAGCTGTTGAGACTCCCTGTATTAATCAGCCAGCAAGCTAGTATGGTTTGTTTGTTAATGAAATTATTCTTAGTGCTTATTTTCACTGCAGTAAATTATTAGAGTGCATTGTTAGCCACCAGCCTGTGGAAATTCTTTTGAAAATATGATTTTTGTGACTATGTGTTACAATTTTTTTTGTCCCTACAAACACTATTATTACCCTAGATGGAGCACATAAGGAATGGTGTTGCAGTGTTTCCAGTGACCCTGCTGCTTTGGGTTTGAGTATGGAAGATTTTGGATTTTATTGCCACCTTCTGAAAAAATACAGTCCAGCTTTGCTTAAGAATAGTTTCTGCCTTCTGTGGCACAAAAATTTAAAGCTGCAATGGAGACAATTAATCACTAATTTTGAGAGAGTCAAGAGTTGACTCTGTTCTTTTTATTGATATAGTCTTACTGTACATCTGTAGGCTTCCAGAATGATGAGAAATTGAGGCATCATTGCTTCTCTTTTTTTTTTTTCTCTATCCTCAGTCTCTTAATTAGCCTTAATGAGGTGTTCTGCATATGTCATGCTGCATGTTAAATGTAGTAGGTCACTTAATAGCTGATCCATGCCATATGAAGTCACTGAAACTTGTTCATTTTCATGTAAAGATCATATTTATTTTTCAGCATGTTTTTTATTTTGATGAAGTCTTTGGGGAGTCATGTACCAATCACGATGTGTATATGAAGACAGCTCATCCTCTCATTCAGCATATTTTTAACGGGTAGGGCATCAGTGCTTACATTTGTTATTTTTTGCCTTGTTGCTTTCCAATTTAACGCTCTAATTTTTATTTAGGCTTTTCATCTTTTCAAAAATGTGTTCATTTCACCTTTACCACATACCTACCCTCTTCCAAAATGTCTTTTTTATTGCAATTCTGACATAATAAATCAGGAAAGACTTTCTTCACATTTGGTGAGAAATCTTTAATCATAGAGGAAATTAAAACTGGCCAGCCTAGAATGAAAAAAATCTGTGCCAGGATTTCTGGAGTCTAGTCACCACTCTGCAAAGGCCTCCATTTTGGAGAGCATGTTCATCTGTTGAGGAATAACATCAACTCTTTCATGAAAGTGCTGTGTGATTCTTTTGCATATATTTGTACAGGGCAATAGAAATTATTAATAATCTTGTGGTTTGTTTTTATTTTATTGATTTATATTTGCTTAGAGTTTTAATCATACATACTTTCTGATTAATGTGAAATTGGTGGTGGCTTTACATGAGTGAGCTTGTTTTCATGCAAAGTAGCAAGCTTTAATATAGTTATATTTTTGAATCTTTGAAAGAAAAATAATAAAACAGAGCATTCTGTTGCTGGAATTCTCCAAGCAGCAGCAGCAGCAGAGAGTTAACTTGCTGTTAAGAAGATGAAAGTTAAAAAGGAGTATGAGGCTTGAAGCTTTCTATGAAATAATCATGAAAGGCACAATTCACAGTACAGCTAATCCAGTACTGCCACCAGAGGAGATACCCCAGATTTTTATCCTTGGCTTTCCTTAACTTTTCTGTCCTTTCTGATGCATCCCCTTCACTGGCATTGGTCTAGTGTGACACCATGGTGAACTATTTCTGCAATCTAAGATGGCAAGAAATTGTTCAGTATGCTTACTATAGCCCTGCATTTTTACCCTTACATCTGTGTCCAGGAGTCACTGAGCCACATAAAAGGTATTGTTTTTTAAGATAGGGGGGTACAAATATTTTGCTCTGTAGTCCTTTTTTTTGTGGTTGATTCAGTTCCCTTTATCTGTTCATATCATAATTGTGGGTTCAACATTTGTATAAGAGCAAGAATTGAGTAAGAGACGTAAGCACAGAGTAACCTCAACTTAAATGGGTTTGGAACAGAGCCATACCCTGAGACCTCCTTAGCCTTTTATGTTGCAGTTCCAATACAATCTTAAAATGATACAATGACAAAGATGAAGCAATATGTATTAAGGATGTGCTTTCACTAGCTGGAGTGCATGAACCAGACAGGTTTCTGTCACTGAACAGAGATGATCCTTTTCCTTACTCCCCACCAGATACATTCCCATAAGATACATTAAGCCATTTTGGACATGTTTTGTGACCCCCTGTGATGTACTTTAATTCGCTAAAAGAGCAGAAAATTAGCTGGCAAAAAAATGGAAGCTGTCTGTTGTTTCAGTGCAGTGAAGTCAAACATCAGAGCCAGCACAGGCAGGGTGGGTAGGTCACACAGCTGGGAGCAGAAGAAGGGAAGAGCAAGACCTTCCCTTAGGCAACAACAACTCTTCAGATTGTTTTAGCTGTGTACAGGACTGCAGCCTGAGACAAAATAATCTCACTCAGTAAATTATAGTGCTGGTGTGTTAATTTTCATCAAGGACAACATATGTTAATACAGAACTTGGCTTGTGGCTGTTCTGTGTCTGATGTCACAGTCATTTTTCTGTGTGATTCATCATCAGTAGGATTCCCATTCATAATCCTATGATACGTCTGCAGCATCTAAACAGCTGGAAAAATAATGATGAATTCTTAGTTCCCTTGAATGGATTTTGGCATCTGGAAGGAAGGAAGAGAGCAGCACACTGTGGCATGCCAGATCTCCATAGGACATGCTTGGGAATCACTGTTAAGTGTTTTGCAGTTTCCCAGATAGGACAGCAAGCCAAATCTCATTGCTAAGAGTTTGCTATGCTGACATTGCTTTTAATAGATATGAATAAATCAGATATGACACTAAAAATGTAAGTTATCTTCACAGAGGCAATGCAACCTGCTTTGCATATGGGCAGACTGGTGCTGGCAAGACTTACACTATGATAGGTACTCACCGGAACCCAGGACTCTATGCCTTGGCTGCCAGGGACATCTTCAGACACCTGGAAGCATCACAATCAAGAAAAGATCTCCTTGTTTTAATCAGTTTTTATGAGATCTACTGTGGACAGCTTTATGACCTGCTAAATGGAAGGAAGAGGTATTTAAATAAAAATATGTTTTTCCTATAAACCTATGGTTATGAATCTGTTGGTTCCAGGGTATAGATCAGTTACTGTTTCATGTAATTACATTTAGCATATTACCATTTATAGTAAATGTTATATATTTTATTAGGGTTTTTCCTAGGAGCACTAGAGAGGGAGGCAGAATCTGACACTGAATACTGTGGCATTGGTGGGGCTCCTGGTTGTTACTGTTTTCAAGGAGAAGGAAGTAAGAATAGGACCTGTGGCTGAGATATGAACTCATGCTGGTTTGCTTAGGTCTATAATAATATAATAGCTGAACATCCACAGATAGAGAAAAAACCTTCTTGTGGTCAGAAGTTCTTAATGACAGCCATTGTAGAGACTCTGTATTTCCCTCCTCATACACAACTTCCAGCTGTCCCTCCTGCTGTGCCAGTGGGGCTTTGGTTTTTGCCACTTTAGTGGCAAAAGATCCCATTAATTTCCCACTTGTTGTGGTAGATACTGCAGAGTCTGCTCACCTTCTGTCTGAGATCAGTGACTGAGCTGGAGCAAGTCTCTGCAGGGGATGCTGCTTTGACCCTCAGTAGTAGCACCTCAGCCCCATCCTCACTTGGGTGGACATAGACTCCTACAGAAGCTCCATCCAGAGTGGCAATTGGAATAAGTCTGTACATACTTCAATTAAAAAAAAAAAAACCACCTAAAAACCACTGTGGTCTGAAATCTCTAAATAAAATAATACTTTGATCTTGGCAGTCACTTATTATCTCAGCAGTGAAATCTTTTCAGGGAGATCTGTAAGAAACATAACCTGTCATCTTGGAGGCCTTTAACAGCCTGGAGAGCCTGTGCTATCCTTAGAGCACACAAGAGGGAGGTTCTCTTCCAGGCTTCCTCCTGAATGCATCATGTCTGTATTCTTCCTGTATGCTGTGATGTTTCTGTGTGATTCTTAGCAGAGCTGCTCTGAAATCTGGCTTTGTGGCTAAGGGAGCAGTTTTAAAATCCTGTGCAAAAATCTTCAGAACTTGAACAGTATAACTAAAAGTCTGTACTTCTAGAGAAGCCTTAGATGCAGCTGAGACAGAAGCTCAAAGATGTAAATGTGCTAATTTATTTCCTTGCTTTATTATATTCCTGAACTAGCAGAAATGCATTGAAATGTCAGTGGGATATATTATAAATAAGATATCTCTTCAGCTCTGAAAATAACTGAATGGCAGTGGTGCCTTTCCCTAGTCAGTAGCCTTGATTGCTTTTTCAGTATCATAGCACTGACATATGTTTTCATTCATGCTATTTGAGATTTCAGAAATCTCCTTTCTGCACCCCTTCATTTTCAGACTTTTTGCAAGAGAAGATAGCAAGCATGTTGTTCAGATAGTTGGCCTGCGGGAGGTTCAGGTGGACTCTGTAGATCTACTGTTGGAGGTAAACTATGTTAGTGATTATTTTTCATCTTCTGCAGCCTGATGTGCCATTTGCAGAGATTATTTGTGGTGCAGTAGATGTTTATATTCCTGTTTAAGGTTCTGAAATTGTCAACCCCACCAGATCACTGAGGAATGCTATTAAAGTGCCTTTATTCAGTGAGCTTCTTGGGTCACAGTGACTTGTGTTAGCAACATGCAAGCTGTTGATTTGCAGCTGTCAATTCTGCTGCCACTCCTTATGGAAAGATCTCTGCCAAGAAACAGACTGCTCTCACTATTCCAGAAATAAAATAGTGTACCAGCAAGGCAATTTGAAAGCTGGATACATATTTTCTCCCAATGTGGTTTCTTTGGCTTCTATGAACATAAATTTTCTATATTAAAGGTATGTGGACATGGGACAAAAGTTATAAATTTGAAAATAAATAGAACTACAAATTAGAAAATGCTTAAGGTTGAGATATTGATCTGAATTAGTATTAAATAATTTTTATTTAAGTATATATATTTAGTATAATATACTAAATTAAGTAATTATTTTTATATTTAAGTATATATACTTATATACTTAAATATTTAAGTAATCTGAATTAGGATTAAGACACTGCTTAGGTAATGATGGGTGGTAACAGCCAAGTACAATTAAGATATTTAGGTGACACACAGCACAAGCAAGGCTTCAATTTACCTTCCCTATCTGGCAGAGCCCTAAAAGGGCACTGGCAATTTTTCTGCATTGTCCTGTAGCAAACAAGCTAGTTAAATCTGCTTTTTTTTTATCCTCACCTGGCATAATTTGATTCCTTTCTCAGTAAGTAATTCTAAATTACAAGTGTCTGATAGTATAGTTGACTCATTAAAATTGGGATGGTGTTGCCCATTTATATGCCATTTAATTTTTTTCTTCATCTTCCCATTAAATCCAAGCTTTGGGACATGCTGGTGGTGCTTCTGCAAGTTAGAGTGTAAATTTGCTATGTGGTTTATTAGCACATTGCTCTGTATTATCACATTCCACACACAGATTACTTTATTCATATAGGTATTTTGGGGGAAAAATAAATTTTATATTGTCCACATTATTTTAACTGTTTTGACTCAGACCTTCTGAGCAATCTGCAACAGATATATGAAAAGAGACTTGAATACATCCCCAGTTACAAAAAAATGTGTGATACAAGAACTTCTTATCTACAGTATTGCTTTCTGAGCTCTGTAGTGTCACTGCAAGCATGTCCATATGCAAAAGTTGTGAAAGAAAACATTGGAAGGGATCCAGTATAACCCACCTTCTGCCCTGTACTGAGTTTTAAGGATGTCTCCTAATGTTACCTAATCTTAGGAGGACAAGATCTCTTTCTGAGAGACTGTTTTTATTTACAATTTGTTTGGATTTTGTCCCTGTTATTGTGCAGGTGATTTTGAAGGGGGGGAAAGAACGTAGCACGGGAGCTACTGGAGTCAACTCAGATTCATCTCGATCACATGCTATTATCCAAATCCAAATTAAAGATACAGCTAACAGGACATTTGGAAGGTAAGACTAGAAGCAGGAATGGTCAGGACTGATCAGGAAAGGACATCCAGGGGCATCCTGGAGGCAAAGAGGAGGTTATGAGTTAGAGAGCAGCTGTATGTTAAATTGGAAGATGGGGTTAAAAGGGACTTAGAGTAACTTCAGTCACTTCTCTTTCCCAAGGACAGTGTTTGAGCCACATCTGTGAAGAGCTTTTTCAGACTTGTTAGTAAAAATTTCCAGTGAAGGAGTTTGGCAATCAAGTCTATCCCTTCATCTTCACTGTTTGAATGCTTTTCCTGTCTTGGAATTAATCTGCCTGAAGGCACATGTCTGCAGTGGGCACATCCACATGGGAGGTTGTCACCTTTGAAGTCAGTAAAAAGAAAAAGTCATTTCTTGGACCCACTTCATGCCATTCTGCAAAGTCATCTCCATTAGGTCAGATGGATTTGCTCCTCAAAGCACCTCTGTCCTTTAATTGACTACAAAGGGAGCCTGGAATGACTAACTCAGGTGGAGATTATTCCATTAGAGATGTTTGTCTTTGGTCAGGGGAGACCTTGTACCTCACCTAAACCTCCCTGACAATTTGAGACTCTGACTCTGATGCTATCTGCAGCAGACAAAACACAATTTACTTGTCTTATAACAGCCATTGTATGTATTTGAAGACCATAATTGTGCCTATTTTCAATCATCTTTTCTCAAGACTAAATAACCTCAAGAACCAGGTCTGAGGAAAGAGGTTTAGGAAGCTATATAACTGCTGAGCATCAAAAAAATATACTGACTCACCCTTCCAGCAACTACCATGCAGTTTCACATCTTGGGTTCTTATTTTAAATAAAAGGCAAAGTGAAAGAGGTACAAATAGAGGAGAGAGAAAGAAGCAGAGCAGGCAGGCTTAGAAATAGAGGTATCTGTGGTTATTTATGTGTGTTTTGTGTGTGTGCCATTTGTTTTTTATTACTGAAAGTGTTGTGGAGCTGGACTGGAGAAAAGATCCCAAGATATGCCTTTAAGAAAAGTCTGGTCTGTTCAAAAAAAAAGAAGGGAAAGGACAAAGGTACAGTGCAACAGTCAGTACAGCAGCTGGCACCAGAGATAAAGAACATGAGAGGGAGCAATGCAGTTTTGTGGATGGAAGAGAAATGGAACCCTGAAAACTCAGTGTATTACTTACTACTCTGGAAATTTCTGTTCATATTGGCCTGAATACCCACTTGGCAGGGCAACTGTTTTGTCTGAAAGGAGAATCAAGACATTTACAATTTATTTAACTGTGTTCTTACAACGTTACAAGCACAGTGATTATCTGGAGAAATTAATGTGTTGCACTTTTAACATCTTATCCATTAAAATATGGAACACTTATCACCCACAATTATACTTTGTATATTGATTGCGCTAGTGGCAGGATGCCCTGACACTGTTCCTGCTCTGTGCTTATTTTGGTACTGCAGATATTTGCAGTGTGTATTTCTTCTTGTTCAAAAGTAGTTATTTATAATCACTCATTCTTCTGATGTCATGTGTTGCAGCCTTCTGGTTTGGGGAAAAAAAAAAAAAGAAAAGAAAAAAAAATCCCCCAGGATAAATGCAACTTTGTTTTTTCCTAGGATATCATTCATTGACTTGGCTGGCAGTGAAAGGGCAGCTGATGCCAGAGACTCTGATCGACAAACAAAGATGGAAGGAGCAGAAATAAACCAAAGTCTTTTAGCAGTAAGCTACAGCCTGTCTGGGGAAGGCATCATATTTATTCTAGCATGTGCTTTAGGATTAAAATTAATGATAGAATAACATGAATGTATTCCATGAAGGGGAAAAATAACCAAAGTACTATTTCCAGTTTGTCTTATGCCTGGAAGACAATTTTTGGACAAGAGGGGAAAAAAATTGTGATAAAAATAGAGGGTTTTTTTAATCCATTCTTACAGCTAACAGGTAAACACAGCATGGAGTCTTAGGTATACTGTAATTAGTGTCTCACATTTTAGGTAGAAACTTTTGTCCCTTTTACTTCCAGACAATATTGGCTGGGAATTGCCATATTTTTTTCATAACAGCACATCTGTTCCTGTTGCTTATTTTCACTACTTAAACTCTGACTTTTCTTTCAAATCAGAAGTGAAGGACTTAAATACTCCACAGCATATAACCAGCAGTTTCTATGTGGGGATAAAGAAACAGTAAGAAAGGCCCACAATGCAAACTTTTATCTATGTTCACAGTTGCATAAGAGGGACAAGGAGTAGAGAAATGCTAAGACAAAGAAGTGTCTCTAGTTGTACATTGTGCAGAAGATTTTGCTCCTCCTTTAGTTCAAAGGAACAAAGCTCACTGATGACTGAGGCCTTTTTGTGAGAATGAAAGTGATAAACCATCAGTGAGTATGAAGTCAGTGCAGAAGTTAGTGCACACAACTGTACCTCTTGGTCTGCTGCAAAAAGGAGGTACTTTGCCCAGTTTTGAGAATGTAGAATGTTCCTTTATACAGAAGCTTTCCTGCAGTGGAATATTAGCATTCATACTGGGAGACAGGTAAAGTTAAGGTGTTTCTATGCACAATGTTTTCTGGAGCACTGGCTGGTGCTGAGTGGCATGGGGAGGTAGGGCCTGAATAAAAATGATTTCTGAGAAATTATTCTTAATGTAAGCTGAGGGAGTTCTTTAAAACACCTTTAAAATCAGAGTATGTGTAATTTTGGTATTTTGTGAAGCTGAGCAAATACCTAGGCAGTCTACAAGTAGTGACTGAATTAACTGTAAAGGCATCTTTGGTAGGTCTACATGACCTGCAGTCTGTAAAACTTAGATGTTCCCTCAATGATTATAATGCTCTTTTCAGGCCTTAAAACACATGAAGCTTGAAGTTTGATGCTGGTTTGAATATTTATGTTGCTTTTGAGTCGAACATACTTGGATACTGCAGCTATCAGAAGCAGAACAAAAAATTAGAGTAGTTTGATTTCTTGTTAAAGGTGAGATTTTTAATAAAGTGCAGTATAAGTGAGATGTGTCAATTTAAGTGGGTGTATGTAGAATATAGAAAGGCTTTAAATGTAAAGAAGCTGCTTCATGCTAGTATCACCGTGTCAGTACTGTAAGCTTATTTTTCCTTTGATATTTGGCCTAAATCACTCATCTGCTTGTTATGGTTCGAAGTAATGTATAATTTTTGGATCTGCAAGAACAAAGGCCAACCACCAAGGGTTGGGTGCAAGCCTAAAGTTTTATTTGACAATTAATACAAGCAAAGTGATATAACCCTGTGAAGGTATGACACATAGATTGCCAGGCAAGAGAGAGAGAAAAAAGAGAAAGAGATGAGAGAAAATTGTAAGGGGAAAGGGAAAGAAGAGAAGAGGAAGAGGAAGAGAAGGAGGGAAAGGAGAGGAGAGGAGAGGAGAAGAGAGGAGAGGAGAGGAGAGAAGAGGAAGAGGAAGAGAAGGAGGGAAAGGAGAGGAGAGGAGAAGAGAGGAGAGGAGAGGAGAGGAGAGGAGAGGAGAGGAGAGGAGAGGAGAGGAGAGGAGAGGAGAGGAGAGGAGAGGAGAGGAGAGGAGAGGAGAGGAGAGGAGAGGAGAAGAAGAGAAGAAGAAGGGAAGGAAAAGAAAAGAAAAAGGAAAAGATTAAGTCACAACCACAGGTCCAGAGGTGTCAGGTTTCTTGTTCAAGATGGTGTTCCCATTCCAGACAGGCCCTGATGCAGGATGGTGGGTCAGTGAAGGAAGTCAAGGGAAGTGGGAGCCTCAGTGTTACTTACATGCCCCCAAATTCCTCCCATACCAGGCAAATGATTCACTGCTCCTTTGTTGGCCCAAGGAGAGAGTAAACTCGTTTTTTCCACCTTTCCTCTCCAGAAGCAGAGCTGTCATGAGCATCAGTTACTCAGCTGCCAGCAGGAGGCTGGAGGTGTCCTGTTCATTCAGAGAGAGAATAGGAAAGGGGGCAAGAGAAAGAGAGTCCCCGAGTCCTGAATCCAAGCAGTGAGCCAGCCAATGGGGCAGGATTGATGTTGATGAGATTCCCCAAGTCCACCAGTGCAGCCCCTCATATTTGAGGCTTGTTTAGCTTAGAAAGTGTGGTTGAGACTTATCAGATGGAACAACCAGACTTCATCCTCCAGTCCTTATCTCTACCAGCCCCTAGGCCCTATGCAGACCCTATCTGTCTCCTTCCTCTCCAGCAATCCCTTTGGAGATGCTGATGAGGATTTGGATTGGGGAGGGCTTGCTAGGGTGACTTGGTGCCAGCCCCCAGCAGAGCAGCACACCAGGGTCTGATGGAGGCGGTTCTTCCATCCAGTCCCTCACTCACTGACAATTTCAATGAGCATCCAGGCATGACATGGAGTGTGTTGCTATAGTGCTCACTCCAGTGGAAACATGGCAAAAAAAAGCACGTTTTGGGGCTTGAACATGACATCCTTTTTAAGAGGCTGGTAATAAGGGATGTTTCTTTAAGACTACAGGCTGCCTCTGTTGTTGGCTGCTGGCAACAAGATCTAATGCATTGTGAAAGGGATGGGTGTATCTAGCTGCTCTGTTCTGTTAGTTATAATGGGATTTCTGTAGCAATGCCTCCATTTCCTAGGTAGTCCACTGATTCTGTTTTATGTATAGGTCCTATTAGCCTGTCAAAGGCTAATGTGACTCTTAGTGACATTTTGTTTAGACAGGCAGGCTGTGTCTGTAATACCCTCAGAGAGCAGGCCTGAACCTGGGCTTAAATACAGCTCCCCTTGCAGCTAAATATTTGGTTCTGATCCCTGCTCTCCCCCCTTTGGCTGGGTTTGGCTTGTTGCACTGGTGTGAAGGCAAAATTCCTGGAGATCAGTTGCCTTCTAACACAGCTCAGGGTACCCATGCACAGGTGGGACACCTAAGATGCAGATTTATTGTCATTATGGAGAGGAATAAGCACTTACTAGCTCATGCTGTCTCTGACCACAAAGTATGAAAATACTGCTAGAATAGCATAAAAAAATTTTTACTGCTGTTGGGGGGTTTTCAGAAAGGGGAGAGCCTCTTCTAGACGAAATAATTTTATAAGAGATGAGGCTCAAAAAGCTGTGTTTTAGGGTGTTACAGGTAAACCTGTCCTTCAAGCTGCAACATAATATGGTGAACAGCCAGCTTGGTTTCAGATGTGTTAGCAGGCCCATAGTAACGTGGAGCTCTGTGTGTGCTTACCCAGCTTCCTGGGGTTTGCACAGCACACAGAGCTGGCAGGCAAGGCTAGCTGGGCTCTGTGCTGCAGCTTTGCTCCCTTTAATCCATCTGAATCCAGTTGGAGCTGGATCCCTGTGGCTGTGATAGCAGCAAACCCCCCCATACCAGGGACATCACATATAACGAGTCCAAGTTGCATGAGGGAAATACTGCAATTCAGTTCCTTGACAGTGTGTGATTAATGTGTTTTCCTCCCTCTGTTTTGCTGTGGGCTTTGTTGATTTATTTTTTTTTCCCTTATTTTAGCTCAAGGAATGCATTAGGGCACTGGATCAGGAACATGCTCATACTCCGTTCCGGCAAAGCAAATTAACTCAGGTAAAAGGGGCAGAAAGATAACAGTAGATATTTCTCTGATGAGGACAAAAAAAAAAAAAAAAAAAAAAAAAAAAAAAAGCAAACTCAGTAACTGCTTTTAAGCTTCTGAAAAAAAAGATAAATGCATAACTTTTCCAAACATTAATTCTAAAGGTAAACACAGAGTTGAGGCCAACTTCCAGTTCCCCCAGTCAGACCTGGGCGGGGGAATTATGTGGTAAAAACCAAATAAACCAAATGCTAAAACCAGGCTCCAAATGGTACCTTCCAGAGTCATTCCATCACCATCTCTGTCCACTTAACTCTGCAGCCGATCTTGCATCTCCTGTTCAGTAACATTTCTTCATTCCAGTTGTAGAATATGCTTTGTCCCTTAAGAAAACATATGGGCACCCTTCTGCCACCTAGTGCAAAGGGTTGTTCAGAGCCCAAATTAACTCATGTTCATTCTGAATAGTAAAAAAAGAGTTGCAAGACAATTTGAGACAAGCAGACTACATTAAAAAAAAAAAAAGAGACTAGCTGCCCATCACCTGACTGATGTTAAATTGCCTGTTTACAAATGGCTAATTTACAGGAAATGCAAGGTAATTTGGCCTTTTCCTAAGTTCTGAGCTAATTAACTTTTGTGCATATGTTGTGTAAAATAAGACCAAACACATGGGTTACACATGAATATATGAACTGCTAAGAATCTTATTTTTTATTCCCAACACTAGGTGCTAAAGGATTCTTTCATTGGCAATTCCAAGACATGTATGATAGCCAATGTATCTCCTAGCCACATAGCTACAGAGCATACCCTGAACACTTTACGATATGCTGACAGGTAGGTAATGAAGCTCAATTTGCCAAAGGTGAAAAACATCAAGAAAAAAGTAATGAGTGGTATTTGTGATTACATTTTATTTCGGTTGCACCGGAAATGTTTTAGGCAAGAGACGTGATTCTTTGCGATGCAAATAAAATCCTTACCTGTTCCAAGTGTTGTATTTGGTCTTAAAACTCCCTGGGTCTTGTAAATCCTTTCTGATGGAAAGATCACTGTGCTCTCTCTAACTGCAGGGTTACAGTCTTCAGTGATTTTTTTTTAGATTTGCATTGCAGTTCTGCCAGGAATGTGCACAAGTCCTTCACCTTCCCTCCTGCACAGGAGGTGCTAAATCATAGGTTGTGCAAGGGCTGAAGAGGACAAGAGATGCCCACAGGGAAGAGGAGTAAAGGGAACAGTTGAGTGGTAGTGAGATAGCAGCTAAGCAGCAATTCACAGTTGCTGTGATGGGTCTGATCCAGGGATACTGTAGCTCTGTACAGGTATCACCTGAGCAAATTCACCCCACCACAACTGCTCCTGAAGCTCTGCTTTATGTCTTGTGGGACTCTGATGTGTCTGCTGCATTATAATGTGTGGAAATGGAACTCCCTTACACTAAAACAGAGGCCACCTTCACTCATTTTACATGCTGCACTCCGTGCAAGAAGGTACTTCAGAATACTAATATAGACCTTTCCAGAAGTTCAGGTAATTTGGCAGAAGGGTTTTGATGCCTGTATGGATGACTGACAGCTAAAGGAGAAATCATGGTGCTGAATTCAGTGTTAGCCCTAACCTGTGAAAAAAATTACTGTGTTCTAAAGACATTTCTGTTTATCTGAAAGTGACAGTGTAAAATTCAGCTGAAAGAACCCTCTAACACTTGTAAGTTTTAGAAGGCAATTCCCTATTGCAGCACTGGATGCACAAGAGATGGTTTTCAAGGCCATGCACGGCATGAGTGACATAACAGACTTACATTGTACTAACAGATACATATCTATAAGCCTCATTGTAATAAACATCAGATTTCCTGGAACGAATTTTCATATTTATCTGATTTCCTGGAAATATTTGCACTCTTAATTGTGTGTGTGTGGGTGTCTTCATTCAGGAAGTCATCCTGCAATGTCCTTTTGTTAATTCCTTCTCTGGCAATTGCATAATGTTGCAATTTCCATTTACAAGGCCCTTAACTGCTTGAGCTTGACATCTATTTACATGCAAAAGGACTGGACACAGCTGAGATGAGCCCAAATCAACATCCTATTGTTTAGTACCAGAAAAGATTTTTCAAGAGTTACGCAAGCAGAGCTGGTCTAATTTTACCTTGATCTACAGGGTGCTGGCTGATAGTCTTGTAGTTATTTACCCAAGAATGTGGATTTCATACAGCACATTTTTTCACAAAACAGAATTTCATTTCAGTATACAATATATAAAGTAGATTACCAATTACAACAAAAAATCTATGTTAAATTCTTTAGCCATGAAAAGCATGACATCTTCTAATGCCAGTCTCATTTACAGGGTCAAAGAGCTGAAGAAAGGGATAAAGTGTTCTATCCCTGTCACAAACAGGCGTCCAGCAGCTGGAATTGTATCTCCAAAACGTGTTCAAAACCCTGGAGAAAAGAGTTCTCCAAAGAAAGTGAAGCTAGGCCTTCAGCATCCCTCAAATGTTACAAAAACAAAGGCATTCCAGCCACCCATTGTCTCCTCTACCTCTACTCCCAGGGGAATCAGCAAAGGACATGCCTACAAAGGAAATCCCAACTCACCATGGTTCCACCACACCAGCCCAGTCAAGGGAGTCCTACAGATGGCACATCCCCTGAAGAAGAAAACTGATGATCTGTCCTCCCTCTCTGAAAAGAACCCCACTGTGAAGGATTTCATCATCAAAAATGATGCAGAAACAACAGAAAGTATCCAGGGAGACAAGGATATGCAAGACAGACCACCTGTCCAGTGCCTGAATGTCCAGACAGTGCAACCTGTTGAGAAACAGCTTGTTTCTAGAGATGATGTTTCCTTTGGAGAGGGAAATCTGCCTTCTGATGCCAGACAGGAGTGGGAAAACACCTTTTCTAAACAATGTGTTGACAACTGGACAAATCTTCCACCATTTCAGAAGGAAAGGGAAGAGCACTTACGTCTTTATCACCAGCAGTTTCAGCAGCCACCTATTCTGCAGCAAAAAGTGAATTATCAACCTCTTGAGAGGTTTTTAATGCAATACAAGCCTCAGGAGATTGAAGCGAAGCAGGAGCTGAGCCTTACTCCCACAGAAGTACAGAGCAATGAGGCAATGCAGCTGGAAGATCTGGATGACAGTGATTTCAGTGAAGATTCATTCTCACCTGTCTGTAGTCAAAAGAGTGTGAAAAGAAGAAATGCCAACAAATGCAGTCAACATTCATTTTTCCTTCATCAAAGAGAACAAGGAACTGAAGAAGAGCAAAAAGGTCCAAAGCGACAGGATTTATTTTTTAAATATGCAACACCCGTGCAAGAACAAGAACTATGTGGCAGCTGGGATTGTAGTGAGGGCAGCCCAAAGAGACAGGAATCCATTAAAAATGCAGCCTGCAGCAAAACCCCATCAGGCTGGAGCTATGACTTAACTATTGAGTCGTCAAGCAATACTGCAGAAAAACCTTACTGCCTGCAGGAGGGTCCTGCTAGTAACTGGAAAAATGGCAAAGATTTTCTAGCTGATCACAAACAATACAAATCCAAACACAAATATCTGGTTTACTCCAGTGAAGCCACCGTAATTCCAGAAAAGGATGCTTCAAACTCATCTGCTTCTCCTGTGTTGAAATCAGCAGCTCTGGAGTGCAAAGAGATTGACCTCCAGCATGAAGAGAATGAGGAATCAACTTCAGATAGACAGGCTGCCCTTGCAGATGTAAAATGGAAAGCTCAGAAAAAGGGAGTTAACCATTGTGGATCTTCTAGTTGTGACTCTGAATTCACTTCTGACCTCATGGCCCCTCTCAAGGCATCTCTTCTTAACTTTAAGGAAACAACTGGTACAGAGGAAGTGTCTTCTAACCAAGACAAGTCCCCCCGTGTGAAGCAGGTGTCGGGCAGGAACATACTGGGCTCCCAGAACAGGTTTGAGGAAGAAGGCTGGCAGTGCACAAGAAGCAGAGCTTTGACAGACAGCATGCTGGAACTGGGGGAGCAAGTGTGTCGTGGTGGGAAACACCGTGCTGTGCTGCAGTCCCTGCAGACAAGGGACAAGTGGCTGTCACCTGCCTGTTGTTGTTGTGATGGGAAGCCAGGCTGCTGCCTTCTGGGATTGGGCTCACCGAAGGAGGGAGTTATTCAGAGTTTGTTTGTTGGATGTAACCTGACAGAAACATCTGTAGCTGAATCCACGGGCCCCACAGGAGAAAGTGGTTTGCTTTCCAGTAACTCAGCATGCAAGGAAGACTCGGGTGGCAGACAGTGTGATGCTGATGTTGAAGGCAATACTGGTAACTCAGGAAAATCTAACTCAAATCAACGACCCAGTGTTGAGCCTGTGGCTCAGGAAATACATGCTGATACACCTGTAAAGAGTTATTTTCCACGGGCATCATGCATTCTCAGTGTGGATCATATGGATTATGCAGTCCAGTCCCCCTCTCAAGAAAGCAGTTTGGTGTTGCAGCCCACGTCAGGACTCAGGAATGAAGATGTCAGTCATTCTGAAGACCCAGCAGACTCATCTCTCAGCCATGGGGAAACAGGGTTGCTAAAAAACAAGTTAATGCAGAGTATTTCTACACAAGAGACTCTTGCTGCAGGTTCAGGATTTGCAACCAAAGATGATAAACCATTAGCAAATGCAACAAGCACCTCAGGCACATCCAGCAGCAGCTCTCCAAGTGCTGTATCTGAGAAAGGAAAATGGCAGAGGGAAGCCCTAGAAAAGGCACAGTAAGTCTTGGTTGTCACTGACGTTTGTCATGAAACTTAGAAATTCTACACAGGTGATACATTTGCCTCTTATCTGTATATCAAAATTCATATCTACTTTAAAAAATGGGAAATCAAACTATAAAATCATTATTTAAGGGCAGTGATAATTTGTAGTCATCATCTTATAAATATGATTGCTTGTTACTGTATGATTGCTTGACATTTTAAAAGCTCTCAGGAAGCCAATTATTCTATTACGCCTTCAAGGATAACACTAGAGGAATTAATATGATAACACAAACTGCAGTTCTCAGTAACTAACTGGCTTCTTGTAAGCTGTACAGTGCCTAAAATATATCAAAACAAGAACATCAAGAACAGAATCAGGTGATAGTTGTTCCATCCCTATGCAGAGAAAACAATCAGGAGTGGCTGTGCAGTCCCTCAAGATGTAGATGTAAAACTTTATTAGCTCACAAGGACTGGACTGTATTTACAGGACCAAAAACATTGCTCTTGGTCAAAGGAACTTGCTCAGAGGAATGAATAGCCACACTGCCTTCCCACCCCCCCTGGTTTTCACCAGAAGTACTTAGAGCCTTGTGGTTGTAAGCTGTATCACCAATTCAGTAGCTAATTCTTTTGCTCCTAGATTTCCCTATGGTAAAAAGCTCCTAGATTTCCCTATGGTAAAAAGCAGCACATGCCCCTGTGCTGCCTGTGCTTACAAGAGGTTGTGGTCACTCCTCTCTGAGCAATCCTCAGTTGCCAAGACCACCTTTAACCCAAAACCAGTACAGTCCACTGCACTTCCAAGGAGCACTGGTGTACATTTTCACAGGACAGCAAGGTTTCATCTGGGGTGTTCCTTCTCAGAATTTTCTCGAAGCCAACAGTATCTGCAGGTAGTGCAGCAGGTGGTGTAACCAGTGGTATATTTTATGTTAATCAGACAGGCTGTAATTCAGGCCCATCAGCAGCAGATGGATGAAATGGCATCCTTGTGCTTCAAGGAAGAGTGCTTGATAAATAAGATGTCAGCAATGGTAAGTGTGTCAGATGATAATCTGAATGCCTCTTGAACCTGCATAAATTAAATCTTGGAGATTATTAACTTGAATTAGTGATGTGACATTCCTGTCAGCTCTCCCTCTCATCTTCTGATGCCTCCCTAGTCCTAGGAGAAGCTGCTCAGTTTCAGTACCTGTTGTGTCTTTTGCCAGTCTTCACAGTGCCAGGTCCTTGAGGGAGATGGAAACTGATGGGCCAACTCTGAGCTGCTTCTCTCTTAAAAGACAGATTTCTCTCACCTTGCTTCATGGGTACTACACTGTACCAAACAGGTCCTCTTTCCATGTGATGTTTTTCTGCTTACAGGCTGGAACAAGTAAGTCAGTGACACAAAAAACAGCGCAGCCCTAGAGCATGACTATGGGATGTGACCACTGGTTACCTCTTCTTTCTGGAAGTCCCTTGCCTACCACGACACAGATGTGCCAGTGCCTCACTCCAGTGCTCAAACCACTGTGTCTTGCACCCTCACAGCCTCTTGATTTTTTGTGACTCACGTGTTTCTTGGCTTATCCTTGTCTATCTAGTAGTGTAGGCACCTAAAGACTGGCACCTACATGGCCCCACCACCTCACAAGCAAATCCCAGTTCTCTGTTTCTCCTGAATCCAGACAGATACACATCAAAGCAGTGTGAGAAGTTTAATTGCTCACCCAGACTACTAACATTTCCCAGGGAGGACCTCCAGTCTTCCCAGAGCCCTCATCTTACTAATAAAGGCCTATTACTGCATTACATTATCAAACCATTTCAGTTCCTATCAAATTAAGATCTGAAAAGGGACTCTTGCCTTGGGGCTTTCAGAATGGAGCCACCATGTGGTTTAACTGCTGTGATTTCCAGCTGCATGTGATGTGTGATCCAGTAACATACTGGAGGTTCACAAAGCAGCACAAGAACCATAAACTGAGTTAGTTTTGTGGCAGGATATGCTCTGATGCAAAGCAATCTTTTTTTTTTTTTTAATCTTACAAAAATTGTTCATCCAAAGCCTGTTGCTCATGGGACTGCAACCCTCCCTCCCACTCCCACTATTTATTTGCCCCTTGCAGCAATAACTCATTTTCTGTCTGGCAGAATTATGATGAGCTTGCTGGGTGTCCCAGCAATGTGTGAATAACTTGTATCCTGCAGTGTTACTTCACAGCATGACCTTCCTTTGGGCAAGGCACTCAAGACCAGACTTCCTGTGTAAGTTGCTCTCCTTCCACTTTCAGATGGTTGCAACTTTTCCAGCCATGAAATTGGCTGCAGGAGAGACTCCTTGCCAACACCACCCACATACTGAACCAAGCAGTAGTTAAAGTGCTTAATAAAATATGTCACAGCAGCTGGGCATTACAGTCCTGATGTCCCTGCAAGACAAAGATACAGTGCAGGAGATCACTGGACTCCTGCCAAATAAGCTTTAGAGTGATTGATTTTCATGTGGCAGCAGTTGAAGGTCCTAGCACTGAGCATGCTGGCATCTCCCAAGCCCTATTGTAAAATAACTGCTTCCATTTCAATTTTAATTACAGGTTTTGTATCACTTTTTATCCATGGGGCAAGTTGTTAAGGAAGGTAGGGTTTAACTCAGCTGAGGTTATGGTACCCTGCTGCTAGTTTTTCATGTCAGATCCAGCTTGTAGCCAGGCAGGATTTGGACTTGCCATATGACCTGATGTGAAACAGTACCCTTCATCTCCCAAAAATGGACTGTTATATCGGATCACTGAGCAGCCCAAGTCACCATTTATTTTCAGAATTGCTATCTCCAACACAAGAGCTGTCAGGAACAGAGTTCAATCCACAGTAAAACTGCATTCCAGACCACCAGCCCCTATACCAAACCTTTGAATAGCCAACTGCTGTAGAAGGCTGTTAACAGGTGCTTCGTACGTTTTTATTTTTAAACCAATGTATTAGCTGTAATTTCACCAACAGATGAAACTACCAGAATAAGTGAACCTCAGTATTTAGGGCCACTGACTGTTGTCTGTGAGGTCTGGGACTTTAGTAAGGAAACACTGATTTAAGCTACTACACTGCAGAATGGGAAACATGCTTTTATGTAATGCTGCAGCGCATGTCACAGCTTAGCAGCTTGGGCAGACCAAAAAATCAAAGGATAGAATTATTCTCTGCTACACCCTCCCTCCCACAAAGGGAAAATGAAAGGGGAATAAAGTCTGGGGACCTGAAGTTGGAAATTAAAAAAAAAAATCGGGAAACACAGATTTACTAGCACAGAGGAAAGGCAATAACATAAGGGATAAAGAAGAAAAATGCCATTATATACGAATATTTCCGTACAACCCGATCTCAGTGCTGGCAGGATTTAGGTGCCTGAGGGCTCCTTGAGGCAGGGCTGGCTCAGGAGGGGTCTCCAGGGCTCTTCCCAGCACCGATGGATGCGGATTCTGCAGAGCAGGTGGGGAGCTGAGGGCAGAGGAGCGCAGGGAGGAGGGGCTGGGGTCTGCCCCACCTTGGGAGAGTGTGGGCAGGGAATGGGAGGGAATGGGAGGGAATGGAGCCCTCTGTGTGCCGCCCCTCGCAGAGGCTGAAAGCCCTCCCTCCTCCTGTAGTTCCTCCTACTCAAGCAATGACAGCATAACATACGCTGACTTTCTCTAGCCTGCTGCTACTGGTGTTTGATAAACTTCTCTTTGTCCTTCCTTGCCAGGATTTTCAGAATTTCGTGAGCAAGCTGGATGAAATTTTAGTACTGAAGTCAAAGTGCATCCAAAGGATGCGAGCCCAGCTACAGCTTTGTACAGTCTTTCCTGGAACTGATGTGTTGCTGCAAACACCTCCGCCAGTTTAGTCCTTCCTTGTTTACACGTTCCCAGGAACAGCCACAGAGACAGTTTTGCCACACTTGGTGCTGCAAAGCGTGGGTGGGTAGGGTGATCCATTTGGTGTTTGTGATTAATGTGTATTAGCTAAGGATGGAGAGAATTCTGAGTAAATGAGAGATGACTGCTTGGCACTACAAGCTTTTGTATTTCCTTAATGCCAATAAACCATGTTTTTAAGAGTAACACTTCAGCAGCTCTAAACATCTTGCCAATCAATCGGCTGTCCTGTCCACAGTATTCATAGCAGCTGCACACAGGCCTTGCCAAAAAGATGAGGAGGAATTAAAATTTTAAGCCAGAGTTCTGGCCATAGGTGCTCAAAAGCTATCCAGAAAAGTGTTTGTAAACAGAATCCAGGAGAGGACCCACTGTTTAAGTACATTGATGTTACTAGACCAGAAGTAAGTGGAAGTCAAGGCAAGGTGAGAAGTGCTGTCATGTTCAGAATGGAAGCTACTGTCACATTTGTTCTTGGCTTGGGACTAACACTGCAGAGCTCCTGAAAGAGGTAGGTTAAGTCATGGGTAACAAGTGGTTCTGTAGGGACTGTACTAAAGGTTCATCTATCCTGTTAATAACCATACAGGTTTCATGCTGCTGCCACTACTGAGAGGCCAAGGGCTGATCTTTCGAGGTCCCTTCTGACCCCTGGCCTTCTGTGGTGCCCCACAGGAAATTATGTCTGATCTCTGCTCTATGGCACAGCTGCAAAGCCCTCAGCATCAGGTTGACAGAATTGATTTTCCACACCAGCAGAGGGTCTGGCTTGAGGCAGTGGGCTTTCAGAAGCTGCTGACAGTGCTGCTATATGGAGCTGGTGTTTGAAGCAAGCCCAACAGAATGAGCTGTGAAAAAGCTTGGCTGCTGCACATGTCACATCTGAACCACAAAACCAAGTCCCCTTGCTGAAGCCACAAGTGACCTTGAAATGTGCTCAGCTTAAGGCATGCTGTCTGAGTGCTCCCTTTACAAAATAAGGGCTGCCACAGCACATTTGGCATCTCCTGTGTCTCCTCCATAATGCCTGTAGTAGCTCAGTCAAAGCCTGCTATGGTAGCCAGAAATGCTGACCTGAAGGGAATGCTGCTGTTTGATCAGCTGTCAATTTTACTGCTGGTTTCCTCACCTACCCTGAGTTTGCCTTGGTTTGGCCCAGCACAGTGATACAGTGATGCTCAGTTTAGGTTTCATATTTGGTGCAAACACACGCAGGAACATCACACAGAGTAGCCCTGAGGAACAGAAAGAAGCACAAGGGGAAGACTCACGATAGCAGAAGAAAGTCCTGCATCAGTGTCCTGACTATTTGGTGTTTTTTTGTTGTTTTTTTTTTTTTAATAGTTAGCCTCCATCTTGCAATTGATACTGATAACTGTGGAGCAGAATCCCTCCAGGTTCTAAATGTATGGCTCAAAAGATGGCTTCTGTGTCCAGGTTACAGGACAGCAGTCACATCAAAAGCCTTGTCTCCCACTCCCCATTTTCAAAAGCCTTCCTATCCCAGAGACATGAGCCTTCCAGGAGCCAGGCTCTTGATGTCAGCAGTATTTTGGTACCTGTGCACAGCACTGCCGTACCTCACAGCCACCAGAGAGCCATAAAGCTCTGGGACAGCCAGCACGTTGCTAAAAACAGAGAGGAAAGAGCAGGCATTAAACTGAGGCCCCCTTTAAAACAAGCAACTGTTAGAAAACCTCCTTCTGCCTCCTAGGACCAGAGAGAGGTTGGTGAAGAGAATATGTGTCAGTTCAGTAGTCCTTGTACCTTCTGAAAGCATTAAGATGTGAACATGTATTTTCCCTGGCATTTCTCAGTGAGTGTACAGGGAGCAGCTACTGGGGAGCTGCCCAGGAGTTCTGCAGCCTTGTTTGGAACCAAGGAAAAGATCAGGCTGTAGGATGCATGCACAGGTCAGGAAAAATGAGATGTCCAGACAGTAAAACAGTGCTAGGGAGGGAAACTTCTGGGAGAGGAATATTGGCCGGCTGTGCTTTCAGTGTAAAGAGCAGCTCAGCAAAGTATGCTCAGAGGTGTTCTCAGTCTGCTGCCCAAGCTGACTCTGTCTAAAGCTGCACACAGGGAAGAACCATTCGCACTACCACGTTCTGCTTTGGTATTTTCAGAGGTAGCTGTAACAGGCAGGACAGTCAGTGACCCAAAATTTCCATAAGCAGAGGAGATGTGAGTTAAGTCATCTCCCAGATTTGAGCCAGCTGTGACTTCTGTCCAGCCTACTATGAAAATGACAACTCTGTCTGACAGATGAGCCCCAGTGCGAGTGCCCAGGGCAGAAACTGTTCACTCCCTGGAGCAATGGCCAGGAACATTTAGAAACAACAATTCAGCAAAACAATGACAAAGCAGTTTTCCAAAGTCTGATAATCTTTTATAGGAGGGAGCCATGCAGCCAATCCACAAGACTATACATGGTTGAATGTAAGATTATCAGCCTGCTCTCAGAATTTTATTTTCCTTGCTGAAGGAAACTTGGCTAAAATGAGGAAAACCAAACCAAGCAAACAAAAAACCAAACCAAAACAAAAACAAATTAACAAACAAACAAAAAGCACCACTAAAACAGCAGCTTTGGCTGTGAAAAATCCACTGATCCTTGGCAGCAGCAGGACTGCAGACATGTTCAAAGTGGTGCACACACAAGAGATACAAAAATTGGACTCTTAATATGCAACACACTGTTGCAATTACCAAAGCTGCAATATTTTTCTCTCCGTTCTCATGGTTATTACCTAGATGCTGCTTCAATTCTTGGGTGAAAGTGTGCTAAATGAGCATTTTAAGTGTGTCACCCCCCCTCCCTGTTCTTGGATACCGCACTGGCACCCGGTAGGAACAGTCTGCATTTCATCCGGAGGGATGGATGCGTGTGAAGGTGTTCGGTGTTAGGGACACTGGGGAGGCAGCAGTGGTGACAGCGACCGAAGTGAGCCCGAGGAGAGGGTTCGATTGCGTGATGCTGAGGGGTTCTGAGCTCAGGGACCCTCCAGCCCCCCAGCTCATAGCCCCAGTGGCACCAGAGGAGGGGCGGCCGAGAGCGGAGCGGGAGATTCAAAGGCACCTGAGGAGCAGGAGAACAGGAGTGGGAAAAGAGGAGTGGGCAAACAGGAGCAGGCAAACAGGAGGAAAGAACAGGAGAGGGCAAACAGGAGCAGGAGAACAGAAGCAGGCAAAGAGGAGTGTGCAAACAGGAGCAGGGAGAACAGGAGTGGGAAAAGAGGAGTGGGCAAACAGGATCAGGCAAATGGGAGGAAAGAACAGGAGAGGGCAAACAGGAGCAGGCAAAGAGGAGTGTGCAAAGAGGAGTGGTCAAACCGGAGCAGGGAGAACAGGAGCCAGCAAAGAGGAGTGGGCAAACAGAAGCAGGAAAACAGGATCAGGCAAACAGGATCAGGAAAACGGGAGGAAAGAACAGGAGTGGGCAAACAGGAGCAGGAGAACAGGAGCAGGCAAAGAGGACCGTGCAAACAGGAGTGGGAAAACAGGAGTGGGCAAACAGGAGCAGGGAGAACAGGAGCAGGCAAAGAGGAGTGGGCAAACAGGGTTGTGGCACATCCGTGAGGCATGGCATGGCATGGGTCAGTTGTTGAGCAGCAGGGTGGTGAGGAGCTGTGATTTACCCCGAGAGTGATGGTGGCTCCTTGGAGGAAGAAGACTGTGCTCCCATCACCCACCAAAATGGATATGGGTATCCAGGCCACAGGCTGTGAGGAGTGCCACGGCTTTTCACTGCCAACAGGAGGCATCTCTGACTATGGCTGTGTGTGGTGTGAGCAGGATGATGACCTGCTCAGCATGGGGGCACAACCCCAAGATGGAGTGATGGAGCTCAGGGGAGAGGTGAGGAGGTTGGGAAACATCAGGGAGAGTAAGAGAGAAATAGATTACTTTCACCAAATGATTTCTCCAGAAACAGAACAGGAGGTAACTCAGTGGGGCAGAGGATCCCACGTCCTCTCATCAGCAAGCCCCCAGGAGGAGGGCAAGGGGGAGCAGGTCACTGCCTGATGAAAGAAAAAAAAAAAAAGGGCAAGCTTGCTTTTAAGAAGTTCATCACCTGCAGTGCCCTTGCAGAACAGGTGTGGGGCTCTGCTGGAGGATCTGGTTGTGAACAGGGCTGAGGGCTCACCAAGCCCAGAAGCACCACCAAGGCTGAGTCACCTCAGGCTGGCATCAAAACTGACCCTGATCAGAAAAATTGATGGGGTCATTGTAGTAGGTTCTGAGTGGTGCAGAGAGCCCAATATGTAGACCAGACCCACTTCATAGGGAAGTCTGCTACCTCCCAGGTGCCAGGGGAAAGGATGTCACCAGTAAACTTCCCACCCTGGTGAGGCCTTCAGACTAATACCCCCTTTTGGTCTTTTTTGTTCTTCCAGGTGGGTAGTGATGATGTAGTATCAAGATCAACAAAAGGAATGAAGAGAGATTTCAGGGCTCTGGGAAAACTCATTAGAGGATCCGGTGCTCAAGCTGTGTTCGCCTCCATCCCTCTAATGACAGAGATGGATGAGGGAAGTGACAGGAAGAGTCAACAGGTTAACTCATGGCTCAGGGGCTGGTGTCATTGGCAGAGATTTGGGTTCTTTGGCCATGCAGCAGTATGTGCCTCACCAAGTCTGCTGGCAAGAGATGGGGTACACCTACCTCATCGTGGGAAAAGGATCTTCTCACAGGAGTCAGCAGCCCTCACTGAGAGGGCTTTAAACCAGGCTTGGAAGGGGAAGGGGACAAAACCAGGCTCACTAGAGATGAGCCTAAGGATGGCCTAAAGTCTGCTGCCCCACTCTAGGTGAGAAATGGTGATATACATTGGGACAACCAAACCACAGGGCTCACTAATAGGGTATTATCCATGAAAGTGTCTGGGAATGGTCAAATACCAAAAGTGAAAACTAATTGCCTGACTCCCTCCATGAAATGCTTATATACCAATGCACAAAAGTATGGGGAATAAGCAGGAGTTGGAAATCTGCATTAGGCTGCATGGCTGTGATGGAATTGCAATCATTGAAACAGTGGGACAGCTCCCATGACTGGGATGTTGTCATGGATGGCTGTGCACTATTTAGGAAAGACAAAGAAGATAAGGCAGTGATGTTGCCCTTTATGTGTGAGAGCAGCTGGAATGTACTGAGTTCTGTCCAGGGGGAGGAGGTAGAAGGGGTTGAAAGCTTGTGGGTAAGAATTAAGGTTCATGCAGACAGGGATGAAACTGTTGTGCTTGTCTACTACAGACCATCAGCCCAAGAGGAAGATACTTATGAGGCCTTCTATAATCAACTGGAAGTTGATCACACTCTTTAGTACTTATGGGTGACTTCAATCACACTGGTGTTTGTTGGCAAGCCCACAGTGTGAGGCATATTCAACCCAAAAGGCACTTGCAGTGCATCGGTGATAACTTTCTGATGCACAGTTGAAGAACCAATGAGGACAGGTGCACTACTGGACCTTGTATTAATGAATATATTAATGGTTGGGTCTGGCTGTTTAAAAAACAGCTGGGGTGACAGTGACCATGACATGGTAGATTTTAGTATTTTACAAGGAAGAAGGGCTCTAAGTAGGACTACAACCCTGGACTTCCACAATACTGACTTTGTACACTTCAAGTATCTACTTGCAGGAATCCCATGGGCTAAGACTCTGGAAGGGAAGGGAGCCCAAGAAAGTTGATCAGTTTTTAAATACTGCTTCCTTCAAGCCCAAGGTAGCTGCATTCCCTTGAGTAAAAAATCAGGTAGAGGTGGTAAGGGACCTGCATGGATCAACAAAGAACTTTCTTCAAAAGTGTCATGGGAGAAAAATTCACAGCTCATGAAGAAGGGACTGGTCACTTGGGACAACTACAGTAATGTGGTCGGAGCACGTAGGGAGGCAAGAAGGCCAAAGCCCTTTTAGAACTCAAACTATCAGAGGAAGTAAAAGGAAACTTCAAATGTATCAGTAGTAAAAGGAAGAATAGGGAAAATGTGGGCCCACTGCTGAATGGGGTGAGAGCCCTGGTAACAGAGGATGCAGAGACGGCAGAGCTGCTGAATGCCTTCTTTTCTTCAGTCTTTACTCCTAAGAGTAAAGGAGTCTTTACTCCTTGTGAACTACAGACCCTGGAAATAAGAAAGATCCAGGCAACTAAAGCAGTCAGCCTCACTTCCATCCCTGGAAAAATGATGGAGAGGCTCCTTCTGGAGGTCATCTCTAAGCACATGGAAGAGAAGAAGGTTATCAGGAGTAGTCAGCATGGATTTACCAAGGGAAAATCATGCTTGACTAATCTGAGAGCCTTCTATGACATTGTGACTGAATGGTTAGATGCAGGGAAAGCAGTGGCTGTACTCTACCTTGACCTTAGCAAGGCTTTTGACAGAATCTTCTATATTATCCTCTTGAGCAAGCTCAGGAAATGTGGGATAGAAGAATCCACAGTAAGATGGATTAAGAACTGACCACACAACGGAGCCCAAAAAGTGGTGACCAATGGTGCAGAGTCCAGCTGGAGACCTGTGACTTGTGGAGTTCCCCAGGGATCAGTGCTGGGTCTAGTCATGTTCAACAACTTTATCAGTGACCTTGATGATAGGACAGTCTCTTCTCAGCAAGTGTGCTGATGACACCCCAAAAGGCTGTGCTGCCACTCACAGGGACCCAGAGAGGCTGGAGAGTTGGGCAGGAAAAAATTTGATGAATTACAAGGGCAAGTGTAGAGTTTTGCATCTGTGTAGGAACAAGCCCAAGTACCAGTATAGGCTGGGGACTGAGCTGTTGGAGAGCAGTGAAGGGGAAAGGGACCCGGGGGTGCTGGAGAGTGGAAGGATGACCATGAGCCAACAATGTGTCCTTGTGGCCAAGAAGGCCAGTGGCATCCTGGGGGGCATTAGAAGGGGGGTGGCAAGTAGGTTGAAAGGTTCTCCTCCTCTGCCCTTCTCCTGCTCTGCCCTGGTGAGGAATATTGTGTCCAGTTCTGGGCCTCTCAGCTCAAGGTCAGGGAACTTCTTGAAAGAGTCCAGCACAGAGCCTCCAAGATGACTAAAGGAGTGGGAAAATCTCCTTTATGAGGAAAGGCTGAGGGGGCTGGGGCTCTTCAGCTTGGAGGAGACTGAGGGGCAACCTCATTAATGGATACGTAAAGGGAGAGAGGCAGGATGGTGCCAGGCTCTTCTCAGTTATTCCCAGTCATAGACAAGAAGCAATGGATCTCAACTTGAGCATAGGGAGTTCCATATAAACACAAGGAAGAATTTTTTCAAAGTTGAGGGTGACAGAACAGGCTGCCCAGGGAGGCTCTGGAGTCTCCTTCCCTGGAGACACTCAAAACCCACCTGGATGCATTCCTACATGACTGCCTGTAGGTGACCCTGCTCTGGGAGGGGGGTTGGGCTTGATAATATTTTTAGGTCCTTTCCAACCCCTAATTTTCTATGATTCTGTTAAAGTAGTCTAAGACAATTAGAGAGCCTGGTGACATACAAATAAATAAATACAGAACTAAAATGGGTTTACTTTTATATTCATGTTTAACAAAGACAATTAATGCTCATAGCAGATGCTTGATACTTTATTTGAATTATTGACATTATTTAAAATAAAATTCAATTTACTACACAATTCTGGTAAAATTTGTTTTAAAGTAAATTGATCAAAATCCCCATTTGTTTGAGTGCAAAAGATTAACTGTGGCTGAGAATTGGTACGAGATCCCCTTCTTGCCAGGCCTGTTGATGTAGCTGATGTTTCAGAAGCTGTCCTCCAGCCACATGTGCCTGAACTGAACCCTTGCACCAAGAGACCCCTGCACCAGGTTCTGGTGCCATGCTGACAGAAGTAGCCAGAAAAAGCTGTCCAAGAAGAGTCTCAGGGCACTGCATAGCCCTGGGGTATCACTAGCAGATTCTACAGCCTGACAGACTGCAGGATCCAAGTCTGGCATCCACCACAGCAGCACCTCTCATCCCAACAGGACTACAGTCACCTGCAACAAAGTGGGACCCTTCAGCTACTGTGTGTGTGTCTCTTCAGTGTCACAGCCCTCACCAGCACCATCAGAGGTCCCTGGCTGAAAGCACAGCTGCCAGTTCTGGCTCTGCCTCTACACTGCTCCTCACAGGCCTCTAGCCCAGACCATGGTGCCTGGCAGCAGCTAGCACAAGGAAAGCAGAACAACCTCTGACAAAGTTAAGCAGTGCCCCACACATAAATCAGGCACACAGGTCAGATTGATGTGGGAACCTAAGGAAAAGTCCCAAGGTCTCAAGTGTGACTGGGGGAACAGTCACCTTCTCACCAGCAAACAGCATCTCAGACCCAGCCTCGCACCAGCCATCAGTAGGACCTCCTCACATCCAGGATGCACTTGGTTTGCAACTTGGCAGGAGAGAATGACAGAACCAGGGTAACTAACGATGCACAGCCCCCAAAACAACACTCAAATCTCATCACATTCTGTCCCTTGTTAAATGTGTCTTCTCCACACCTCTCCCCTCAGCTACCAGACCAATCCCCTCGCTCCAGAAACACACTTCCAGCCTTCAGCCACCCAGTGACTCAAACCCACAACTGCTGAAGCAAGAACATGTCACCAGGGGAAGACACAAATAGGTACATCTCAGGGAAAGGAGGAGACCAACTTCACAGGTATCACTTTCCACCTTCACCCCTCTGCTCTCACTTCTGCTTCTCCAAAGCAGAGCAGTTACTGAAGTGGGGTTAAAGGCCAGCCCCTGCACAGGGAACTGTGGAAAAGCTTAACACACATAACCACAACCCGTAAGATTATTTTGAGGTTTGGTTAAAATAATAGTTTCTTTGCTGCCAAAATCTGTTGCCCCTCCAGGACTGTCTAGTACCATACAGGGACTTGTTTGGATAATAGTTCTGAGTGAGCCAACACAAGCAACACAACGGAACAGCCTCAGAAGTGACTGCAAAGCAGTTTGAGTTTTCCAGCTTTTCTAACTGAAAGAACACCATTTCCTTGTTTCAAACTATTGAAACATTTCTCACTGAGAAGGAAAGCTGGGGAACTGCTTTACTCACACCCACAGAGCTGCAGCTGCTGGCCCACCAGATGCTGAATGTCCTTCCCAAACAAGTTTTGATTCAGCAGAATCTGGTGAAGCTCAGTGCTTTGGGATACAATGCAAGGCAGCCTGCCCTGGTTCTACTCATCACCCATCTCCACATCTAGATACTTGCCAGCTACATCTCTCCTCAGTATCATTTTAAGTAAAGGTATGTAAATTAACACAGTTGAGCACCTCACAGAGAATTCTAGAAATTAACACTGGACCCAAATTAAGATGTTTTGGTTGTACCAAGTTGGTAACATAACTGAGACAAATGCCATCTCCTTTGGGGTCCTAATGAGTTAAAACATCCTCCTGAAAAACTTAAGCTGAGGCAATAAGCCCAGTTTTCCCTTCCCAAAGTCCAATGCTCCCAGCTCCATGCTCTAATGTTATTTTGGATTCCTTAGTTTTTGAAACAATACAAGTAAGCCACAGAAAAATGCAGCACATTCCCCCACTGCAGCCACCTGCCTGGAGACATCTGGCCCATCAGCCTGAGTCAGGTTCATGTGTGCCAGCAGGAGCAGTAAGCACCTGGGCAGGTGGGATCCAGCACATTCTTCATGTGCTGAAGCCAAAGAGCATGAGAGATGGGAACCATGACACTGGGAGTTGTATTTGAGGGTTTTATTAGTTGCTTTTCTGCAGAATCAAAATATTTAGCAAATTACTTTAAAGATTCCTCAAGACTGCTGATATTTTATGTATTTAGAACTTGAACAATGTACAATGTAATACTTTGAACTATCAAAACCAACCCAAAAATCTGATTCCTAGTACTAGGTGTTATGTAATCCTAGAGCAGTGTGAGAAATGGAACTAATGCAGTGAGTAATATTTGTTTTAAAGAAAGTGCTTGAAAGAAACCTCCTGCATCACACTGAGTATTACTGAAAACAAAAAGGTAACTGATTTCCTAGCAGGGCATTGTCTTAAATATCCTACAAGCCTGGGGGATTAAGAATGCCGAGCCCCAACACTCTGCCTTCAGGTTCAAGAATAAACACAATTTTCAGGTCCAGGTAAAGTTCACAGCTTACCTGTCTGAAGGGAACATACACACCACTCAGCACTGGACACTCATGTCTAGTAGCATGGGTTGGAAGCATGGGTGGAAAAACAAAAAAAAAAACAACCCACAAGAGGAACAGCTTCTCTCTTTATGCATAGCAACAGTTCCTGAACCAGTGTTTTACTAAATTACAGACTTAACTCCAACCAAGAAATAAAACTCCATTGCACTAAAGGTCAAATTTTACCAGTTAATCTGGACTGTGACACAGTCAAGTAATTAATTCAGTACAAGCAGACACCATGAAAGCAGCTTCAAAGAACCAAAGCATCCTATTTTCAGAACCAACTTAGTAATCTTCTGTCCAACTCCAGTGCAACAGTGAGGGGGGAAACCACACCTTTCTCTTCCTATGTACAATTCCAGTAGAGGTTGAGCAGTCTAAACTCTCCGTGGCCAAGCTGGAAAAAGGAAACTTAGGAAAGGACACTTTAAAAATTTAATTTAAGAAAGAAAGTTGGCTCTCAGTGGAAAGAGAAATGCTGGAGTGATGCACACAGGCAGGCTTGCTCAGTCATTCTCCCATATATGTGAAAAGCTGGATTCCTTCCTGCCAAGAACAAGTCATACTGGATGTGAAGGTGGCAAGGCTGGTCCTGCTCCGTTGCACGCAGAAAATCCAGGAATGTGTTTTCAGCTGGCTCCTGCACGGGCCATTAGATCTTCCAAAGCATTGTGATGGTCGTTGTTATGTAATAGTAAGACTTCCTTAATGTCTTTTAGTTCAAAGCCCATTTCTTTAAACTGACTCATTAGCTGGAGAAGTTCTGTGATCTGAAAGACAGACAAGAGGATCAGTGCTTGGTGGGGGTTCAGCACAGAGGCTGGGTGTGGATCCCTCCTCCCCATGTACAGCCCATTCCAGCTCTGGAAAAAGTCCACTCAGACCAGAGCTGGCAGAGCTCTGGGTTCAGTAGCCCACAGGGCTTCACTTTCAGTCCCCTGTGTTTGCAATCCTGTATTTTCAAAATCGTCTTCAGCAAGACACCAAAGCTCAGTCTGTAGGGGAGTCTTTACCAGTAGGAAATTTATCAGCCCAGCCCAGTTTGGGTTACCAAACATGATGCTAAATGGCTCCCTGCACACCTATCCAGCAGCTTCTGCTGCATCTGGCTTTTTTTAAGCTTGCCTTGACTTTGGGAACAGTAGAGTAGCCCTTGCTATAAACTGGTTCTTCTCATCTAGGGCAAACTTGGAGGATTAGCACAAAGCTTCTGGACACAACACATACAGAGCTACCATCATCATCCATGAATCCTCCCAGACTGTGAAAAAACTGCCAAGAACTGTGTCAACTGATCAGACTTTTGTGATTCCTCTGCCATTCACAGGGCCTCAGCTCCACTCCAGAGGGGAAAAAAAACAAGTGACTAGGTTGAAATGGGCAATCAGGAGATGAGCCACTTCCAGTATGGGGGCTTTGCCAGTAGCAAATATGTTTCCTGAACTCAGTCACTTCTCCCATTTTCACACTGTTGTTACTCTGTAAGCAAGCTCATCACTAAGTCCCAGAAAGGCAGGAAGGCATATGTATGTCTGGGGGGACTGGGCTGCACCTCTGAAGATTTTATACAGCAACTGAGGGCACAACAGGCAGGCAGATTTTAAAAGGTCCTGCTGTGCTCTGCCCTGGCTACCCACTCCTGCTTCTGTACTTCTGGTGCTGGAAAAGCAACCAGACAATGAACCAGACCCTCAAAAAATGTATTCCATCTGCTTCTACAGCAAGCCCTAACCCAATTTGCAGCCAGACAGATGCATTTGTATAAGGAAGAAAATGCAGAGTCAGGGCAGGCTGGGAGGGTTTGGAAGGTAAAAATAAAATAAAATAAAAAATTGCACGCAAGTGAGACAAATAAAACAGTGTGAAGGAACTCTATTGCTTAAACACATATTCACTTTATCACTACAAGGATGTCCCTTCGGCAGCCAGTCTTGGAAACAAAAGGAACAGAATAACTACTGCTGGAATTCCTCATCCCAGTGCACTTTCTCTATTGCTTAGCACATTGCACTCTCACCTTCTCCTCTGAACACTGGTGCATTTCCAAAGCTGCTTCAACAAGAAGTGGATCAAAGCCCTTCTCACAAAGCTGCCCGTGTGCAAACAGGTAATCCAAAACCTGTGGGGAATGAAGAAAAGGAACTAAGTTTGCAGAGTGGCATTCAAAGTGTGTGGCTGAATCCCATCTTCATACTCACAGAGGTACATAACTATATGAGCATAACTATACCCCAGGATTCACCATGGATCAAGACGAAGTCCTTCCCACTAGACTTGAAACACTTGTTATGCAATAGCTCATTCACAGAAAAGAGACCAACACTTCTGTCCTCCTGTGCTCTCCCACCAGCTCTGAATATCTTCCTCTCCAGTCAAAACAGTCTCAGAAGCTTATATTTAGTCTTTTGTGCCTGATCACTGAGCAGAAGGCAGAAGTTTAACTGTGCTTTTTATATTACAAGTTTTTAAAATGAAACTGTAGTCCAGCAGTCAAGATGTGTCAGCTTTTAGCTTCCTCTCAGAGGGCTATAAGAGCTGATGCAATCTGAAAGTAGTCAGCCTTTTAAGGTCAACTGAGCATACTGGTGAGCAATCTGCAAATCCCAGCTCACAGGCCCAAAAATCATTGCCAGATTTCTCATCTGTCCTCAGCTTCAAGGGGTATGGGGAAATATCAGATAGGCAATGCTAGGAGGGTTAAAGAACAGAGCCTGCAGGATTTAAAACCACTCTCCTAAGGCCTATTTTTTCCATTTGATACTACAGTTCTCTCCAGCACACAGCTTAGACTGCTCTCAATGTGTAGGTGGTGGACAAGCAGACGAGCTTCAGGAGCTGAAAGCACTGGGACACTCCTCCTCCCCAGATGACAGGCACAGTCCCTCCAGGTGATGCTTTACACAGCCTGCCTAGGGTCAGCTCAGAAAGTTTGTCCACATTCCCTTGCTTTAAAACATTTCTTTTAAAGACCCAGAGCCACACATCACCCTGCAGTGCTTTATGCTCTGTGACCTGGTTTTAGCAAGTGTCTGAGGCAGCAAACACCACGACCAGATCGACCAGAACACACAATAAGAAAGTCAGACAGCAGTGCCTTGCCAGAGCTTTTCAGGGCTGTCCTAATCCTGCAGGGCCCAGTGTCTCTACAAGGAGGGGTGTCAGCACTGTAACCCCTCATGATCAGAAGTGAAGTTGTCTATTTTTTTGTCACAGGGCACTAAACACAGCACAGAGCCTCACCAAGCTTCCTTCAGATGGTTCTGTGGGTCCTAGGAAGACCTGCTACTGCCCACCCAAACTCAGGGTAGCTCCATCCCAGCACCCACAGCTGTAGCTGAGTCAAGCAAGTCTGTCATTTGAAAAAGGGTAAAGACACTTCTCTTGGGTATTTTTTGTAGTGCCAGGTGACAGCTTCTCTAGCTACAGGCTGCATCCCCCTGTTAGAGCAGAAGTGTTTTCCCCCTCGTCCTGAAATATTTTGCAAACCTAACGTTGCTTCTCAGCAGCATCAGCATCCAGCCAAGGGTTTTTTTTTCCCCCCACTTCACAAGCTCTTACCTGGTCTATGTTCTGTCCCTTCTTCTTCATGGCTTTCAGGACATTCTCAGGAGAGTACCCCATGTTGACAACTGTCTCCACACACTGCCTCTCGCTAGCAGAGAGGGCCTGCTGCAGCTCAGGAGCAGGGACACCTGGCCACTTTGTGCAGCTGGTGTTACTGGGCACTTTAGACACTGGGAAATTTTGGTGAGTTACCTAGAGGGAAAAAAACAGAAGTTGAGGTGATGGTCATATTCTGCATCCCCACATCCTGTTTCTAGCTAGTGCAGAGCCAGAGTACCCCAATTAACTTGTGAGGCTTTAAAGACTGCCCTTGAGAAGTTATCCACTATTAGGCAACCAAGCAGGGCACAGTCTGACTCTCACCCCACCCATTTTACCCTCAAAAGCAATAAACTATAACCCAGATTCTTTGCAATATAACCTCTCCTTCCATGGGACCAGACCCTTTCAATTCCCAACCATTGCAACCATGAAGTCCTTAGGATACAGCCAAGCCCTGTACCTCAGACTGCTTCCCCAAGTTTACTCATCACTTATGGTTTTCTGCACTCAAAGGAGCACTGCATCTGGAAATTTTTACAAACATGGTCCAGTACAAATGCACAGGTGCTGGGGCACTTACCACAGGGATTTCTGTTTCCTTGTAGTCTGGGTGTACCTGTTGGACAACATAAGATTAAGATGAGTATAAACATCATGCTCTCGTGAGCACAGTTTGCTACAGCTGGGTGAGAAGGGTTTTAGGGGAGAGATCTGGGAATAAGCCTGCCACCATTAGGGAGACCTGTGATCTGATCAGGCTTCCACACGTGACATGCAGATGTTACAGTTGTGTGTAATTATAGTATAGTCATCATAAGGATGATTTCTTGTCTCAGCACCCTACAAACCCCTGAACTCCAAGCAGGATGTGTCCCCACCTCACACTAATTGTAAGGTTGCTTGTGCTGTCACTGTTCATACAGCTCAGTGTGATACACTGGTGATTATTCAGCTCTTGACCCAGTGATAATTTTAAAGTCATTGCTTAAAGACTTCTCTTGGGTTTTTTGACCAGGAGGAGGAGTAGGATAAATAATTACCCCTGTTCTACTCTGAAAGCATTGCATTTCATGTGCCATATGAAAGCAACGTGGCACACTGCCTAAAGGCAACACGTGATTTTTCTACCAACACTCAACTCTTGGTCCCATTCCCAGTATGCCACCAAGGCTGAGTGATGTTCCCTGCTGTACACCTCCTCTGCTCCTGCAGAACCAGCCCAACACTTCATATGGCTTCACCCAAGATAACAGCACTACAAAGTAGAACTTAGCCTCGCCAAATCTGCACATTTTGTTTCATCCATTTAAAAGTCTTCCTGCATTTTAAACAGGCTTAGGAAACACTGAAAGAAAACACTGTGGAGCAAAAAGCCTCAGCACTTTGCATTTCTTAATAATTACTATTATACCAAAGACTGCTTAAAAGATCATCCATTTACTTCAGAAAGGCCAAAACTAAACAACAAAACCCTGTTTATAAAAAAAAAAACAACAAAGCAATTCTGAGAAACATCTATTATGATTTTGTCAAATCCTATTTACTTGCAAAAAACCTTGAACTACCACCAAGAAGGTTTTCTTGTGCATTTCTTACCATTTTCATCTCCAGGGTAACAATTTCTTTTCTTGGAGACAAAGCCTGAGAAGTCATACTCAGTCTGATGAGACTGGTTTACCTAAGAACCTGTCCTCATGGTGGCAGAGGACATATCCTCTTCCAGACACTTTTGCCAGAGTAAAAAGCACTAGCATATCAGGTAGGCTGAAATGGGGGTTTTGGAGCAGCCCTGGAAGCAGCTTGTTACCAAACTGAAGGATGATGCTTTGTTATTGATGCTGCAGTAAGGAAAACCAAAACTGCTTCTGACAACCAGAAATTCAAGAGTCTGGGAAAAACAGCTCATCCTCTTCAATCTTCCTGAGCTTAACAACAAGTGCTTGCATTCAGTGACTTCCAGCAGAGGAAGGAAACACCTAAAGGAATTTCAGGAGACAAAGCCAGCACTGGTCACTCAACAGACACATTCCCTTAGGTCTCAAACCTTTAAGGAGTGCAGCCATTTTATATCCTGAATGGTTCACTGCCCTATCTTCTTGTAACCAGAGATTTCTCTAAATAAAATACATCATACTAATCAGATCTCTGACCAGCTTTGTTTAATTCCAAACTCTTCTCTAGTCATTCTTCCCTCTGCCTTTGGTGCAAAAAGCAAGGCAATGAGCTTCAAAAAAGACCACTCAACGACAGACTCAGAGCAGGCTCAGAGAAATCACAAGTTTATTCCCATCGAAAAACCCTAGATCCAATTCACTAGTAAAACAAACTCTGCTGGTAAGTCCACAAGCTACAATTTCAAGTCTTGTGATGGGCAAGGCAAAATCACTCTGGAATGCACTGAGACACACAATTGTACTGAGGCTTTCTAAAAAGGACAGGCTTATTCTCATGTAACCTTGCAGAAAAGGGATGCATGACCCTTCTCCCAGACACGGGGATGCCTGTGACTTCCTTCTATCCTTTTCATATTCTAAATGTTTTTGTTACATTTACTTCAATACTTCTGTTGCATTTGCTTCAAAATCTTGCAGCTCAGCTGTCATTTTTCAGCTACTGTGAGCATGTTGTGAAAATATGACACAACCGGAGTCCAAAGTCTTAAAATTTAAACAGGAAGAACTAGTTCTGCCAACATTCCTATTTTATTGGTTTTCTACTTCCAAGGCAGAAATAGTTTCAAATTAAGATCTTTACTACTTCTCTTATTAAGTCCTTTTTTTGTTTGTGTGTTTGTCAGTTTGTATCTTCCTTAATAGCATTTGAAAATACACTTTCCCTCTTGTAAGAAGGGGTAGGGAGCTCAGAGATTTGAATAGGTAGACCAAAAATTTGGCCATCTGAATGCCCATATACTTGCAAGTGATCTTGCATGTTAATCCCTAGAGATGTGTCACACGTTATGCTTCAAGGTTTCACCTCTGAGCTCCATATTTGAGCCTCTCAAACCTGTGATCAGCAGCAGCCAGCAGTTCCCAGAGCACTGCTGCTTCTGCCCAAGTTTACTAGATTAAACTGCTCCAGTAATTAAAAAAACAGCTCTTCTGCTGTGCTCTGATGGATACACTAGTTGCCACAATACTGTATTTCACAATTAATAATGCATTTACCTAAGCCTAGTGAAAGAAAAATGGGAGAAAAGCACTGTAACTAGTTTTAGAGCACATGGTTTCACACAAAAAACCAAAAGAAGCACTGCATATACTGAACAGAAGAAACCAGATTATTTTAGAGCCTTCTAAAGGACTTAACTATACAGCTTTCACTGTGCTTCACGCCTTCACAGAATCATGATTCTTTTCTGTTCAGCATTTGTGTTCAGTTATTGTTTTTTTAAAAAAAAATAAGCCCACAACTTAAGTCAAATCTCTGTTCTTATTCATAAAGAGACAAAGACAACAACAGGTGGTGTCAAGTTAAGTGGTAATTCAAAGTAATTTTAGACTTTGCTGCAAGTTTGAGGAAACAAGGCATGAAACTCCCACCTTGGAGCCATGCAGCAAAAAACTGCAACATCAGAGATCTGAGGGGATCTTTTTGGTACCCACCAAGCAATTCTTCCATCCTCCACCAAAAGGAAGAAGGTAAATACCAGATCTCAGACTGGGATCTCAGACATAACTTTCTTCCTTCTAAAGATTAGATTTTTAAAAGGAAGGAAGGAAGGAAGAAAAATCTCAGGAAGATTTAAAAAAAGACATTTATTTCACTGCAGAACAACTGCAAGCTCCCTTTTCTAACCTGAATGACACAGCACATCTAAGTATTTTAATCTATTATTCCTTCTCTATTTCATGTAAAGCCTGCATTTCCTATTATCTACAGCAAATGCAATCAGCAAGCTGAGGAACAAATCCAGAAAAGCTTTAACTCAAAACCTAAAAGCACTTCAAAATCAGGTTTTTCTGTTGGATAAGACAGAATGCTGGATCATATAGAGAAGGTATGCAAGGCACCCAGTCCCCTAAGTTAGAAGACATGGATGAGGGGCACTTTAAAGCCCCATAATCCAAGAAGAGATGGTTAGTGAACAACTGCACCAAGACATACACAAGCCCATGGGGCCAGCTGGGATCCACCAAGGGTACTGAAGGAGCTGTCAGAAGTGCTCACCAAGCCACTCTGCACTATGTACCAAGCAGTCCTGGCTCACCAGGGAGATCCCAGTAGACTGGAAAGGGTGATGCACCTCTCCAGGAAGGGCCAGAAGGAAGATGTGGGGAACTACAGGCTTGTCAGCCAGACCTTGATACTGAGGAAGGTTATGGAGCAGATCACCTGGAATGCCAAAATACAGCCTGTGCAGGACAACAAGGCAATGAGGGCCAGTCAGAATGGGTTCATGACAGGCAGATCCTGCTTGCACAACATGCTTCTTCTACAATAAGGTGACATGTTTTGTGGAGGGAAAGACTGTGTATATTGTTTACTTGGACTTTAGTAAAGCCTTTGACACTTTTTCTCAGAGTGCTCTCATGAAGAAACTGGCTTCATATGGCCTACACTGGTATCTTCTTTGCTGGGTAAAAAACTGGCTGGATGGCCAGGCCCGAAAGAGTTGTGGTGAAGAGAGTTAAACATAGTTGGCCAGTCACCAGGGATGTTCCCCAGGACTCTGTATCAGGGCCAGTTCTCTTTAATATCTTTATCAGTGTTTTGAACAAAGGGATGGAGTGCACATTCAAGTCAGCTGGCACCAAGCTGGGTGGGAGTGTTGATCTGCCTGTGGGTAGGAAGGCTCTGCAGAGGGACCTGGACAGGCTGGATTGATGGGCCAAGGCTGAATGTATGAAGTGCAACAAAGCCAAGGGTTTGTTCCTACACTGGGGTCACAACAACCCCAGGCCACACTACAGGCTTGGGAAAGAAAGGCTGGAAAGCTGCTCAGAGGAAACAGACCTGGGCATTATTAAGCATGAGAACAGGCTGCCCACAAAGGTTACTGCATCACCATCCCTGGAGGTGTTTAAGAGACACGTAGATGTGGTGCTTAGGAACACGATTTTGCACTAGACTGGATAAGGTTAGGTTAATGGATGGAAAAGATCTTAAAGGTCTTTTCTAACCAGAATGATTCTGTGAACTATGAGCAAACAAAGGCTGAAATAAAAATCATTAAAATTGGTCTAAAAAGGTCATACTTCTGGGAAGCCTTCAGAGCAATAATCTGAGGTTCAGAATTACCAGCATAAGGACCTGTTGAACTGAGGAGTTTATTGTGTAAATTTAGAGGATCTACGCACCAATCCTATTAAATGAAACTAAACTCAAAGACATTTTAGAAGCCGCATTTGCCTCTGCACCTCCACATCTCCCCAGCAACCCCAATTCTAACCCACTGTGTGTTTACCGTAGCCGCTGTGCTTTGAGATGACTCTTCTGTACAAACTGTTGACACAGCCAGGGAAGGCAGCCTGGATGAAGAGGATAATGTTGATATCTCCATGCCACTGTCCTCATTTAGAGCAGAAAGACCAACCACATGGTGTCCGTTCAGTTCACTAGCTTTACTCTGAGCACAGGCCTGCAAAGAGCTGAGCAAAGTGCCATTGCGGAGACAGGTAGTGCTGTGGAAAGTGCTCGTGAGCTTTGATGGTTTTTGATCACTCTCATCCGAGTCAAGTTTGGGAAAGGACAGGGATTTGATATTGCTCACTGAAGTGATAGGGGACAGGGACACTTTGGAAGACAAGGACATCTTTTCACAGCTTCCCAACTGCGGTAAAGTGATAAAGCCATTGGGTTTGTGAAGGGGCTTGAAGTCCAGTGTGGCCCTTTCTATGGATGCCAGAACTTCCTCATCTTGCAACACTGATTCAGACCCTCCTTTGGGTAAAGTATTATCTAACAGCTGGGCAACAATTGGCCCAGTAGTACCAACGTGAATTTCAAGAATATTTTTTAATTCCTCTTTGTCGTCGATAGTTTTTAGTTCCAGTTTGTCAAATGGGTCTTCTTCACATTCAAAATCAGCTGGGTTGAAATCTGTTTTTGGACGAGGTGGACTGAGAACCTTCTGCTTCACAGCACTGCTGTCAGCTGGCGTGGGAGTAAGAATATTATTGTGTTGCAGGCTAGCAAGGATGGGGTTAATTGGAGGAGGCATGGCCTCAGGGAGAGGTCCCTGTGAGAACCCCATTTTGTGGCTGTCCTCTGGAGCAGCTTTTGAATTTGCTAAGGCTTCTTCTGCCTTGCATTCAGCTTCTCTCTGGGCAGCTTGAATTTTTTTGATATTTTCAGCCCACTCAATTGTTCTCTTTTCCAGTGAGAAGTCATACTGACCCACAGTGGAGAGGGAAGGAGAGGGGGAAAAAAAAAAGATACATTATAAGGATCATAGCACTACTAGTAACAGCAACTTGAGTAACAGAATAAAAGCCACATGAATTACCCTGGACAGGCAGAATGTTTTGTAGCATCTCTTGTAACTCAACATACAGGTGAAGCTAGAAGACACCAGAAATAGTCAGTTTTGCTTCTATTAGCAAAACCCAGGTATAGTCTCAATTTTGCCTCCTTCCTACATTTAGTTTTACTTTAGAGATACTTATCACCCCAAAAATCAGTTTCACAGCTCAGACAACAGATGCAGCAAAGATGTCTGATGTGTTACGAGATGGACAATCATAAACCAGATCTGGCAACACTAAACTACCCCCTGTCCACATGTTGCACAAGTCAATCAAGACAATGCCTGTGTATTTTTGCTTCCAAAGACCAATATGGTACAACTCAGTTTGCCCTGAAAAATTCCTAAGAGATTTTACACCTATTTGTTGAAGCAGTATTGCTATTCTTACCCCAGTGACAAGGGCTCACCAGACACAGGTGATATACTGGCTACAGCAACAATGATCACTACCTGAAGTAGCAGATTTTGCTGCTGTTACTGGCATGACAGGATTCCACAAGCTTTTCTCACATCACTAAAGCTTCTACACAACCAGGTTAGCAGGTTGTATGTTTCATCACACACCAAACCATTGCAGGTTCCAGTGAGATCCTGGATATAGGTCTATCTCAACTATGTAACAATTTTCCCTTCCCTTAGCTGAAAGACTCTAGGAGCTGTGATACACAATTTATCTGCAAGGTCACAGCTGAAGTGAAAACTATCAACAATTTGGACTGATCAAGGAAAACCAGAGATCTAAATGAGAACACATAATTCAGTTAGGTTTCCTGTATGACAACCTGCATTTGAACATCAGATTTTCAACAGTTATGCTACAGCAATTGATTTTATGCTGACAGGAGTTTATGGTAATGGAGATGTGCTTCTCAAAGACCCAGAAGCCATTTGTAGCAAGCTGGAATCTGCCCTACAGCTGGAAAGGAATTCCCACTCTGAACTACAGCAAACACCAAGAACTGGAAATCTAGTTTTTTATCCCACTATTGTGAGAACCTATAAAATACAGTTATAGTAATACCTGTTACCCTGAAAAAAAGATTCTGTAACAATGTCATAGCAGGGTTTTATCTGTTCTTACCATTTTTCCTCTTAAAGATGCTATTCACATTTAGCCAGGGTAACATTTAGATCTGTAACTATTACACAAAAACCCTGTGCTAAGAAAAATGCTATTAGACTTTTTAAAGTTAAAAGAAGTAGAAGCTTTTTGCACAGCCTATCATATTTCTATCGTTCTATAAATTTTAACAGATCTGCTGACACTACAAAATGACATCACAGAGACAACAAAGTAACATTTGAACATGTGTGCAACCAGTGAATACTTGCAATCTACAGCAGCTCAGAGGTTAGGGGAAGAGAGTGGAAAAACTTTTAAAACACATCACTTACCTGGGCTTCTCTGACAAGCTGAGAAGAATCAGGCAGACAGAAACCAATAGGTAATCCAACCTTGGCTGGGGTTTTGAATTTGTCTCCTATTTTAAATGGGACATCATCCAGGTAACTGAAAGGCCCTAAGATCAAAAGCAGAAATTTTTAAAAGAAAAATCTTAGGTATTTAATGAATTCAGTTATGTTGCACATTTCCCTGTTTAGGATCTATTTTTACCTCTGATGCCCCAACTACCCCAGGTGACTCAATACAAAGGAAGCTGCTTGATCAGAAACACATTGAATCTGTTTGGACTTCACTGCCTCAGTTTTGTTGTTGGTGCTTATTTGTAGCTGTTTGGGGTTTTTTTCTTCACTGCTCTCGCTCATAACCAAGAAAAAAACGCAAAACACACCCACAATGAAACAATCCAAAAATTAATTTCAAATCAATATACCCAACATCTTAGCTTCACTTGTGTGAGGACTATGTCTACACAACTGGAAGCTGAAGCTCTCCTGAACACTGTATTCTGTAATGACTGTAAAAAGATCCATGCCTTTTAATCATTTGAAACAGGCTTTAAAATGACACAGCTTTAGAGCAACTAAGATAAATTAAAAACCCCAGGTTTTGGCATACAAGTAGGAAGTCACATTTGGGCAAAAAGTGGTCACAGTGGCAAAGTGGCCCAAACTGTAGACACTCCACTTTAACCAGAACACCATGAAATGGTTCAAGAATATTTACCACAGCAATTATAATTTTTGAAACAAGGAAATCTTAACTTTATCATCTGTCTGATTTGAGATCGCTCCCATGAGAGGCCTCGTATGTGTTTCACAGCCCTCCACCTGTCCTTTATACATCACTTACGTGCAGTATGAAAAAGTCCTTTGGACAAAACTCTTTTGTCAGACATCCTGCAAGCTCATGAGGCAGAATCACTTAGAGCTCAGCCACTTCCAAGAAGCCAGACTACCAATTTGTTTTCCTTCACCTGCTGTGAGTAAGCATTAGAAATCCCACAGTATGAATTGCACTGTTTCTCTACAAACTGAAAGGGGATGTCTTGGATCACTGGTCTAACTCTTTGGAACTACAGGCAAAGTTTCTGGCTGTGTAAAACAACTTGAAGTTTTCTCTTACCCTGAATGTTACAGATCAAAAAAGACATTAGTAGCAATTCCTAGGATAGTGTTAAGATGAGTAGCCTCTTGCTCAGTGAGATTCAAGTTGATATTTTTATCTAACCCATTTTCATACTCAGATGACAGTTTATGTATTGTTTGTGTTCCTCCACTGTTGACTCATCTACAACAAGGCAGCCACTGGCTCCAAAAGGAGAAACAGCTTTTGAAAACAGGAACATCCTGTTAATTTGGAGTTAAGTGTGTTGTCATCACTTGAGAACTCATACTATGCACCACAATGGCTGATGCCATAGTCCTCTGAGGATACAGGTGGCATTTCCTCCAGCTTTGAATAGGCTGAATACCCTACATCCTACATGCACCACCAGAATGAAAAAAACACTCCAAGCAAAATATAATAGCAGTTTCAGTGATCCTGACTTTGAGCATTATACAACAGAGTATCCAGATGGCACAACTATTGGCAATAAAGCATCTAAAGAGTATTTGAACTGGCAGCCTGATAATCTGGATATGATGAAGTGCCTGCTTATGCAGAAACAACTGTGGTAGCCTTTGGCCTCTGAGAAGTAAATCACTGCCAGGTGATAGACAACCAGATCCCCAGATCTCCAGACTCCTCAGGGCCCCATGTGGTGGATGCTGACAGCCTGCACTGCTTAAGTCCCACTGGCACAAGTCCTGCTCTAAGTAGAAGGATGACCCAAGGGAAGCAGGATTACCTCTACACCCATCTCACAGCTGAAATTGCTCAGTGTGCAAATACTTTTCTCATTAGACCTATTGAGATGGTAAGTGGTAGGCACACTCACTTGCACAGCTGCAGCCTTTGCCTGAAACAGATACTGGCCAGAGGGCACAAGCACACATACTGTTTTACACAGCATCACTCTGTTTTGTAAAAACAAAACAAATCCAACAAAACCTACCACCCTAAACTCACCAACACTAGATGGGCTTCACTGATACCTGCCAGTTCAACCTCAAAAGATAGATAAAGGAATAAAAACTCTTAAGTTTCTTCCCAGTATACTGATTGTTCAGTATACTCGCAGCAACCAGTACTCTAATATCATCTTAAATACAACTCTGCTACAAAACCTGCAAACACATGTTAAGAAAGACACCAACTGATTTAGGACACATGACAAAGACTGCAAAGACTGATGCACACACTACTAACTTTCTTCCAGCCCAGTCACAACAGTAGCAGCAAAGTTAAAATCTGATCCAGAAAGCAAAGAACCCTTTTCCTCTTGTATAACCCTTTTGCAAATTGTTTTAAACGGCAAATTCTACAGCAATAAGCAAAACCCACATACAGAAAGTAGTACACAAGCAACTGTTTCAGTAAGTCACATGCTCAAGGGAAGCAATTAAAGCTTTTTTTTGAACTGTTATTTAATATGGCTGTTAGCCACTTCATCCTTTTAGCACCTAAAAGCACAATGAGGATGTTCTGAGAATGGCCCTTGCAAAAAAATACCTGTCAGCCTATCTCTGACACTGAACAGTACAAAGTATTTCCAGCCCAACAACTACTAAAGGAGTAGTATTTCCATTGGCCAACCCACAGGACTGTCCTGATGTTTGGTAGCTACATGGAAACACATCAGACAAAACCAGTTACCAGTTATGAGTGGGGAAATGTTTTGAAACCAACTGGAACATATTTTTTGTGGTCACACAAACCACACTTACATAATACTCAGAAATTGGGAGTTAAAAGCTCTCAAGTTGTATAGTGAAAACAGCAATACTAGCAAATGGTGCTTGGTATAACCCACACTTTTTCTACAATAGATGAGCGCTGCATTTTAAGATGTCACTAATTAAGCTTAAATTTCTGATGATTCAAGTGCCAGGAGAGCATTTGAAGCTACATGCTTAGGCACAGTTACAGGTGTATGCCCAGAATATACTTCAAGACAGGAAAAGGGTTCCTTTCTCTCCTTATGTTCCCATCTTTTCCACCTAAGCATATTCTGAGCAACCTGCTTGAGGTGGCTGTGCTTGAGCAGGGGTTTGGATGTGAAAATCTCCCGAGGTCCCTTCCAACCTCAGACATTCCTGTGAGTCCTCTAACCTCCAACAAGCAACTCAACAGTAAGTACAAAACCTGCATCAACTAATTTGACCGATTTCATCAACTTGACAGAGTCATGAAGCTGAAGGTAGCTACTGGGCTAGATTCTCTACAATCAGCTGACATTGTCTTAGTAGGATTAATCCTTAACAAGCCTGGAGAAGGCTGAAACAATTGCCATGCTGATTCCTTAAAATATAACAAGCCAAGGCAGTTGCTCCTCAGAACAGTACTGCAGACAGTGTTGTTGGTATCCTGGGGAACAGGGTAGACAGAAGAGTAGACAAGTTTACCAGGTAGCTTACAGCACCCTTTATTTTAATTTTATTTTCAAGCCCGGGAATATTTTCAACCACACCATACTGGGGTGAGAAATATTTAAAACAGGCTGCATTCTCCCTTGGAACAGTATCTTTGCTAGTCTGAGTTAGGAAGCAGGAGAGAGAAATAAAACCAGACTTAAAAGACAAGCAGTTCAGAGTGTCCACAAAAAAACATTCACAAATCCAAACGCAGCTGATTAATAGCTGGCAGCTAATACTAAATTTAATGTTTTGCAGTAGGATCAGTGGGCCATAGGAAAGGAGATAGTGATAGGTCATTTTTATGAATCCTTTGCCATATAACTGAGGCATTTCTTATTCTGTACTTCAACTTCACATTTGCAAGACTGAATAAAAAATTCAAGGCAAAATGGAACTCCCCAGAACCCTCTTACCTGAAAGATTATCCAGTAATATCAAGGCTGAATTTCTAAAAGGAGAAGTTTCTATAGCATGAGAAGTCACACTATAAATTTCATATTAACATCCCAGGACTACCTTGAATGATTAGTAATTTGAAAAAGCTACATTACATACAACAAACTTTAATGTTCCAGAGAAATATAAATACTATCAAATTACACCCCTTCTTTCCAAATAATAAGCATATATACAGACAGGCAATTTTTTTGATACAAGTCATCTGCATGACACTATGTATCTCAAATGTATGAGATATTCTCTTCTTCACTTGCTTGCTGAACCAGATTAATCCAATTTGGGGGAAAAAATACCACTTCTAAGCCAAAAGCAAAGATTGCTCAATGATACATTAAAAGCTTCACTTTCAATCCAACTTCTCATGAGACTCCCACAAAAAGGAGATACAGATCTAGTGTTCACTTCAACAAACATCAGTATCAACTGCAGTTCAGCTTGGATTTTGAAGGGGAAAGTTACCATTCTGCCATGGAATAGAGTGAATTTCAGTTTAATCAGAGAACAGGCACAACATCAGTAAGCAGAAAAGAAAGCAAACAAGACACTTAATTCCTAACAAAAAACTATTCAGAGATTAGTCTCTATTAACTGTGTGGGTTGGGACATTAATCAGCAGCAATAGTAGGAGTCAACCTGTTGAAAAGACAAGGATGTAAAATTTCACTTACCATGAGAGTCGGATCCCAACTTCTTAGAAGCCATTTAGAACCTGAAAAACATTTTAAAACAGCTTTAACAACTTCATACATATAGCACAGCATAAGTCTATGGAGTTCTACCTGGTCTTATCTCTAAATTATGGGACAGATGGTAGATATTTGCTGTTCAGCCTGTTCCCAAGACAGATAAGCAAATTTATTGTATAGCCTTGAGAACTGACTGAGCAGACAAATAACTCAGCCAAGGTCTGACAACCTAAATCTTAAAATGAAGAAAAGATCCAAGAAGCAGCCAGGCTGATAAGGAAGGCAGAGAGTTCCAGATCACCAGTGCTCAGAGGCCACACTGTCCCAGCCCTATGGCATACACCTTGCCTCCCTGGACATTAAGAATAGTCCTTTCTTCTGGAAATACCATGCTGATCCTCTTCAGCTTAATCCCTGCTGCTCTGGAAAGGGATACTATCAAATTGGGCAGGCAGTCAGCCAGTGGAGAAACCCAGACACATTCAGTCATGCACAATAACAGGTATGCAGTAAGCAGTACCATAGGAAGATATTTTTGAATACAGACAGGAAAACAATGCTAACAAAAGTCCTCATCCACTGTACACAGGATTTTACTAACAACTTTTAAATTTTACATGCAAATGCTACATGGCCAAGATGAGAACTGCAGAAGCACCTAGCCATCTCTGAATACAGAAAAGGCATGTCCTTAGTTAAGACAGAATTAGCTGCCTAATTACTACCAGATAAAACCATGCTCCAGAATGCTTATGATGTGTTCAATAACATAACTGGCTCTTTTTTCTAGTTTATAAGCACCATCACAAGACCTATCTCAAGAAACCACAGCACAGTTCTCTGAATAACTGAATTTTAAGTCCTCCTTTGACATTATGCATGATAAGGCATGAGTTGCCCTTTGTTTCTGAAGTCCTCCAGCTCACAGACTGAAATTCCACTCTTCAAAAACATGAAGTTACCCAGCACACCCCCACCAGCAGCAATCAGCACTCAAATCATAATTTGGAGCAGATCTAACATACACACCCATCATTCCTCAGTCGAGGACTATCTCTGAGCCTCCATGTTCCCACTGCAGGTTCCAACTGCAGTCATTACCTTAAAGAAGGGTGTCATAAGGTGAGGATTACACAGACAGCTTAGCTATTATTCCTCCTGGCAGCGGCTGAAATGACTGGGGTCAGGAAGGGCCAGCTTCAAGTACTTTAGGAAAATACTCTTTGCTGAGCAAAGGTCCCTTTCAACATTATGTTGAAATCCATAAGTGAACCAACCCTACTGGGTAACAGCAATACAACACACAGAACTGCATGAAGATTACTTGGGTGAAACCCAGCTCCATCAAACACAGCAAGCATATGCTCAGCTATGGGGAAGTGAATCATGCTGGAGAACCCCAGGCATACCTTCTGCAAGGAAGCTGTGTGTCATTCTGCTCGATGTTTGGCAGGTTCTTCTCAGCACATCTCACCATCTCTCTCCACAGTGCTATTCTATCCAAAACTACCCCAATAAGCCAAAGAACTGGCTTTGGCACTAACTGGCAACTGCTCCTCAGAAACTGATAAAACACTGAGGCTTCAGAGACATAAAAAAAGGTGAAACAGTGCCAGACCTGCCCAATCCAAGAGGGCTGTCAAGGGCAAAGCTGTAAGACCACCTGGTACAGTTACTGGAGCTGAAGGTGTTTTAGCAGTCCCACTGCCACAGAGGAGGAGACTGAATTGCAGACTACAGCACATGAATTAAGTTGCACCTTTCAGACCTGGATGACACTGTCTGACAAGCTGCTGTGTTGCTAGTTCCTCTGTGTCAGAGTAGCAATTAAGACACCAACTTGATTTGTCATTGAAAAAAAACACAAAACAACCAACTAACAAAAGACCCAACCAAAAAAACCAACAAACAAATAGGCCACATGTGAAATCACACAGCCTTCATATGCCTCACCAGTCCTCTGGAGACAATGATGCACCTCCTGCAAGCATCTGTGATGGTTGCCCATTGTCCACCACTACTACAGCAGAGCTGGACTAGGGACAAGGCCTCTACACACTTCCTTCAATTTCTCTGAGTCTGTCTTTCTTCTAGCTACTACTTATGTATGGCTGGTAAGTGATTCTTATAGCCACCTGCAAGCTCTCTTCTGCAAATGTAGACCTCCTTAGCTTCATTTCCTCATTCTTGGTTCTGGCTAACCTTCTGAAGAGAAGATGAAGGCTACAAATGCTTGAAACTTGAACAACAGTAACCCCTGAAAGCAAACTCATGTAAGCTCTTCCCTTCCTGCCTGTATGTTCCTTTTTCACTTAACACTAAGGCAAAAGGGCAGCACTGTTAAAACCAGTCAGCCAGAGGAACAACAGTACAGCAGAGCCCAGGATGAGAGCAGAGGATGTCAGAGTGATGACAGAAGGGGATGGCTGGTACAAGTAACAACAACAACAAACCCCCACAAAAAAAACAAAACAATGAATAGACAAAATGCAAAAAAAGAAAAGTAACAGGACAAAACTGATGACATGAAAAACTTGAAGGGACAGCATAGAGATGACAAAGACAGTACACCTGGCACATCACCCACTTAATCCTAAGTATCTACTTAGCTGTTCTGACAGACAACAAGGAGAACACAGAGAAGTGTGAGTTGGTGCAGTCAAAACATACCGAAAAGATGGACTCATCAACAGATGAGAAAAAAACAATTACTACCAAGACTGATTAATGGTGAGCTCCTGGGAAGCCGAAGAGCTTCTTAATTATTATTTGTGTCCCCTCTATTGGTGTTTTACCTGAAGTTTGTATCTACATTCCTTTTCTTCTGTAAGAGTTCTGACTGAATCCTAATGGCACCTGGAGGAGCTTTCCTAGTAGTTACTGAAGCCAACTGAACAATTTGTCAAGAAGAATGACCCTGCTCAGTGCAGGGGGGGCATTGAAATAGATTATATTTAAAAGGTCCTTTCCAACTTAAACCATTCTATGATTCTAAGAACAGATCTCCTGCTGCCATATCCCTTATTCTGTGCTGAAAGTATGTCTAGATTTCAGATTACATTAATTCTCTGCCGTAACTCTTGCCTAAGATTCAGATAAATGATAAATGTACTTATTATGGGTCAGAGGAAACCAAAATGCATCGTTACCAACCATGATAAATTCAGCACTTCTATGATTTTCAGAGAACAGAGGCCTGATGGTGAAACTTCATTTTGCCTGCTAATCCACACTGTGTAGTCTAAGTACACAGAACCGAGGATGCATCCATTCACTCTGAAAACCAGAAACAAAAACCCCTTCAAAAAATGTAACCTTTTGTGCCTCTATTCATTAACTACTACTGATTTTACACTGAGAAACAGTCAAACACATTTTGATTCAAGTGATTGAGGCATCCCACAGATCAGGAACACTGTTACAGATGCTCCAGATATAGGCAGTGGTTTAAGTTCTCACTGTACTTACTTGCTCCAGTTCAAGTGAAAGGCTATGGGCAACATCAAGATTCTGTATACGGCCTCATGCAACAAAAGCAGAAGCAGACAGTGCCTGTTCCTAAGGTAAAACAATATTTAAGATTCTCATACCAAAGCTTCCCACCTATGTAAATGCTCAATCATTGCTATGCAATTCAGATTTCTTATGTAGACTGATTGTATAAAGCTGATCACAGAAGTTCACTACAGCACAAAACAGATTCCGTGTTCATTTACTGCAGTGCCCAAGTAGATGACATCACCCTCAATTCTGCAGCAAATGCTTCTGCTTTGTACCTCTAAAAGCACTGCAAACAAAGAGCAGTCAGCTGCACAGAGGTACTCCACTTTCACAAAGTGTGATTATGTTGAGCCCTAATTACAGCATTTTGGATGAATTTGATGTAAAACTAGGTTTGACAAGTTGCGACTACATGCCTCACAGGAGGAAAAAAAAAAAAGGGCATTAAAAAAGCTCATAATTTTCACTAGTTTTAATGTAGAAAAAGTTTTAAGTGTATCTACAGTAATTTTCTTTAAGTGCTACAGCAATCCAGGAGATATAGTACATTAAGGCTCTTGGTCTAGAGGTAAACAAGAAAAAGCCAGACCTTCCTTGAAACAAACACAGGTGTGGAGTTTCCATTCAAAAATCACTGGCCACTAGTTAAAATTTATCTAATGACATGTCTTCATCTTATGGGGTATAAGAACAAGTGGTCACCCTACATTCAATTAAATGCAAACTAGGGATTACCCTGACAACAGGGGGTGCAGGGAGGAAGTCACGAGGTATCTCCGCTGCATACACACACCACGGAGCAACAATCCAAACTGTGATGAGAGATCTCAATTTTGAAGGACAACCTAGAACATCAAACTAATTTAGTTTGTTATTTCCAGTGGAGTCATTGAGGGGCAGAGGGACAGAGATCAGAAAAACGGCACTTTTATAAACATTTCCAGATTATGTGAGTAGGAAGGAAAGGGAGAAAAGAGCCCCTGAAGAGCAGAGGCATTACTACTGCAGATCACACTGCTGGATTAAAAGACAACACTCGTTAGTGATTGCATTAACATTCATTCCAGGGCTTTACATAAAGATTTGGATAGCATCTTCCCAGCAGTGACAAACATTGGAAGAAATTGATTCTTCAAACTGTGTGGCTGCTTAATGTGACATCATGGGCAATTAGAACTTCTGCTTCAGTACACACCAATCACTGGGAAGTTAAAGCAGGACACAGCTCTTCCACTGGCTCTGAATGAAGCACAGCTCTCTCACTCTGTTTTTCTATGTGGATTCACTGAACTAATATTACACTTCTGTAGTTAAATAGCTATCCGCACGTCAAGTCCCAATCTCTTCATTAAAGACACTTCATTTGATAAAACAACATGCAGTTTTGGGACAGTCAATGATTTAAGGCTCTTAGACAACAATGGACAGCTTTATGCCTCCTTTATTATAAGTGTATTTGGGACATGAGGTATTTTGACATACATTTCATCCAAAAATAAGGGAAAAACCTGCAGTGGCTGAAGAAATTCAATTCACTAATGCACCACTTTTTCAGTTACTGAATTACTTACCAGCCATACAAGTGCCCAAAGAAGTAAAAGCCTAAGCACCACATAAGCCTCCAAATCTACAAGTCTGTCAGGTATAAGTCTGCCAACAGCATAAGAAAATTGCCAGTCCTGTGTTCAAGGCAGATCAGTGCAAACTTTTGCTTTGGCCAGAGACTGAAATGCCAAATAAAGAGCATAGAAGAAGCACCCATTATAAACTCACAGTAAACAGTTGCAGCAAATGAGTGACCTTTTTAAAGCTTTTTTCCAAAGAGAGTCCTGTCACAAAAGAAAACCACCTGCAACTAATAACCAGGACTGGTCTGACTTCCAAACTCAGCAAACAAGGGGACATTAGGTTCTGTGGATCATACTAGCAGATGTGGATTTTAGAGTGTGGTTCCCCCCAGCGATTGTTACCCAAGTTTATGTTATGCAGGTTTGCATATTTTTTTCTTTTTGAGAAAACTAATCTTCACTAATTTAAAAACTACAACATCACCAACGGGGGGATAGACTAGAAATAGAAGGACCATCTTCTCCTCTTTGAGATACAACAGCAGCAACACAGACATCTGTATGATCCACAGCAGAAAATATAAATATGCTGTGCAACTCCTACATTCCAGGAAAAATGTGAGAAAAGATGATCCAGCACTCATACCACTAGTGCAGGCTAGAATAATGTCACAATGCAGTAATGAAAAAAGTACCAAACTTGATGAGCAGATAAACTCCTGTGTCTAAAGTTTGGATATTAAACAACTACCACATCCAAGAGATGAAAATAGTTAAATGGAAAGCATCTAGTAACTATTATCAAATGTAACTACTTCAACTTGATTAGCACAAGACTCCATACTACTATGAATGAGCCAAATCTTTAACAGTAATCTTAGCACCAGACAGAGCTAGGCACGTGCAGTACTTTTTTAGCACTTTTAGAAGAAAGTTAATATTTCTTTACAACCCTTCTCAAATGAGAGAGACTGACAGTTAGAGAACACTGCTAACTTTGACAACCAAACATGCTCTTTTGGTAAAGAAATACTGAAATATCCTGCACATTTAAAATGTATGTCTGGAACTCAGAGCAGCAAAAGCTTATTGAGATGCTGCTCTATTTGTGGAAGATATTTCAGTATGTAACAAGCTGACTCTGAAGTACTTGAATATTATTAATACTTCAGACTTGCCCCTGTTATGAATGAGGAGAGCTAGACAAACATTCCCAAAATGCTGAATATGTAACACAAGAAAAAGGCTTTTGTCATTAATCTGAAAATAACAGAATCTATGCAGTTTCAAGCTTTTTCTTCTGCTGCTCTTTGACCAGGAGAAATGTGCAGGTAGATTATCTTATACTATGTAGAAATGAGTTCAGCTCTTGACCATACCAGGACCTGCTCCCAATACTGACACAAGAATTCAACTTATTTTATTGCAGAAAGCAACCTGTATTCTTTAAATATATACTAATTAAAAATAATTTAACCCATTTTAACACACTGTGGCAATGGTATTACACTACTTTAAAAAATCCACTCCAAAAAAGCTACACTACTGTCACCTTCCCCCTGTTAAATTTCAGAAGAGAAATGTTACTTTTTATTGTCAGTTATGTTTTTGGTTAGAAATTTGGTGAAATACAAATGCTTATGGAATTGCTTTTAACAAAGTGGACAAGAAACATCTAGCAACAAATCAAATTGGACATAAGTTTTAAAAAAGAAAAATAAAATCTGTCAGCAGGTCAACCATCACTTGTCAACCATCAACCATTTCATGTATTTGAAGTCAGCCATAATAAGTGTCTACAGCACTGTAGAAGAATAATGGGACCAGCATTATATTCAATCTTTCCTCTTACATTAGGGTCACATGCACTACCCACTCTCACCACACATTTAATATTTTCTCAGGAAAACTCAGTATGGCATTGACAGAAAATACAGCATGCTAAATTAACCATTCCACCTACAAACAACTCTGCCTGCCTTGCAGCCAGCAAGCTAAAACCTTGAACTCAGCAAGGAAGCTACTGCTTCAAATCCCAACTGTGTGCTCATTCCAAGCAATTTAAATACATAAAAGGCCATCAACAACCTTCTCCCACTTCCTGCAGGATCTCTCTTCCTGCAGAAGAAATACTTTAAACAGCAGAACTTCTCCAGCCACCTGACATCCCTGTTTTTCACCAACATGGCTAATTTTCTGTTAAATAAAAAAGCCATACCCTGAGAATGCAAATTTCCTGGAAATTTATTGAGTTTAGAAGGTCCCAATCATGGAACAGTTTAGTTTGAGTTGCAATGGACTTTCAAAGTTCATCTTGTTCAATCCCCCTGCCACACGCAGGGACATTTTTCACAGCAGCTTGCTCCAAGTCCTGTTCAACCTGGCTTTTGAACACTTCCAATGATGGGCTACCCAAAAATAATCCGGGGGAACTCCAGTGTCTCACCATTCTCAGTGTTAATACATTTCTTCCTTATGTCCAATCGAAATCTACCCTGTTTCAGTTTCACCTCTCAATGTTGCCTATTTCCCAGGCAAAACCCCCCTGTTCAGCCTAAGTTACACTTTCACCAAATACATACTTTGAGATGCATGAAAGCAGAAGTTTCCAACAACTGAAACACCTAAGAGCTGATAACAGCATACCTGGAAAAATGCCGTCACCAAAACACTTTTCTGCAAAGTGACAACATAAAACTCAAAACATCTTAAATCTTCCTGATTTTTAAAACGTACCTGATCAGCTTAGTTTGTCTTTATCTTGACAGGACATGCTGTATCACTCATACTAGATCATTTTGTCCTTAGTTCATGTGCCACTCCTACTAAACTAAAAAGTATCTGTCTTCATCCAACTCTTCTCATGAAGGCCAAGAAAAAAAGCATATAATGAAATACACATCTGAAAAGTTCCAATGCTTTGTTGCATTGAAGGAGAAAATTTACAGACAAGGTAACAATCTAGTCACTCTTCAAGGTTAATATTCACTTCAGCTCTTTTTATATGCTCACTGAGTTAGGCCATACACATCCTCCCAGACTAACTCAGCATAATGAAGGAATCAAACTGAGATATAAAAAAAATTAATCAAGCTAAGAAAAATATGATCCTATTGCAGTAATGCCTAAATAAGGACCAATCTTGCTTTTTTTCATCTCCAGATACAGCACCAATTAGGCCTTTCTTTTTTTTTCCCACAACCAGTCCAAATGGGACTACACATCCGCATAAAAAAATTACGTAGCTGGGAAATACTATCACTGGTCAACACTGAATTAAATTCCACTACCAGAAGTCGTATTTTAGAATGAGCATGTTGCACTTATTTTAATTAAACACAGAATTAGTGCACCATGGAGCATAATGAGCGGGTAACAGTTTTAAAGTGAATACCTTAATTAGGTGTTATCTTTAGAGAAGACCAGAGCTGGCAGCAAAGATTAAGTTCTGCTCCTTAAGAAGTCCACAAGAACAAAAGTGTTACTGACTATCAAAAAAAACCACCAAAACCAAACAAACAAACATTGGGAAACAACACCTGAACAAGCACAGCAAAGCAGTGGTACCCACACCAAGTACACTTCTGGAGCTGATTTGAGAGAGAACACAGGATGTTAAACTGTGTTGAGTGAGACTGTCTAGTGCAGAGAAGCTGCCACTTACCTTAGTGCAGAGAAGTGAAATTGAGGCTGCCTTCAGCTACAGTGAATGTACTACAAAATGGGAATATGATAAGTAGCAGAGCTGCTTGATATGTTTTATATCAGAGAACACCAGTGGCCTAAACCTTCAGAAGGCAGCATACTCCACCCCTGAGAAGCAACATCTTCATTGCAGGCTTTTGATTTGGGAGTTCTCCAAAATCAAAGACCCCTCTATTTAGGATTGCTTAAATAGAATTACAACAATAGAAATCCAACAATGGATTTAAAAGGTCCATAATGCAAGCCATAAGCAACAGAGGGAAACCAGAGTCAGTGCATCTGTTAAAAAAGCTTAATTCTATATGTAGAATGAGGTTACTGGTGGTAAAGATACACAAACATGCCAACAATGCTCACCCTGAGAGGGAAAGCAGAGCAACTACCCAACCCCCAAGATGTAACTTAGAGCATACGAGTTTAAGGGCTAGTGTGGACAAGAAACCATCATTCTAGAAACACAGAATGATCCATTAGCAATGTACAGAGCAAAATGCAGACACTTACAAGGTGCTGGGAGTAACACACACACAAGCCTTCCAAAGAGAAGAAAGAGCATGTGAAGGCTGAACTAGAGTTTCATGCTCAAGTGGTATGGAAAAGAAAACCATAGCCACAGATACTGCTTGCAGATGAAATCTAGGTTACAAGCAGGAACTGGACACCTTTACACTCAGCTTTTTCGTTCTTTACCTTTCCCTTGAGCAGAAAGTAGTTTTGCCAAAATTCTCTTATACACTCAGCATTACATAGTTCTTGAATGAGACTTCAAAACAGCTTTGGAGGCATTTGGAACCAACAGTAAAACTATCCCACTCCTGCAGGTGTGTGGAACAAGGCACAGACTCCTGTGAAGCAGTATGCCACAGCCATACAGCCTAGCCAGCAACAAAGCCAGAGCAGAACTTGTATTTCCTGAATACCAAATCCACAGCTATTCCAGGAATCTCTGTGCATTCTCTCAGGTTTGGACCAGTATCTTTGCTCACCCTAATTTTTCCTATCATATCCCTCCTGTTCAGGTTTTCATCTTACAAGAGCCTTAAGGATGCTCTTCTGGATTGGTGGTAAGAAAAACAGGAGTTTAGACTAAACTCCATTTCTAAATTACTACTTCAAATCCACTTCAGTCTCCAATTCTGTTACCTATTATCTCCAGTCTCTCTCAGTTGTATAAACTTTTTTCCTACACATGAGAAATTTCTTCAACAGCTACAGTGATGAACAACAACACCTGAAACACTTAAAGCAATGAATAACTAAACAGAAAAAGCTCATTTCATGTGCAAAAGCAGACCTCAGAGACACATAAGCTTCATTTCCTCGGAACATGTTGACACATCTGACTCAGCTTCAGCAATCTAGCTTTACTTCTATTTTCTAACTAGATCAGAATAGGTTTCTGGATGAGACTGCCTCATGACAATTCAACAGCCATGTCCACTGCTTTTCCTCTTCAGACACCTAGAGCCTGGCAACAAAATGGGACTGCTAACACTACAAAAGTCTGTCTCAGAAGATCATCATTATTGTGACAATGCAGCAAGACTAGCTGACCATTCCTCAGCTGAAATACTAGATTTTCTTTTGTAACTTGATATTCAGGTATGACAATTACTGGGTTATCATGTCACACAAACAGATTTGACAGCCATTGTGTCAACCAAATATGTATTTCTAGAGTCTGAACACAGCTCCAATGGTAGTTTAGCCATTTATGCCACATCCTGCTTCTTCACTTTCATCTGCTTCCATTTACCTTGCACCTTATAATGAGCTTGTGAATTTTTAAAAGCTGTATTTATTAAAGTTTTTTCCAGTTGAAGAGCTTCATGTAGTAGACATTACAAAACAGCATTACATTTATGTCCACGCTCAATTTGCTAGCTTTCCCTCTACAAACAAATTTAGAAAAAAATGCAAGTAAATACGTAAAAAGTTTCTTGCTTTTACCACTTGAATTTTTTTGCAAACAAATTACATTACTAAGCACAGAAATTCAGTGATCTATGAATAAGTTATGAGATTTTTACCACCTATCAAAACACTTCCAAGTAAGTTAGCAGAAATGTATTACGCTCCCTTTTACTAACACAAAAATAGGCCAGCAGGGATTTAAAATACTGTCCCTGGCTAAGGGGCTAATCAGAATCTAGCAATTGTTCTTTTAGGGACAGTTCACTATCTTAAAAGAGCTGTGAAAATTCACAAGACTACTCCTCAGAGCCTTGAAACGCATCTCCACAAAAACAGTTGGATGATTAAAACTTGGTAAATAATCATACTATACAAAGATACACTTTGCTTATTCTCAGAATAGTGCCTAGAAGACAATACCTCAAACAGTTATATGTTTAGTATTCTAAGTAATTGGCTGGCAGAGCTCAATACCAGCAATGGCCACTGATAGAATTATGGCTTGGTTAATGGGTTTATAGCAGGTTTATAAGGAAATTACAAATCACAGGGGGCGTGTAATAGTGAAATCTGCACATGCCACCCCAAAAATCTTTATGGTTCAGTACTGCTCTTGAGTGCAGAGTTATTTGATGGTAGCATAATTTTTGTATCGATTTGTCTTCAAAACTCCAGCTACAACCTGATTTCAGGGATTTACTTACTCCCTCTCTTCCCAATACAGAACCTAGAAGGTACTTTCTGGAAAGCACAATTAAGCACTTTTTATATTGCTAAAAATTGAGTAAGCAAAATGAAAATCAGTATTTTTTTCAGCTTTTTTTCTACCAAAAAGTCAAACAGACTGGGAACAAACTGCTTATGGTGCCTTAATACTTAATTAAAGGATTAGGAACACATTATTTTCTCAGAGAGTATGAAGCATAAAGTTTTTCTGTAATTTTTCAACATCCACAATTTTATTTCAGATGAAGAGTTATTTTATTCACATAAACCCTTTCACTACTACATTTGCTTACTGTATTTCTATCTGAAGTTATTATAGATTACTGTGCAAAGACACCACGATAATATTAGTCATTCGGGTGGAACCCGGTGTGGTTTTGCTGTATCAGAAAAGGAAACTTTAACAATTAATTCAGAGTGTTTATAAACTAGGAATCCCATTTTATTTCAGAGTTCATGAGGCAAATCAAGTTAAAACACATAAGCACATCCCTATGCCTTGATTAAGCACAGTGCTAACAGTCAACATGGCAGAACTGGTGACACACATTGTTAGAAATCCAACCTTTCAAACCCAGGGGATAAATCTCATCGCTCATTTCATCATGATTCCATCACTGCTACTAGCTAGAGGTGTCAAACAATGCAAACACAAACATATACATTAGGAAAGGGCTTAAATCAAATCTTAGATATATTCTAGTAATTTCTATGAACACTGATGTCCAGCAACATAGACTAGACTAACTAGGAGCTCACAAATGTTTATCCTGTTACTAGTTTCCCTGATACTAACGACCAAGAGCTTAATAGCCTAAGTATATTCGTATTCAGACCATTTTCCAGATGAAGAACTGACTACTACTTGGGCAGGACTCAATTTGTTCTGATTTCCACACTGAGAACATTACTCTGGTGTAAGGGCTTGATGCAAAATGCAGCTGAGAAAATACAATCTCAGAATTTCCATTTGAACTTGATCACTTAGATAGAAACTATAAAGCTGCTAATGCAGCATGGTACTTAGGAGCAATCTACTTTCCCTGATACAAAAGAAATTTTAGCACTATGTCAGAGTAATGATACTCTGTGCCCACTGATATATTTCTGTATTCCAAATACACTGGAAGCTTGAAGAATTCTGAACACACCTTGTAGCTTTTAGAGGGAAAAAAAAAAAAAAAAGCAAAACAACCCAGAACCACCGAGTCTGGACATACAAGCTGTTCTTTCAGAGTTTCCCTGCCACAGGAAAGACAGTATTTCTCAACATCTAAGTAAACATCTTCACCAAGCAAGGATTTGGAGCAAATCTGACCATTAAGGAGGGGGAGGAGAGCTCAATACAAGACTTCACTGACTGCAAAAGGTCAGCAGGGACAGAGAACAGAGCTTATTCAAACCAAGTCAGAGGGTCAAAGCATTAAGCAATGCACTTGCATACCGCAGAGGATTACCTAAGTAGTTAACATAGAAAAACTGTGAGCTCAGGCCTGTATCGACCACCTGCGACCCCAGTGGTTGACTGCAGAGTGGTATAGGCTGCGAGATCAATAGCACTGCCTTCTAGTTATCAGAGCAAGCAGGCACAGCACAGGGAAGAGAAATCAACTTCCAATACATGTTGGAAGACCTACTTTTTCAAACATGAAAGCTATTTATAATTTGTAAACAACTCTTCTTTGGCTTTTCTTCAAACAACAGTTTTCAAAACATGTTCCAGAGCTTTTCAGTTTCAGCTCCACTAGAACTCTACATGTACATTGATCTGCATTACACAGATCAATTTTAAATAGTTAGTAATGTCTTTAATCCTTGCAAAATGACAGATGAAACTCTGCCATTTATAACTGAAAAGACTGGGAGTGATTGTCTTAGAAACAAAATGCCAGAAGACCAGATAAAAGTTCTGTGTTGTACATAAAACTAAGTGTCTCACAGGCCAGTTTAACAAAATATTCAACACAGAACTGTAAAACACAGAAAGAAGCTGTAGTAAAAAACCTACAATACAGAGACTGGATATTGACAACAATATTCAGTATCCTGAATTACCAGTCCCTAAAGTTTGTGGAAGCAACAGAAAACCGTAAGACTCTACAATTAAAAATGAAGAGGAATAGTGGAACCTTCTGTGGTGTTATAGCACTTTTCCTACCAGCAACAGCTCTAACTCTCTTGAGTTTAAGAGGGTTAAATAACATGGTCTGCTCAACTAGTCCCCAAGCCTGATTCCTTATCTGGTGGTTAGAGATTTTTGCCTCTAACAACTGCAAAACACCATGTGAACAATGGAGATGAAGCTCTTCCACAAAGTTTTTCCATTCATCAACATAAATTGTAAGTCTTCCCGACGATCAGCACATTTTGTACACTGATCATGCTTATAATATTCTGAAAAAAAAAATGCAGTTCATTTAAGAAAAAAATAAGTTATTCACTTACAACAGATTTCCTTGGTTTTCCCTTTGAAGTTTCAGGTTATCTTTGTTTCAGCTTACCCCTCATATGCAAAGTGTCTGATCTGAATGAAAGCAACATCTTCCCTGACTCCTCATTTCCACTGTGCACACACATCAGCAAAAAAAGAAGAAAAGCAAAAAAAGAAAAGCAAAAAAAGAAAAGCAAAAAAAGAAAAGCAAAAAAAGAAAAGCAAAAAAAGAAAAGCAAAAAAAGAAAAGCAAAAAAAGAAAAGCAAAAAAAGAAAAGCAAAAAAAGAAAAGCAAAAAAAGAAAAGCAAAAAAAGAAAAGCAAAAAAAGAAAAGCAAAAAAAGAAAAGCAAAAAAAGAAAAGCAAAAAAAGAAAAGCAAAAAAAGAAAAGCAAAAAAAGAAAAGCAAAAAAAGAAAAGCAAAAAAAGAAAAGCAAAAAAAGAAAAGCAAAAAAAGAAAAGCAAAAAAAGAAAAGCAAAAAAAGAAAAGCAAAAAAAGAAAAGCAAAAAAAGAAAAGCAAAAAAAGAAAAGCAAAAAAAGAAAAGCAAAAAAAGAAAAGCAAAATTGCCAAACTTCCAGGCCAGGTTGAGCCTGTGAGATAAAGGAAGTGTAATCACTTTGAGGTTGGGTGTTTTTTTGGAATTAAAGCCTCAAGCAAAAGCTAACTTTAAAGGCTTCATGTTTTCTCTCCCTCTATCCTTAGAATAAAGGTTTTGCCTCAAAGGTTTACATCACCCCGTTGCAGCTGTGATCTACAGCCTGACTGCCCCTTTGGAGTCACAGCTCTGCACACACAGACAGCTGATGCCATTCAGCAGCAGCAGTGCAGCCTGACATCAAAGCCTGCACATGGCTCTGAACAGATCAATCCAACCCAGCCATGCTGCTGCCACATGCACCATCTCAGCACCATCCCTCTCCCATGGCCAGGGCACTGCTACACACAGAGCCCAGGTCTGGATGAAGAAAAGGAGAGGGGAAGGCCAAAACCTGGAAGGTGCTATTGCAGGTATGCAGACTCAGCCCTAGGAAGCCAGCAGTCGGCAGGAATGCCTGCACAGAGTCAAAAAGTCCCATGTTCTGAGGGTGGTAAGGGGTGGAAGGCAAGTAAAATGCCTGGATAATCTCAGTACCACTTCTTCCTCTATTTCCCTATCCCCATGGATCACTGTTGGAGTAAGAATCGCCTCACCAAGCTCACACAAAAGCCTCTGAAACACAGTAACAAGCTGAGCAGCACATCTACTGAACCCACAACACAGCTCAGTTTTGTTTCTTTTGGCAATATGCGCTTGCCACTTGGAAATATCGACCTTAAAGTGCTTAACTGAAACGTGACACAAATACATTTTCGTAGCTACAGCAGCTGAACAGGCAAGTGCCAAAGTCCACTTGTTTATCTCTATTCTAATGAGACAGCATCAGAAGATTTCCAAGACTACTTTTCTTTTGCTTTGCTTGGAAATTTGGAATGTTGTAGAGAATAAAAACACTTGATAAGGTGATTACTCATTTCCATCTATTGTAGGTTTGTTTTTCTTTTTTACTAATTAAAAAAACAAAGCAATCCTAACCTTCCCTCTGAAATGCTAGATTTTCAGCTATCAAAACTCAGGAAGACAGTTCTTGAATTACACAAAATAGTTATGTAGAAGTGTTATGTGATTTACTTCCAGTAAGTACTGAGCTAAAGGGAACACAAGGCATTACCAGGAAGTCAGAAACTACAAAACTGAAGCATTCTTACAATGCATACATCCACAGTATACCTCCATGCACCTCAAATGCAGAGAAAGATATGAGCTTCTTCCCCATTCAAAAGCATTATAGATAACTGGAAGATACTGAAATAGGTAATAGGCATGAAGAGAGGCTGAAGGCTACAACCAATCACAAGATTTTTGGCTCTTCAGCCTACAAGATACGACCCAAGAGTGAATACAATAGAAATATAAAATCATATGTGGCATAGGGAAGATGACCACTAGGGTTTTCACCACACAAGACCTAGAAATGAGCAGAATACCTGGAGGTAGGCTTGACAAAAAACACACACGCAGCTCCCCCAAACAAAGGCAGATGCTTCAGATCTTTACAGAAGATTTAGTTACCGTGGGGAGGAACTTTTCGGGCATCACAGACTCTAACCATTTAGTCAGACTGCAACAGCAGCCAGCTCTTAGACGGCAAATTTATCTAACGTTACTAAGAAAAAAGGTATTCTAGTGACTCAACCAGCCCCTGACGCTGCCGGAAAGGAGGGGAGTGCAGAGAAAGGAGTGTCACCCCACCTGGGTGACCTCCCTCTGCTCCCCGCCTCCGGGACAGAGGGTCAGGATTCCTTCGGGATCTCCGGGCAGCATCTTACCTCCATTAAGCAGTACGGGCAGCAGGGAGACGCCGTGAAGGCGGAGCAAGGCCACTGGCTGAGGCAGCGCCCACAACCTCGCTCCTCTCCAGGGCCGGGGGAGGGGCCCCTTACCCCGCCAGTCCCTTTCCCGGGAGGCCACCGGCCCTGCAGCCGCCCTGCCGGCACTCAACGTCTGCTGAATCACGATGAGGGCGCGGAGGGTCCGTCGACGCAGATCAGGAGAATCGGCGGCGAAGCCTGGGGTCCGGCCGCGGGGTTGCGAGCCCGGGGAGCGGCCCGGTGCCCAGGCCCAGATAAAAAAGGGGGGTGGGGAGGGAACCAACACCCCCAAGCCCACCCCCCGCCCGTCCCAATTCAATACCTGCGCGGTGCCCGGCGGCCCCCGGCTGTCGACTCCGGCTGTCTCCGCGGTCACTGCTTACCGCCCGCCCTTACGAAACCCGCGCCGCCGCACCACCTCCAGCCCCGCCACCGGGCGACGCCATCTTGTCTACCTGCCCTCCGCCTCACCGCCCCGGCGACGCGCTGGCGTCACACCGACAGGTCACCTGACCCGGACGGACCAATCGGAAGCTGCCGGTGGTGACGTCACCCCAGCGGGGAGAGAGGACGCCCCCCCCCCCCCCTTTCCCTCCCCTCCCCTTGGCGGGTGGGGCTGTGCCCGCGTCTGTCACGGTCCCGGTCCCAATCCCAATCCCGGTCCCGATCCCTAACCCGGTCCGAGCCAGCGTCCCCGGCACTGCTTGGGGGGGGGGGGGTACCTCCAGCGGGTCTCCCATCCGGACACAGTGAGAGGCTGGGAGAAGGCCGTGAGCCTGATCCGCCTCAGCCCCTGCTCTCATCCGCCATGGCCACCCCAGCCCTCATCCCCTCATCCCCTCCTCATCCCGCCCTCATCCCCTCCTCATCCCCTCATCCCCTCATTCCGCCCTCATCCCCTCCTCATCCCCTCAGCAGGGGCTGTCCCGGGGCACTGCGACCACCACAGCACACGTACCGCACACGGCAGATTTGTCAGCAGGGTTTCGGCCCTTGGAGAAGACCTAGGTCCAAAATGGAAGGGTTTTGTCCCAAATGCCAAGTGTGAGGACATTGTAGGGAGAGGCCGGCGCTGGTCTCTCCTCACAGGGAATGAGCCGTAGAAGAAGAGGGAATTAACGAGCCGAACTGCCGCAGGATGGGTTTGGACCGGACATGAGGGAGAAAATGTTCAGAGGAAGAGAGTGGTCCTGCCATGGAACAGGGGCTGCCCAGGGAGGTGGGGGAATCACTGCCCCGGGTGTGTTCCAGCGGTGTTTGGATGTGGTGCTGGGGAAAGAACTTTGTAGAGCAGGGATGATGGTTGGACCCAGTGATCCCAAGAGATTCCCACCTGAAAAATCTGTAAATCGATGAACGTGGAGTGGGGTTAAATCATGACTGGAAACAGACAAACTAGAACGATCCCTTGGGTTTTTTGTTCTCAAGGGAAGTTGGAAACGCTGTGATGTTTTTTGTACAGTTTGGGCTGATGTTGTTTTGTTGTTTGGGTTTTTTTTTTTTTAGGTTTATCTTTTCATAGCACTCTTATCTTTGCGTTTTGATAGATAACAGCCTGTCTGATCCTGATGAAGTGCTACAGGGCCAAGTACAAGGTCCTGCAGCTGTATCGGGGCCATCCCAAGCATAAATACGAGTTGATCAGTGAATAGAGCAGTTTTTGGGGGTGTTGGTTGATGAGAAGCTCCACACAAACCAGCAGTGTGTGCTTAAAGCTCAGAAAGCCAACTGTGTCCTGGGCTGCATCCAAAGAAGCGTGGCCAGCAGGGAGAGGGAGGGGATTCTGCTCATCTGCTCTGCTCTGGTGAGACCCTACCTGGAGTTCTGGACCCCCAACAGAGGAAGGAGATGGAGCTGTTGGGCTGAATCCAGAGGAGACCACGAAGATGATCAGAAGTTTGGAGCACCTCTGCTGTGGAGACAGGCTGAGAGAGTGGGAGGTTGTTCAGCCTGGAGAAGGCTTCAGGCAGACCTTGGAACGTCTTCCCGTACCTGGAGGGACTGATAGGGTGAGGTGGGAACAGTTTTAAACTGAAAGCCAGGAAGAAATTCTTCCCTGTGAGGGGGGTGAGACAGGGGCACAGGTTGCCCAGGGAAGCTCCCAACAGCATCCCATCCCTGGAAGCGTTCAGGGCCAGGATGGATGGGGCTTGGAGCAACCTGGTCTGGTGGGAGGTGTCCCTGCCCATGGCAGAGGGGTTGGAACCGGGTGATCTTTGAAGTTCGTCCCAACCCAAACCCGTTCTGTGATTCTATGAGAAGACAAAAGAGCCGCCTCACAGCAGACTCCACCAAGAAACGAGTCCCTAGGCACACGTGAGCACAGGCAATGGCGAACACCAGCCCCGTGGCCACCACGTCCCCCCCCCCCCCCCCCCGCCTTCTCCCTCCTCCTTTTAGGGTCACGTTGCCATGGCAACCGCCCAGAGTGGGCGGGGCGGCCTCTCCGCGGTTGCTATGAGACGGATCGGGAGAGGGGAGGGAGGGAGGGAGGGGGGGGTGGGGCAGCCGCCGGAAAGGTAGGAGGCGGCTGTCGTAAAAAAAAAAAAAAAAAAAAAAAAAGTAAAAAAAAAAAAAATCGCGGTGGAAAATGTCGTGAAGCGGTCGGCGGGGCCTGCGGGCGAGAGAGCGACCGGGCCCGTCTCCCCGCTGTTATATGCCCTTCCCGCCGGCAGCCGCCGGCCCCTCCTGCTCCATGTGGGGTCCGGGCCGGGCTCTCGGCTTCTCCTCCTCCTCCTCCTCTTCCTTCTCCTTCTTCTACTATGGCCCGGAAAACAGTTAGCAGGAAGCGGAAAGCGGCGGCGGCTGCTGCCGCGGGGCCCGGGGGGCTCCATGGGGAGCAGGTAGGTTGTGGGGGGGATGGGGAAGCGGGTGTGTGTCTGTGTGTGGGGTGAGAATCTTCTCCCCGCGGTGAAAAACACACCGGTGTCCGGGGAGAGAGAGGTGACCCTGACCGGGGCTTTGCCGTGTTCCGGTGCCTACTTGGGGCAGGGAGGGCGGGCGAGGGGGTGCCGGTGTTTTTGGGGAGACCTTGGGTCGGGGGGGTGTCTGGCAGCGATACAGCCGGCAGCCCCTTCGTCCCGCTCCCTTCTCATGGGTTCTCCCGGCTGCCTCCCCCCTCCCACCCCCCCCCCCCATCTTTCCCCGAGCTGTCCCGTTGGGTTCAGCCGTTCGGCCCATAACCGCCGGGTCCCCACCGACCCGCGGCTCCGTTCCCTGCTGCGGGGACAGCCCGGGGCCGCCGGGATGAGGAGGCCGATGGACGGCGCGGTTGGTACCGGGTGGTCCCCCCGCGGTGTCACCCCGAACCTCCGGAGCGTATTTTTTTAAAAGGGGTTTCTTGGGGTCTCTCTCTAAGGGTTTGGTGTCCCAGTGGTGCGCAGAACTGGTGTGGACTGGTTTTAATGTCATCGCAGGGTTACTTCTTTAGTAAATATTTAATTTTACCTCGCTGAAGGCTGTGTCAGCATTTCCCAGTTAATCTCCGTGTTGGGTGGTTTGGGGAGCGTCAGGGTTTTGCGGGGCATGCCCTTTGAATTTAGAAGGGGTCATGTCTCAAGTTTATTCTCCTTGCTGTGTCTGATTCCCCTGTTTCTTTTCCACAGTATGAGTGGGATCACCCTGTTCCCAAAAGGAAGAGGCTCCCCCCAGTTAAGAGGTCTCTGGTGTACTACCTGAAAGGCAGGGAGGTCAGGATGCAGAACGAGTCCAGCTATCGCCGCTTGTTGCACGGATATGCAGCACAGCAGCTTCCCAGCCTCCTGAAGGAGAAAGAATTCCACCTCGGAACCCTTAATAAAGTGTTTGCCTCCCAGTGGCTGAACCACCGACAGGTGGTGTGTGGGACTAAATGCAACACAGTAAGTGCTACTTCTCTCTTTTCTCTTACCTGGCTTAGTTTTTCCACCCCCTAAATGTAACTTGCCACAGTCAAACTCTGTGGAGCGACAGGGAAAATATTAGGAAGTCATTAGGAGTCAAAATCACGCACAGTCAATTTTGAATGAAGGTGGTGCTTAGTGATGACCTGTTCTCATTTTGAAAATATGGTGTTGTGCAGGTGGCTGCACACCCACACAAGGTCTGTACCTGGATGCAGCATCTGTCTAAGCTGCACAGAGCGACTTACATCTGTTTGTGGGATGGGCAGGAGCAATGGGATTGGATCTTTCTTCTTGTCCATAATATAAAAAGTTAAAGAACAGTGCTAGGGTTTGCTCTGGGGCATCTGTCATGCCTGCCAGAAGAATCTTTTCTCCTTGCATGTTTTTTTTTTATATATGGTTGCATGGTAGTAATTTTGGTAAGTTACTACAAAAGTAAAAACTGTGATTAAACTCCACATATTCACCAGAGTAGTTAGCAATGTTTCAGGTTTAAAAAATTAATTTCATATCTTCAGGATTATCTTTTAGTCTTTCACTCAGTGGGTCTATTTTTTTTGTTTTGGTTTGGGTTTTTTTGTCCACTCTCTGTTTTCAGTGTTCAGATAATTTCTCTTATTTATGTACTTTCATGTGCCTTAATAAAAACTGAAGGTTTTTCAGGGTCTTGGAATTATGCTTTGGATTTGAAACTTTATAGGGAATATTAAAAATTATGGCGTATGTGATTAATAAATGAAGGAGATCATACAGCTTTCATAGTACTCTCTCAGAGTTAGTAGCCAAACTTCATTGTCTAAGGTTCTGACTTCGTCTATGAAGTTCTGATTGAATTTGTGTAAAATAGCAAAACTTGGTTTTGGCAAGGTGCTTAGTGACACAGGAATGAGTTGAGGATTGTAAAGAGTGTATAGGTCAAGCAGCTCTTAAACCTCAAAATATGTCAGATGGTGCTATTGTTTCTTTGCCTTAAGTTTTTTTTGTGTGTGCACAGGTGCTGTGCTCAGTGGTCTGACTTGACAGCACAGTGGTATATTTTTTTAACTTCAGTTCTGTTATGATTCATGGTTACACAGCAGGAGGCTTTCACTCTGTATCTCTTTAGAAGCAAGGCCTATTTGTAAAAAAACACCCCAATTTTAAAATAAGAAATAAGCCTGAAATACAAGTTCTCTGCTTCTTTTTCAACACATTCATTGCCTCAGCTGGTCAGCAGCCAGCACTGTTTGTGGAACAACTTAAAGGAGACAAACTCCTGCTGAAGCCCAAGCCCTCTGAAATCCTGATTGTGGCAGTAAGTAAGATCACTGCTTGTTCTATAGGACTGCAAAAATTTTGCTGTGTTCTGTAACTTCTGCACTTCCATCACTGCTGCAGCAGAGATAAATGGGCAAGTGTGTTGTTAATGCAGCCTTGCAGAAAATTGTTGGAAACTAAACAACCACAGAACTGAAGAGGGATTCAAACATGTTGTTGTTCCCACTGCATAGGCTGCAATGAAGTGTTTGCTTCCACAGCTAGACTAAACATTATGGAAAGTCCTTGTTTTTTATTAAGCAAAGTACAAGGATTACAAAAGAAGTCACTTCAGCATTGTGAAAGATTGCATCTGAATTATGAGTACTGTAAGAGCTTGAGCTTGGTTGCTTTGTGTTCACATTTGAAGAAGTAGAGCATTAAACTCCACACTCCTAATTACAATATTTTCTCTCTCATCTCCTGAATAAGCAACCTAACAAAGAAGCTCATATGCTGAAGTTGTGGCCTAAAAGTTGGGAGTAAATCTAGAACAACTTGGTTGACTTCAATGAGGTTTGCTGCATTGGAATTGTATGTAATTAAAGTTAGTGCAACAGAAAAATAGAAACCATAGCAGTTACTTTAATCAAAGCTTGAAGGTGGCACTGAGAGCTTTTAGCATTTAATTTATAAATGGCCCTTGGCTCTGCAGTGCCAAAAGTATTCCCTATTTTTAATAAAAAGACTCTTGTCATAGAGGAGCAGGTTTACTTTTAGTCACTCGTCAGTACTAATCACTATGAACACTGAGGAGAATATGGAACACTGTTAATTGCTCATTTTTAATTAGGGTTAAAACTGTTTATTTCTTTTTAGAAACAGACCTTTTTTCCTTAAAAATATTCCTGCATATGGTTGTAGATATAAAATTACTTTGCCATTCTACAGTGGATCCTGGTGCTCACAGGTGGCTGTCTGTGAATCAAGTATTTGAGTTTCCCAAAGGTGTGTGCTTTCCCTGATAGAGTTAGACCTATGGATCCTACACAAGCATTCAAGTGTCTACAAATTCAGATGTGTTTTTCTGAGGCAGAATACATGTTTGCAAGAATCTCCTTGATCTTTTATGCAATGGTTTTCAGTTGTTTTTTAAATTCAAAGAAACAAGCAGGCAAACATCTGAGAGGTGCAGATGTTTAGAACGTGTCACCATGGCATCTGAATTACCAAAGGCTGATAGTGAAGAAGTCTCTGAGGATGATACCTGTAATCAGTATCAGGCTCAAGCTTCCTAGAGAAACTTTGAGACTTACATAGGATTCAAGCTAATGGCAAATGAAAACAGTGAACATCAGAGAGCTGAAGTTTTCTTTTTTTATTTATTTTTTTACTATTTTCAGGAAACAAGAATAAAGCAGCTTCTGAAAAGAAGCTCCAGGAATCATTTTGCAGCTTCTTTTGTTCCATTAGTTCTGTGTATATACTTGGGAGTTGTTTCTTTTTTTGCCAATTGTGAAGCTAAGGATGAAAAATAAAAGAGCTGTACATCATTCCCTCAACAGAAGAAGGTCTTAGTTTCCAGTTGCTTAGGGATAGAATTGCATTAAATTTTTTTATTTTTATTTTTTCCCCACGGGGCAGCCCTGCTAGGTGTGTTTGTCTTTAAAAACTTTCTTACTGAATACTCTGTTTTCTCAGGTGTTTTTTTTCCAAGGCTTGAATGAGTTGCTTTCTGAATGTTAACTGATATCTTTTCCCTCTCTGTGTGTTGTCTCAAACTCCCTGCTTGTAAATCACCAGCTCTTGTTTCCTGCTGGAGACTTGAAATTTGTTGAAGAGATCCCACGTCTGTTCTGTGGATATCATACTATTAGAACCTAGTATTGTAGTCCTGGATTGTAGTGGTAAGAATATAATGCTACTCTTCCATCCTTGGATGTGGACTCTTTTTGGGGAAATTGTTTCCATTTTCTTTGCAAGTTAACATATCTTCTGGCTTTGTGCATGTAACAGAAAACCTGGAAGACTGCTCATTTCTGGTTCCAGGGAGGGAACAAGAAGTCATGCTCCCATAGCTTGTGAGTCTACTCTTACGTTCACTAAACTCAGTGTAAGGAAACCTCTGGTGCCTGTTGTTTATGGTCTCAAGAGTATTTGGTTTTCTGTCAGCTGCAGGGGATAACTGTGGCTGTCTTCAGAGTCTTGTGGTTTCTGTAACAGGTACGGTGTCAGTGGTAGAGGTGCCCTTTAGCAGGCAAAGTCTGTCACTTCTCTATCCTTTGCCATCTGCCACCATGTGATAACTTTCTGCCAGCCTCCTGAAACAGGGAGGGCAAGACATAGGAAAACAAATGGCAAATGTGATTTTGGCAGTGACGAATTCAATGACATGGAAGTGTGTGCCTGTTATCTAGTAGTGCTTTGGAGTTTCATAGCAAGGTGGAGTGCCTGATTACTTGGTGTGTCTCTCCAAGTGTGAATTCAGTCAGTCAGCTTGCTGGCTGCTTTTACTGCTGCTCACCTCTCAGGTGGTTTTTTTTACGTTCAGGATTGTTTCACTTTGGGCCCTGTCAAGGAGGAGATGTGCTGCACAATCTGTGAGTAGGTTTAGTGCAGAGATTAGTGTGTGTTAGTGCATGGATGATGTACCTGCTGAGCTCTTTTCCATACTACTTGAAAAGTAATGGCAGTACTGTGGAGTCCCTCATGGAAAAAGGGAAACATTGCACCCATTTTTAAAAAGGGTAGAAAGCAGAACTGTGAGCTACCATCCTGTCAGCCTCACCCGTGCTTGAGAAGATCATGCAAAAACTGCTCCTCAAAGCTATGCTAAAGCACTTGGAGGAGAGGTGATTAGAGACAACCATCAAGGCCAAGTCCTACCTGACCATCATAATGGTGTACTGTGATGGAGAGACTGTATCAGTGGGCATGGGAAGAGCTGTGGATGCTATCTGTCTAGGCTTCTGTGAGATGTTTGGCATGGTCCCCCACAACATCCCTCATTAAAATGGAGAGTTAAGGAATTGATGGGTTGACAGCTCAGTGGATGAGGAATTGATTGGATGGTTGTGTCCATAGGCATAGTGGCAAATAGGTGACAAGTGGTGTCCCTCTGGGGTCCATACTGGGACCAGTACTGACTAATATCTTAATTAGTGACATAGTGGGATCAAGTGCACCCTCAGCAAGTTTTCAGATGAAGCCAAGCTGGGTGGTGCAGTTGATAAACCTGAGGGACAGGATGCCATCCAGAGCGGCCTGGACAAGCTTAACAAGTGGACCCATGTGAACCTTGTTCAACAGGGCCAAGTGCAAGGTCCTCCAGCTGGCTGAGGCAACTTTTGGTATCCATACAGACTTGGGGATGAAGGGATTGAGAGCAGCTCTGCAGAGGAAGACAGCAGGTGTATTGGTGGATGAAAAAATAGACATGAGCTAGCAATGTGACCTCAAAGCCAACCATATCCTGGGCTGCATCAAAAGAAGTGTGGTCAGCAGCTTGAGGGAAGGCATTGAGACTCCACCTGTAGTCCTGTGTCTAGCTCCTGAGTCCTCAGCACAGGGAATAAATAGATATGTGGGACCTGGTGTAGAGGAAGGCCACAAATGTGTTCAGAGGGCTGGAGCACTTGTGCTGAGAAGACAGGGTGAGCGAGATGGAGCTGTTCATCCTGGAGAATAGAGAGTTCTGGGGAGGCTTTGTTGCAGCCTTTCAATACATAAAGGAAGGTTACAAGAAAGATGGGGAAAGAGTTTTTAATTGGGCCCATTGTGACAAAACAGGGGGCTATGGCATTGAAAGCATTGTCTTGCTTTTGTTGTTTTGTTAGCAAAAGACATATCTGAAGGAGAATAGTAATATAATATATAGTAATATAATTTATATAGTAATATAATAGTAATATAATTTTCCAACTTTGCTGAGAGTGAAATGTTTGTGACCAGCTTCAGGTCATTCTGCCACTGCAGAATGGGATGTTCTCACCCTTTTGCTCTGATGTGCCTGGGACTGAGAAGTCAGCTGGATCACCTTGCTGCTCTGTGTTCAGATGGGTTTTCTTGTAGGGTTGATTTTCACCCAAGGCAGAGATACGATACAGTTGACCTCACAGCTACCTGGGGACTAGTTGCTGTCACAAGGGTGATGAGTCTTGGTAGGTGAGGAAGAAGCATGCAGATTCTCAAAGATTGGCTTAAGCCAATTGTGAAAGTTCATCATAATTGTCTCTTAGTGACTATTTTCAGCGAGGCAATGTGTTTGTTTTGGGTTTCTTTTAAACATCAGTGTGATTTCTGAGAGCAATGTGTGTGAAGAGATGGGATGCAGAGCATATTGTGAGCACTTTTTTCATGAAGAATAAGCATTCTCTTTCATGCATGTTCTTTGTATCTGGCAAATACATGTCCATCCTTCTTGTGTAAAAAAAACACACTGTAGCTCAGGGTGACACCCTTTGTTTTTGTTCTGATTGATATATATGATCAACTGAAGAGTAAGGCTTACCTGTTATCTGTTGTTCTGTGTGCAGGGGCAGCAGCAGAGGACATGAGGGTCTACATGCTGCCTTGATTTGGCATTTCATGGAACTGTTTTTTTGATCTTCCTGTATAAAGTCAATGCATTCAGTTAAAGATGCAGGGGAAGGCTACTTCCATTTAATGAGTATGTAGCTTTGGTTTTATTGTTGTATAAAAGGCAGGTGATTCATGATTCCCTTTTTTAGTCTTTACTTTTGGCAAGCTGAATAATGAAGTTCTTTAGTGAATGAAGTGGAACAGTTTCTTGAATAAATTGATTGTAAGCTGTTTGAAAAGGGGATAGCCACCTGGTAATTATATAAGAACCATTTGCAAAAATGAATTCTCACGACTTCTGTGAAGCAAAGGAAAAATAAGCATACAGGTAGTAATTTTGTGGCCCAGATCATTAAGTTTCATGACAGCTATGACAACTGTAGTACCTAACCATGCCTGTCTGCCTTCATCCTTGAGTGACAGCGCTGTAGCAGACTTTACATTTGAAATTATTAGGGGAAAAATAAGTAAAATAAAAAAAGACTTTCTCAGGTCATCCATCCTGTTCATTTGTTAGAACAGGGCTACCCTGCAGAGAACACAATAGCTGGGTCTGTTCTTATTTTTCACAGATGAAGAGTGGTCCTTGGACCAAGCCAAAGCAGTCCTGGCTTGGTTAAATCCTGGATGTTATTTGGCACAGTAATGGCTGACATGCACATGTTTTACTAGGAGCAAGAACACAATATGCACAGTTCTTTGCCTGGAGATTGGTGGGGCTGTACTGCATTCAGGAAATGTTTTTGGGGGGCTATATTTTGTTTCTATATAATGAGTTGCTGAAAAAGAACTTATTTTGCTTACTTCAGATAAAAAAAAAAATACAGCTCAGCTATCAGGACTCTGTCAAAACTTTACTAGAGTCTGGACTGTTCCTAGAGTTACTTGTAGATGTACTTAATTCAAGAGTAGGGAAGGCAGCAGTTTCCTTGGAAGCAGATCAGCTTCTGTCTTTTCTTTGAATTTGTGTCATCGTATGCTGTCAGTTTGGCTGCACTTGTGTAAAAGCAGTCCTATTTTATACTTTATTTACTATAGTGTATTTGAAACTCTTAAAATGATATTCAAATTTTCTGCATTCTGAGGTGGTTCCTACATTGTTTCTTAACATTTCTCCCTTTTTGGCTTTAGAAGTGTCTAGCAACTGTTAGGCTTCTCTTGGCTCCTGTTTGCTGGATTTACAGGGAAGATTTCTTGGCAATCAATGATACAGCTTGCAAGGGTGAGCTTCCAGCTTCCTGTCCTGCCCCAATTGATGTAAGAGTCCCAGCACACACAGACAGTGCTTGCTTATTTTGTTTCTGGGAGGTGGCCGTGGTTGTTTTTAAACTAGCCACAGTGTGCCAGACTCCTTGCCAAACAAGGGGAGGAGTTACTGCTTAGGACTTCAGGGATGAAATGACAAAGCCAGTCCCTTAACAAAGTTTCTTGCCCTAAGAGCAGCTGCTGCTCTGGTGGCAGCAAGGCTGTGCAGCTGGAGGAGAAAAGCAAGGAAATGACAAAGTGGTTCAAGAGCTGGTGGTAGATGAGAGGGGGCTGCAAGCAGGTGAAAGCACTGCAAGAAATACATCCTGTTGCTGCTTCTGAGAATATGTTAATTTGGAAAATCGTTGCAGGAAGATGATGTTGAGGTTGTGTCATGGTTTAATACTAGGCTGGCAATTAAACAAATGACAGGCTCTCCATCCCCTATAGGGAAAGGAGAGGGAATAGGAGAGAGAGACTGAAAAGTTGAAAAATAAACTACACAGCTTTAAACAGTAGTGATGGAAGGGAAAATAATTAAATATGTACAAATATATACCAAAGCAGTATAATATTCCTCTCCCAATAACACTCATGTCACCACCGAGGCTGCAGAGTAGCTATGGAGAAATCCCAGGGTGGGCTCCTAGAGTCAGCAGCTGACAGGAGCTGGATGCAGGAGGAACACACAGATTCAGGAGGGCACAGATGAGGATCAAAGGCAGACAGATGGACAGAATCCTCATAGGATACCAGCCATGGACAAAGAGAACTTGACCCTCATGATCCCCTGAATTTATACCAAGTATGACATGTGTGTGATGGAATACTTCTTTTGATCAATTTCAGTCACCTGTTTGCTCCCCTTCTTCCCACAGAAGGGTTGCAGGTGTGGTCCCTTTAATCCTAGAGAATTAGGTGAATTAGATGTTGTTAGAGAATTAGATGTTTCTCAGACTTGAGTAGTGGCCTTGGTTCTGCTTAGCATTCTCTAGCTGTAACTATAAACATTGAGTGTTATGAAGCAGAAACTGTCTGGGAACCATGCTGTTAATTCCTGCAAGTGCAGCTACTTGAAAGAAACTTAACTGAAAGTAAAATTACTAGAAAGAAAATTTGTTTTACCCTAGCTCAAACCAATTTGAACATCCAGGGCAGAAATGTGAGGGTCTGATGCTTCAGCACTGTGTGTTTCCAGGTTCTTTTCCTTCTCAGCCCGATTAGTTTACCTGAAGGAATTTTGCATTACAGCAAGTCTCTGTTAGCCTTGTATCAAACATGGATGTATGGCAGTAGTGTCAGGCTGGACAATGTGAAGGGGTTTTAATTTCAGTCCTCATACCTGTTGAGATGCTCTTCAAAGTGCAAATCTCTTACAGCTGAGGCATGATTTTTTTGAGTCCATGGACATCCTGAGGGGTGGATGTATTTTCCTAATTAACACTTCTGGTGCCAGCTTTAAGATCTACAGGTGATACCTACAAACCTTAATCTTACTTAACTGTTGATTTTGTGGGGGTTTTTTTTCAGTAGTTAAAAGGAGAACAGGGGAGGCAATTAGGCATTATTGCTGGAAGGAAATACTGAGGAGGAAAAGAGGTTATGCACTTACCAGGGAAGGACCAGGGAGGATCAGAGGAGAGGGAATTACTGGTCCTGATCCTGCAGTGCAGGTGTTAATTTTCAGGTATGTGGTTCGGGGAAAGGGGCTGCTGTGTGGATGGTGTCTTTACCAGCCATCTTAGTCACTGAACTGCATTGTAAATTTTGGGAGGAGTGCCTCCATCCTACCCAGCTGCACTTCAGCTCTTGCCTGTCCCCACACCTGCATACAAAATAAGGAACTGAATGTGAAAATTCAGTCCCTGTAGCACCAGACATCTGTTTGTGCAAGACTACTGCCTGTAGAGGAGGATCTGCTGCAGGTTGAAGACAAGGCATAATTCTAGACACAGTACACAAATAGTGGTGAATGGATATCATCTTTCTGTGTAGAAGGAGTTTAACATGTCAAACTTTGATCAGGTTTTGATTTCACAATGTTCTGCTAGTTCCATACTTCAAGAATAATAGATACGTTGCTAAATTTTTCTTGGGGTTTTTTTTAGGCTTACAGAAGAATAGATCCACAGTGTGTGAAAGTTCACCATGTGCAACTTGTATGTATAATTTCTCTCTGAGAACTTCTAGATTCTATTGTTCTTCTAGAAGGAAGGATTTCAGAACAACATCCTTGAGGTGTATAGTTTTTAATTGCACTGACTTTTCCTCTTTTTGTTGCCTACTCCATCTTCAGTTCACTTCCAGAGGCTGTGAGAGAATAGTTTTTGGTTGTAGATGGAATAAATATAAGGGTGTGTGTAATTCAGTTCTAATCCTGGTCTGTATTCTGCATCAATTTCCTTAGTACCATGTCAACTTCAGGTCCTCTTTTCCTTGCTTTGCTCATGTTCTGTCACTAGGCTTTGTACCCTCCACTTTACCTATTTGTCTGTGAGTAGAAGTGACCTCTGAACAATATCTGTGAAATAATCTAGCACAAGAGCCTCCCAAATGAAAGTGCACTTTGGCAGGTGATGTAGACTTTTCTTCTGGGTTAGACTATAGTCCTGTGGTTGTATATGTTTAAACTGACAAACCTTTGGGTATAATGCTTTGTGTTTGAAGAAACTTTAGGTGTAAGGCTTTATCAGCTGAGTTTTCTTCCAGGGAAACATGACACAGAGCTCACATTTACAGTCTTTTTGCAGCGTCATGTGTGTAGTGAGATGTCTTTTTTAGATGTTAGTACTAGCAGTACAGAATTTAGTTACTATTTTCTGTGTATCACCAGAAAATTCCAATTATATAAATGTAAAAAGTGTCAATTTGCCACAGCCAAAACTTAATGGTAAGTATGTTTTCTGTGAGGCAGAATTCTTGTGCTGAGCTCCCTGGGGCTTACTTGCTTTTTTTATGTTGGATTCTCTTTCTAATTGTGGTACAGGACAGATGAATATTGTTTAATCATGGTATATAACAGGGAAAAGAGTTTTAGATTCAAGGGCTTTATTAAATGGGAAACCTCCCATGACAGATTTTTCCCCTCTCTTTTTCATTGCTTTGAAAACCAAATGAGATGACCAAAATAAAAACCACTGTAATTTAGTTTACTTGTTTTAAGAAGAAATTTATGCATTTTTAAGCCATACTTTCAAAATTTGTGGATTCTAGTTTGAAAAGACTCTTAAGTTGAAAATAAGGAGGATATTTGACCATCTTGTTTGCCGTGTCTGTTTGATGATGACTTACATCTCCTCTTTTTTTTTTTTTCTCCCAGTTATTTGTCGTAGATGTCCAGACTGGTCAAATTACTAAGATTCCTATTCTGAAAGATCGTGAGCCTGGTGTGGTGAACCAGCAGGGATGTGGTATTCATGCCATTGAGCTCAACCCCTCCAGGACCCTTCTGGCCACAGGTGGAGACAACCCCAACAGTCTTGCAATATATCGTCTGCCTACACTGGATCCTGTCTGTGTGGGAGATGTAAGTGGAGTATTTGGGGAGGGTTTATTCTGTCACTTTCAGGAATTACTTCTTAGAAGTGTGTAAGGTCAGAGGAATGTTAAGATTTGGGAGTCCTGTAGTGGAGAGTGAATTTTTGCAAGTTCAAAAACATTCCTGATATAATTTGTCTTTTGTGAAGATGTTTTAAATATGAATGAGTTGACAAACATGTGAGATCACTTTTAGGGTTCTGAGTCAGATTTCTACTTATTCGACATTGTTCAGTTGTACTTCAAATTACCTTTTAAGTAGTGAAAGAAAATGTAACAGAATCTTAAATGCTAAAGTCTAGTTCTGGTGATGACCTCTGAAAATAGTTTTAGTGAGATTTTTTTTTAAAAATTGAAAATATTATACAAGTTGTTAAGTTTTTCCCCTCCTCCAGTGATCTGATGTGTGTATTATTCCACTGGCAGACTTGGCTTTGAGGAGGACTTCTAACCCAGCAGCTTATGGCTGTTTGATAGACTCTGGTACTGCTCATATTTATGAACCATCACGAGGCCTTTTTAGAATAGCCAGTTTTAGCAAGAAAAAAGGCTGCAATGAGTACTGTATTGTCCTGTAAGCACTTCTCTCTTGTGTCTCCTTTTAGATTTGAACTTCACATAGGCTTTAGCTACAAGATCAGAAGTTAGGTCAGAGTTTCTGCAGCAGCAGATAACCAGCTGCAGAAAGGCTCAACTTGCTATTCATTTCTGTGCTGCTGTGACTTTGCAGATTTTCAGACAGAACTAGGGCCTTGCAGTCTTTCATCCCCCTCCCTCATATATTTCTCACTTGCTAAAGAAAACATTTGTGAAGTGATAGTCTTGAAAAATTCATCTGTAGATTATATGGTAAACATAAGGCTTTGATTACTTTTTATAGTAGGGTTGTGCATTTAAGGAAATAAAGTATGTACCCACTTCATAGCAGCAAGAGGGCTGCTTTCAGAATTGAAAAAACAAGTCCTTAGAATTGAAATCTGTTTGTCTTTGTTCTGGGGCCTGTTTTTCAATCACATAATTGCTCTCTATTTATTCAAAATAGAAACTTCAAAATAGAAAACAGTTAAAATAACAGTTAGGTAATTCAGCTGCTTAATACTGGAATCCTGTCTGTCCTTCTGAGTTTGTACTGAAAATTGAAGTGAATAATACTTGTTTGCTTTGAGATTACACCCGAGCATAATGGCTCAGAAAAATCTGTCTTTTTCTTTTAGGATGGACATAAGGACTGGATTTTTTCAATTGCTTGGATCAGTGATACTATGGCTGTTTCTGGTAAAGTAAATTTTTTTTCTTTTTTTTTTTTTTCCCCTGAATTGTACACTATGTACATGATATTATAGTGTACATGTTATTGTGTCTCGTGGAAGCACCTTTATCAGGGCATTTGAAACCACTTGGAACTGCCCTGACTATTTAAACTCTTCTTGGTCTTATTCTTAGCTCTCGTTATACTTGTTAGGGTCCTGCTCTAGATTTTTTATATATATATATATGTATGAATTTATAATATTTATATAGATATATCTATATAATGGAATATTACTATCTTTCCAGTAGGCATTGCCATGAGAAGATCTCTAAACACAATGAATCCTACATCCCAACACGATGAATAATTTTAAGATGGATATTGGTTATCAGCTAGTAATTTTGGAACAGAGCAGAACAATAGCAGTTTCTATCAACAACTCAGTTTGTTTTGTATCTGTATTTGTATATAAGTATGTGCACATAATACCATGGTAGTTAATACAGAAGGCTGTAATAGGAAAGTAACTAGTTGGATAATCAGCATAACTTCATCAAATTTTACTTACTTAGGTAAAGGCAGCAATACTAATATGTTATTGCATTAATTCTGTAGTATGCTGTCTTGCTGTATAGTGTTCTGTATAAGGAGTGTTCTGTCACACTTCAAGTGACAGAAAATCCTAAGAGTTTCATATAAAACTCAGAAGTTTTTAGTTTTTTAAAAATAAGCTAATTCTGGAATTTTATTTTGTATTTAACATAAAATTTGATCCTTGAAAGTATAGAGGCACAGCATGAGAGATTAAACTGTGTTGCTCTCAGTGTTTTCTGTGTGCTCAAGGGAGGGGGTGTGAGTTGAAGGCTGCCCTGTCCTCAGTTGTATGATGCTTACAGCAGGATGTAGGTTCCAGTGTCCTGGCAATAAGGAAAACTTGTTGAAAGCAAGTAGCAAGTCTGATTGCTAATCAGAGTTCTTCAGAACTTCACTAATAAAGTCTAATCAGGAGAAGACAAAGAAAGCAATCTTCTGATGTTTTTTAATCTTACACATTACGTCTGTATCTGAAAGTACGGAGCAGAAATATTTGAATTCCAAACATTGAGGAGATAGCAAAGAACTGTATCTGAATTAAGAAACGAAATGTAATTTTTCTAATCTTGGGGAGGATTAGATGCCACAGCAATAAAAAAGGGTATTTGGTCCCATGGCAGATCACCCCAATCACACAGCCTGAGGTTTGATATTTGGCAGTGTATTTTGTCACTGCAGTCAAAACTGTAGAGAGGATCAGGGTCATGATTATTGTTCTTGTTTGTTTTAACTCCAGCAAGAACAAGGCGGGGCTCTGCTTTTAAGACCTTTAGCAATATGTTTCAGTAGTCCACAGGCATAGGATTATAACTCTTGACTAAGCAGTCATAGCTGAGGAAGAATGCATCAGTCCTCTCAGATGGACAAAACAAAATTTCCATGGCAAAAGCTTCAGATGGAATGAACAATTCCCAGGATGGCATGAGCCTAGAGTAACAAATTACTATGTCCTTAGCTTCAGGCTAACCAGATGAAAAACATCTATTGAGTTTTTCCCTGGAAAGGGCTATTAAAAGGGACAGCTTCCTTCTAAAGTATGTCAGGATGTTTAGGAATTCTACTGCTCAGTATTCAACCTCCATCACAAACAATTATGTGGCATTAAAAACCATCAGCATGTAAATTGACTGCCAGGTTGTGTGTCATGTAGTGTCCATATGCAGTACCATTAGGAAGCTCCTTTTGTGTTTGGATGTTGTGGGTGATGGTGGCAAATGACTGATTCCATCTGTGATGGGGCAAAGGCTGGTCCACCCATATTACCACAAGATGTTTTGCTTAACTGCCTTTGCAGCTTTGGAATGTACAATAGCTTTGCAGCTCTGGAATGTACAAAAGCCTATAAATTTAATAGTCTGGTGTAGACATTTAGTTTTTTCAGGCATCTTCAAGATGTTAAGGATTCTTTATGGGTTCCCTGTGAGAGAAGGAGGGGCATATAGGCAAGAAATTGAGCATAATTGTCAAATCTGTCAGAGCTGACTTGGAAAGAAGTGAATTGACTGAACACTTGAAGGGAATGGGCATAGGGCCTTGGATTAAGCCTGTGTTGATCTTTGAAACAGACATTCAGCTTTCTTCAGTATAACGTCTCTTATAGATTCCTATTTTGGTTTAATGTTTTCAAATTCAGTAGAAAAATGAGTTCTTGCTTGTTCAGCTTTAATTTCTGTGTTTAGATTCTTTAAACAACAGGTTGCATGGGTTTAAAAAGAATAATTTTAAAATAAATTCCATACAGGTTGGTAAAAAATGTAGTATGAAATTGTTATTTCTGTTCAGTTCACAAATATATGTGCAAATATCCATAAGCAAACTGTCCGAAATCAAATGAACCCCAATTGGCATAAATCAAACTTGACTATTCTTGGAGGTTTTTATATTGACTTAATAGACTATTAGACAAGGTAAGCCAAGCTGAACATGTAGGCTATTCAGCCACCTCTGAGTTTATTCTGCATGTCAATCTCTAATGGCATTTTTAATAGAGGATCATGCTTTTGATGCATCTTCAGCAGTCTGAAAACAGATAAGGTGATGTAGCTGCTTGGAAACTATGTAGACAAGAGCTGACAGTGAGATCAAATTGTTTTGAACTTGATAGCTCAATAAAGTTGTGTTTTTGTTAATAATAATGAATACATAGGCACCAACAGTGTTCAGTTAGATTGAACGATAATATCCTTTCTTTCAGACTGTGTTACTCCTTTTTTAAAAAAGGGTGTTATTTATTTGTGAAATGGAGTCTTTATTTATGCACTGTTTATTCAGGTTCCCGGGATGGTTCAATGGGTCTCTGGGAAATCACAGAGGATGTGTTGTCCAAAAGTGATGCCAGGCACAATCTCTCTCAAGTTCCTGTCTATGCCCACATAACACACAGGGCTCTGAAAGACATCCCCAAGGAGAACACCAATCCTGACAACTGCAAAGTCCGAGCACTGGCTTTCAACAATAAGAACAAGGTCAGTAAGATAAGCAAGACAGTTGAGAACTCCTGAAACTGTCCATATCTATTAGAAAAAGAAAAAATTCTAAATTAAAAATACCAGAGAAGCAGTCTAGTATTATTTTCCTGATCCTTTTGCATCCCTCTCATGTGAGATGATTGTCTGTTATGTCTCCTTCTGCCTCATCTGAATGTAGAAGTCCAGTAGAAAAAAGATAACATGTTTTCATAAGGAACAGTTTCCTTGTGGGTTTGATTGTAGATTTGCACTTTAAGGTGAGGGAGACGGGTGACGTTTAGAACAAGCAGATAAAGCAGCAGGACATCTCCTGCATCTTGAATCCCACTCCTGAGTTGTCTTGCTACTTTCCTTCCCCTTTTGTGAACGCCAGGTAACATTCAGGCAGGTCCTGTTTTGAAGGCTGAATCGTTAATTGATTGCTCAGCAAGTGAGGTGACTGACACATGGGGCAGCCACTAGTCCTTGCTGTGGTGTTATTTTGTTGGGTTTGACAAACAGCAAATGTTAACCCCCCCCATGCTGATCTCTTTTCATTAGAAGTAGGAGTAGCAATTCATCTCCCACTACTTTTCTTTTTGCTTTATTTTTCACTATAGCTGTTAATTACTTCTCTGTGATGGAGACTTCATATAGCTTTTTCATTACAGTAGTGCCTGAAAAAGAATGTTTGCTTCAGGGTCAGAATCAGTGTGGGAGCTGCTGAAGAGAACTGTCAGCTCTGGCTTGTACTAATAATTCATTATTTGATTGTCTAGCAAGATCTATACTTCTGTTTATTTAGTGTTTTATTAATACTTATTCTACCTGGAACCTTTGTGCTGTATTTCATTCTATCAGTGCCAGTAAAAAATGAAAATTTGTCTTGATAAAACTACAGGAATGTGAATGAGTTCTATCCAGAGTATGCATCTTGCCCAGTAGAGTGTCAGAGTTTGTAAGGACACCAGTAACACAGAAACTAACTCTCTTATTTATTTTTGTATAGGAGCTGGGAGCTGTGTCCCTAGATGGCTATTTTCATCTTTGGAAAGCAGAACACACACTATCAAAGGTGCTTTTCTGTTTGTTAGTGTTAAATTTCATAAATCCTCTAGCAGTTAAGGCTGTTCAGTATACTTCATATCCTTTTAATTGCTTGAAGAGCAGCCATGTTTGTAGAATGCTTAAAAGTTTTATGCAAAATGAAATGTCCTAAAAATTAGAACTTGAGGAAAGAGATGCCCTGCCTCACTTATTTTTGTAGAGTGAGAAGTGCTCTTACTTTCCCACCAGTGTTGCACTATCTGAAGTGAACCATTGTATAGAATATGATGGGTACTTGATTAGCAGCACTCACATAGGAAGCTGCACTTGTCTAGGTATAATTACAGATCAAGCCCAGACATACCTGTGCTGGCATATGGATCTTTTTCAGCTGAGAGCTGAGGTCTGCAAACACCTGCTGAAGAAATCACAGGAAGATGTAAACCAACTTAAAAAAACGCTTGTTTTTCTTTCCATAACACTTATTTCCAGCCTTAATCACCTTAGTTTGGTTCAGATAAGGCATCCCATCTCCTTCAGTTTTTTTTCTCTGGGTCAGGTTGTTGTTTTTCCCTGGAAGTTCTGTTTCTGTAGTGATCTTATTTTTTTTTGCTGCCGTTTTTTTTTTTCACTGCGCCTTGCTTGAACATAGCTTACATAATTGTTCTATTAACAGTGTCTTCTTTTGTCATAATGGGTTGATTTTTATTTCTTCTGTTCCAGTTACTTTCCACGAAGTTGCCATACTGCAGGGAGAATGTGTGTTTGGCTTATGGTCAGGAGTGGTCAGTGTATGCAGTAGGATCCCAGGCACACGTCTCCTTTCTGGATCCCAGGCAGCCTTCTCACAATGTTAAATCCGTCTGTTCCAAGGAACGAGGCAGTGGTAAGAAACCTGAGATGGTTTGCTAGCAGTAGCAGCTATTAAGACTGCAGCAAAACAGGCTTTTAATAAAGGGGGAGGGTTCTTCATGTCACAAACTAAAGAAATGGTTGATGGCATATGTAAGTTTCTCTTTGACAGTATCCCTCGAGCAGCCAGCAAGCCAAACTTAAAAGCCACTGTGAAATCTATTGAAAGATATTAGTGTTTTTACAATCAACTAAAATGTACCCCATACAAATGTTAATGAACTTTTAAATGTGTATTTTGATTCTACATGTATTTTACTTTCTTTTACTTAATCTCAAAGAAAGTCCAGTCTTCATACTGCAAATTTTTGCATTTTTCCCTAGGAATGGAAAAAAGGATGTTGTTTGCTTTGTGGTATCATGCTGGGAGTCAGTGCTGTGTGTGAATGTTTGCTTTGTAGTTCTAAAGCCATGAGTGAGACTTGATTTTCAATGTGTATTTATTTGCTTTAAGTATACAAAAGCTCACTCCTAAATACCCAACCAACCAACAACAAAAAAACCCAACAAAACAAAAAAAATTTGTTTAAGACTGCCATTTTTTTCCTTTTCTGATGCATTGCATCCAATGAAACCTTACACCAGGGTTTGCAGGGGGAATGGTCCCATAAACTTTTTCCCATGCTCTTTATTTCTGTGCATGAGAAGACACTGTGCTGTGATACCCATTTTAAACCATGTTAATCCCAGACTAGTAAATTGCAGTCCTTATTTAGCTTGGCTCTAGTCATCATCTCCTCACTGGACAAGTTAGCAAAAGCAAGGAATGGGAAAGAATTATTTATTTATAGTTACTGAAGTTTGAATGGTCCTGTGTAGATGAATGTCATGGTCAGCTTCTTTCATACTTGGGAGAATAACATGAGAAAAGGTGCTTTTCCAGCTTGTGTTGGCACTTGAGCACCTTTACCAGCCATAGCCCTTGTCCTGACCTGCTGTCAGTGAGGGGTCTGTGAAGGTCCTCACACTCACTTTCAGTATCATGGGAAAGAAATACCAAGTCACTGAACCATATTGGCTGAAAGCTTTTGCCTTGAGTATGTGATCATCCCTGCTGGACAAAACCTTTGTTCAGTGCTATTTTCTGTTCTGCATAATAGGCAGGTATCTTTTTTTGGCATGGTGCTGGAGGCACTTAGTAATACTAATTCCCAAGATGCCAAGTGTTCCAACTTTCCGTAGATGTCACCGGGACCTGGAGCAGTGCAGCAGCTCTAGAAAGCAGGGTGTTTATTCATTTGCAGAGTAAAATCTGATTTGGTGTTTTAAGTGCTTTGAAATGTTACCTGAATGTACTTTCAGCTTCTACATGGGCCTGTGGAAGGTGTTAAGTCCACATTAACTTCAGATCACTAGTGTTCTATACATAAGCAAGCCAGAAGGCTGAGGCTGGAGCAAGTTCTCAGACCCAATGCAACCCTGTCTGTTCTACATGAGAAAGTAGCTAGTGCTTTTTAAAAGTGCATCTTCTGTTGCTTTTCTGAACACCCAAGCAGGGAGGGAAGTGCAGGCCCTGGACTCCTGGATCGGCAAGAGTTTAGCTGCTTTCTGCTTACTGGCATGCAGTGCAGTGTTGTCTGTCCTTGACTGTAAGATAGCAGTGTTAATGTAGCAGACAGGGCTTGTGTAGCACAGACTCTTTGTCTGCTCCTTGTCTAGGACGTGCTACTGGGTCTTGATTTCCTTCTGGGATTTCTAGAGCCTTCTTGCCTCTCAGGAGTGAGACTCAATTTGCTCAAGGCCAAATAGTCCAGGTCCACAGGTGGTAGAGTGCTGAGTATGTTGGAGAGCTTACTGTGATCAATTGTAGGCATAGGTTGTGCTTTTTTTGTGATGGGACTGATTAATATGAAGTACTTCCTCTCCTCAGGAGCCAATTTTAAGTGCTATTCTTGAAAGTCTGTTCAGAACATCCTCTTACTTGTGGGTACATCACAGATTCCTTCAGTTAATTTTTTGTTGTTAGATTCCCAGACATTCTGCATTTTGTAGCTTTTTATTAATAAATTGCACTGAGAAGTATATGCCATCTGCTTTCATGCTTCATCACCTGTTCCTGTTAAGTAAGTGTTCTGCTAGGTTTCTTGTCAAGAGCACTTTTGAAGCAAAAACAAGAGGAGGTGCCCTCTTGTGCCAGTCTTCCCTGCCCCAAGTGACTGCTCTTGCTGATTGCAGGGGCTTAAAGCTTTCTACTGGTATATGCCAGAGCCAGGCCCTTTGGAGAATATGAGTGGGTATTTCTTCTTAAAGAAAATATTAGACACCAAGAAGAAGTGCTGCAGAGCTAAAGAATCTTTCTTGTTGTGCATTGTGTGTCTCTTGTCTGTGTGGCAGGTATTCGGTCAGTGAGCTTCTACGAGCACATCATCACTGTGGGAACAGGGCAAGGCTCCTTGCTGTTCTATGATATCAGAGCCCAGAGATTCCTGGAGGAGAAGCCCCCACGTGCCTGCTATGGTCAGAAGCAGAAGTTAGGAGGAAGTGAAATTTTGAAATTGACTACTGGGAAAGGCTGGCTGGTGAGTAGTGTGAGGCTGCAGAAGATCTTTTACACAGGAGTACTGTCAGGCTTGAGAACTTCTTATAGTCACGGGTGTTACTGTATCAGAGATGTCCCAGCAAAACAGTGATCATATAAACAATAACTAATAATGAAAAGCAAGAAATGCTGCAAAATTGCTTTCTCGAAAAGCTTTGTGAAAGATTGTTGCTTGAGTGCAAGGCATACTCACTACCTCTCATGCACTGATTCATAAATGAGCTAGATTTTATATCTTTGTATTTTCAAAGGTAACCTAGCTTCTGATTTTCAGAACTTTAAACACAAAAAACACTGTCTTCCTTCAAAATGTGCTACTCAAAAAGGGATTTAATTTAATTGCATGCAATTTGAGAAACTGTAGCTTCCTGAGATGATGCTATAGCAGGCACTTGAGTTCAATTTCCTGTATGTTATCATAAAGCAGTTAATGGCTTTCTGTCCATTATCTTTTGTATCATTGTGATGTAACTTTAAAAGCTAATGAAACTTGATACATCTTCCCTACCCTTCAGCTCCTCCCCTCAATTGTTGGGCCCAAATATCCTCAGAAAATGATACATGACAACCCTGGTTGTCAGGTTGATCTGTCTAAAGCTTCAGGGCATAATAACAGAAAAGATCCCTTTTTAGGTTTTGGAAGCTGCCTTCTGTTTTTGTGAAACAAGTTTTTGCATTTGTTTGGCAACAATAACAATTTAAACTTTCCTTTAACAGAATCATGATGAGACCTGGAGGAATTATTTTTCTGACATAAATTTCTTCCCAAATGCTGTTTACACCCACTGCTACGACTCGTCTGGAACGAAACTCTTTGTGGCAGGAGGCCCCCTTCCATCAGGACTTCATGGGAATTATGCTGGTCTCTGGAGCTAATGATAACTCTTTATAAATGCTGGTCTTTACACAGATTTCCACTTTTCCTTTTTTTTGTAACAACAAAATTGTGTGATGCCATTGATTTCTGATTTAAATGCAAGTTATTTTCTTTGGTTGGTCTTCAACAGTTTTGTACATCTTTTTGAACCAGTTTTTTGCTTTAACCTCCTTGATCCTTTGTATGAAGGGTTTTTGAAATCCCTTTTTGTTGTATTTACTCCAAATGACTCTTTCCACACACTTAGGCTATTTTGGCCATGTGCACCCTCCCCTACTTTGCTGTGAGGTAGGATTCCTTTCTTATAGAGTGGTTGCTCTTGGGCTTTCTGTGAAAGTCTTGGGGCTGCGTGTGTGCAGGTACTTTGTGTCAGTTACATTACCTGGAGCGAGGACTACTTGTAATTAAAAAATATTAAAATATTTATAAGAGATAAGCTACTTCTTTATCTGCAGAGCCTGGCCCTGGCCATGGTTGATCTTATTTTTTAAAAGTACAAGTCTAATGACTGTTTATACATAGAGGAATATGGTAATTTTAAGCTGTACTCATTGAAGCCCAGAGGTGGATTCCCCAGGCTATTGCCCATCAAGCCCAAACTGTAGAAATGCAGGAATTCTCAAGCATGCATTTGTATTTGAAATAGTTTACAGCAGTGCCAGGAGAAAAAGATTATATTCTCTTCCTCCTCTGCCTGTCCCAGGTAACAGCTTGCACAACTGGAGTCTGTGTAGGCTGTTGCTGGGTGTCTTTTCATAGAGGGCCTGGAGAGGTGCTCCAGAGGAAATGGGGGCTAGGGACATGAGTGTTCTTGTTCCTCAAAATTAACTAAATCTATTAATTTTCCACATGAGCCAAGATTCCTAAGGATGCTGCAGCAATAGCCTGTGGGTTCTTCATACACTGACTGAAATCCAGGGCCTTTTTTGTCCGAGGTTGTGGAAACTTTCCCTATGTTGGCTGTGTTGGTTTGCTATCTTCTTTAATAAGCCAGTGGAATAAATAAACTTGTTGGTTTTTTTTTCCAAAGAAGGCATCTCAGACTTGTCTAACACGAGCTAGAATCTTTCCACATAGCAAGATATCTTGCTGGTAGCTCATATTGTGCTAGCATCTGCTGTCATCCTGCTTGCTACAGGAGAGGCTCAGTCTTTCCCCAGATCCCCTGCATTCAGACTCCCTCAAACTTCACACAGGAAGGGAGTGGACAGGGAGGATAAGTCTGATGCTCTTCAGGTCCAGCTGTGAAGGGTGCACTTTCCAGGGTGATGGTCTTATCTGAGGTAAAATGCAGGACTACAGAGTACTCCTCCTGGCCTCTTGGCAGGCATCAAACTCTCACCTTCTTGCTGACACCTCTGTGCTCTGCTGGCATGAATGCTTTTCCCCTGCCCATATCTCTGATGAAGCAGGGCATGCCCGTAGCTCACTGCTTTGGTGCCAAATGGGCAGTGGGTTGAAGTTGAGATGAAAGACAAAGCTGGGATCTGTTCCTGTATTTGCTGGAGGTCACAGCCACCTCTGCACAGTAGCTCTGGTCCCTTATGCAGTTCCTGCCAAACTGCCTAGAGCTAGTCTGCAAGTGATCTTCATCAGCAGTGCCAAGCAGTGAGCCTCAGGCTTAATTTCTGGTGGGTAGTGGAGGCTTGGATGGAAATCCTGCAAGGAATGCAGTTCCCTCCCATCCAGGTGGAAATGCTGTAAAGAGAAGAGCTCCCAGATGTGCACCTGTACCAGAGCATAATTCACTCACTCCAGCTCTGACACGGGTGCTTTCACACACACATCTCGTGGCATTTCATGATTCTACATCCCTTGTGAGCTGGCTGCTTAAACTTGATCAGTTTGCAGTGCCATGTGTGTGGCTATTCAAGCTTTTCTCTGAAAAAGGGCAAACCATACATCATGGGGGAGCAAAGAAGCACTCAAGTTTCATTTAGAGTTGTTCATTTTTTAAAAAAAGATCTCATAATGTTTCCTGTGTTGCTCTGTGACAGCAGTATACCATCCTGTTTATTTGAAGTATTTTGAAAAGCATACAGAGAAAAACAAGTCTTGGTGAAAATATGCAGGATTACTCCGCCAGCTACTGCATAAGATCACTCTGTCACAGGGCACATGCTCAGTTAGGTTGTTTTATCTGGGCTTGGTTGGAAGTGCAGCTTTTTTTTTTTTTTTTTCCTTCTGAGTGTCCTTTAATCCTGCTGAAACAACAGTTAGTAGTTAGGCATTTCATGTCTGCAGCGTCAAAGGAACACTCTTGGTCAGGAAATCCTAGCTCTGATGTTGATCTGTTAATTAAAGCATATTTCAGGTCTGGATGAGGGTGCAAAAAGGGTATTTGTATGGACTGAGCTTCAGCCTCCAAACATGGAGGCTGATCTTTCTGCATAGTCAGCAGAATCTCGAGGTTTCTGAAGAGATGACCTTGGCACTCCTGAAAAGTGTCCCTCTTTGCTGACTCAGATCTCCCCTAGTACCTTAATGTATGGTCCTGTTAGTGTTAACATCCTTTTCCTCCCTCTCTTTTGATTTTTTTTTTTGATAATTTTTAGAAGATTTTGGACGATGCTATAAAATCCCTCAAGTCTTACACGATTCTGTATATTCTGCTTCAGGGTGCTGTCTTGTAAAAATAACTTCCTATGGGGAGGATGCTATCCTTGTTGCTGCATGAAAATTCTCCCCCAAAAATGGAAACAAACTGGGTCTTGCTTCAAGCACACAAATAAATTGGGCCAGGGAGTATTTAATTTTTAGCCTGCTTCAGAGGTTTTGAATGCTTTCAGTGATACAGATTTTAAATTTCAGAATATTTTGTTGTTGGTCATATGTCACCTTTGGTCTAGTCAGTATTGGAAGTGGAGGCAGAGTAAGGTGATGATATGCCAACTGTCCAAATATAAGTGATTAGGAGAAAAATTCAAGTTTTCTTACTTGGTTTGATTTTGTTGCCCTGTTAGATTGTACATCAGAATTGGGTGTATACTGTATGGAGGACGATGGTGAGAAATGCATGTGTTTCCCATCAAAGTGCAGGGATGGCTGTGCAGCAGGTTATCTCCAGGTGTCACAGGGAGGTGAGTTGGGCTCACCCTGTTGTTCAAATGGCTGACAAACCCTGGGATGGATGGAGATCAGCCTGGTGGCTGTGTTTCAGTAGTTGCTTGAATGGGCCCTGTGCTCTGCTGAGACCCAGCAGCATGCACGTTTTTAGACCATCTTATTTTTTCCAAAGTTGCTTAATTATTTCCCTCCTTTCATGCCCTCCTGAATGGACTGTTTGGAGTTGCCTCCTCCACCCCAAATCATCCCAGTTTTTATTGTAGTGGTTTTGTGCTTGCAGAGGTGACTTCCATCGAGCAGAAATGGGCTTGCTGGCATTTTGTCAAGCAATGCTGGAGACCTTCAGTTTGTTTTATTTTGAACTGGGTAGACTTTGAGGCTGTCTCAGGCTGTAGAACTGGGCAGTTGCCCTTGTACAAGTTTGATAGGATTACAGAGGAATGTTCTGTTCCTAGGGTGAAACAGGCTGGCTTATCTCTCATTAGGTATTTGAACAAGAGAAAAAAAACTTAAATTGCAACAGACTTCCCAGACTTTTCTTCCTGCTATTGGCTTTTCAGTCATGTGGGATCTTTTGGGCTGCTGCAGAGTGCCTACACTCATTTTGATTTTACTGCTCAGCCTTTTCAGTAGACTTGTTAACTTGTGTGTCTTTGGGTATTACATTTCAGTATTCATAATCATAGGTAATCTAAATAGTGACTTAATTATGGGTTTGGTAATATGCACCTTGTGAGTACTGGGTAGCAGCCCCTCAGTTACAGATGGGTTTTATGTTTTGGACATTCCTAAGGAAGCAAAAGCTACTTTACAATGTTGACTTGAGGACAGCAGTGAGGGTGATGCTCACCCTCTTCACCAGACAACTTATTCCTGATAATTCTACCAGCTTCCTCCCTTGTACAGTCACATCAGGGAGAACTGCCAGTGCTTTCCATGGGTGCTTTCTGGTTCCCTCATCAGTGCTTCTATTGTTAGTCCAAGGTAAGTATATTACCAAAGAATAATTAATAGCTGTTTGTTCCTACTCTCGGTTGTTCATTTTCCATGTAGATCCATGTTTAAGATTCATTGCAGTAGTGCCCAATGGTCTTACTGAACTTAAGTCTGTCCATAAACGTTAGATTTGCATTGTGGGTTAATCTTGAGACTTCCTTAATGAGAGGGGCTCCTGAACTTCATTATGGGGATATATTTGCTGCCTCTTTTTCAAGTCTTTGGCAGCTTTTTGTATCTTAAGGATGAAGATAATTATGTATCCATTACTAGTCTCCAGAATATTTTTCCTCTTCCTTCACCTGAGAACTTGCTTTGTATGTAGCTTGCAGCTGCAGAATTAACAGATTAAAGTTATGATCCAGCTATGTTAAGTGGTTTGGTGTCTTGATTTCTGCCCCTTAGCTCAGAGAAGCTTTCTGACCTTGTGAATGAATGTCCCTCACCTGGTGCAGATGCAAAATCAAAAAGGCTTGCCTAGACCCTTCACAGAAGTCATCTGTTTGTCTTGTTTGCAAGAAACCAAAACCAGATGGGCTGTCAGTTGCTGCATCTTGGCACAGCAGCAACATCTTTCACCAGCCAGATGGGAGCTCCAAGATCTATTTGCAGTGGTCTGATCCCCTTATTTTCCATATACCCACTTTTCCAAGGTTTCTATGAGGTTCTTAGCTTTTGTCACAGTTGCTGCTATGACTGTATTACTGAATTGGGTTTCAGCTTGTTTCTACAAGCACTGTTGCAGAGCTGTGTGTGATGCAAGTGGAGCTGATGCTCTGGCCCATCCCATGCTGAGCCCTGGACTCCCATGCTTGCCAGGCACAGGCTTTCTAGCTCAAAACCAAGTGAATATCCCCATTTGCATCATGGCCACTCCACAGCCAGAGTCCCTGGTTGTGACCTCAACTAAAAAAAGCATCTCTGTGTGTTGCACTGCCTTCAGTAACTTAATAGAAAGGCTGTGAAGTGCAGAAACCTGGAATCTGTCCATGAAAGTGGAAAGGATAATACAGACTCTCTTGCCTGAAGAGATTTCCTGCATATGATCTCCCTCTGCAAGCAGGGACTTTGGCCTGTGGTGAGGATGGGCAAGGAGGCACATGAGAAGAGGTGGAAGCCCAGCAGTCTTTAGTATTGCTCTCCTGAATAATTAAAAAAGATAGAGAGGATACTTGCTCATTGCTCAGGAGGCGCTTGTGGAAGGGCTTAATCAGAAATATTTTCAGAGAGCTCAAGTGGGTACCCCTGCCATTCTTGTTTCTTCATGTTAAATTTCAAGGATTTAAATTAGGAACTATATTTTTGTGTGTGATGCTGAATTTCTTTATCAAAAATTGTGTTATTCAGATAATTAAAAGAATGGTCTTGATGGAACAGAATCCTCCCCATTAAAAATTGAGTACCATTTTCTAGGATGCTGTCGGGAACGGCATTATCTAAGGAAGTGCACCCACAGTGCCCGGCCTGGCAGAGCTAAGAAGACAAAGGCTGCTTTACCATTTCTTTACCCAAAAAACGCCACCAAGTAAAACATGATCTTACACAGATTCTAGTCATTTGACTCAAACAGGGTGTATAAAACCCTTGCAACATAGTGTGATGTCTCTGTAGTCCTAGATGTTGACTCTTCGGAATCAGAACAAAAATCTAGCAGTCAATACATTGTTTTCTTAGGATTTTCTTTCCTAGATTTCCTTATTAAAAGGGAAAATTCAGGTGCTGAATCTTAAGATCTCATTAAACTTGTACTTTTATTTGCCCATTCATCTGGTTTCCTTTCCTTTTGAAGGCCTCACACAATCTCAGGGTATATAAATCACTATGACTCATCCAAATAATACCGAAACGGACCAACCAGAGGTTAATGTGCCTTCCTCTTCTGGTACCTTGATCTTTGTAAAGTTCTCTCACAAACTTGTCACTGTTTTAGGACTGGGTACATGTGTTGTCTTTTTCTAAGATGTACGTGTTGAAGTTGCAACAGGTTTGTACTGTTACTCATGAATTGTTTCATTTGTTTTAGGATGTCTTGTAGACACAAACTGATGCACTGGTTTGTCTTGGGATCAGTCCTACCTGTGACTTCTACCAGCTCTTGCTTTTATGTTTATGTTTATGTGTACACAAATGCTGGATCTTCCCCATTGCCTATGATGTACTTGTATATGATGCACAAACTAGACAAGGTGTTATAAGCTGTGAAGTGATCACAACTTACTGCCTGAGGGTAGGATATCCTACAGTGAACTTCTTTTAATGTCCTTTTTTCCAAAAATATTCAGTAAGCTCTAAAGCTGTGAGAAACAAACAAAAAGATCAAGACTTGCTGCTACATGCTGGCTTCTGTTCTGAATCCAGGGTCTGATGTTCATTTACAGCTCTTGTGATTGTACCCATTTAACAGAGCCTTTCTCAGCTTGCTCTTTATGTTTTGAGCTGCGTCAGAAACAGCACTGGATCCTGGACTGTCACAGGAGCTGTCCAGTGAAGTTCTGACAGCTCTCTTCACATGTTGCAGGGCACATTTTTAATGGTAAGAAAGAACTGTTGAAAATTACTGGTGCAGCTTGCAAATGGAAGAGTGGCAAAGGGCAGATAGTATGCAAAACCAGCCTGTCTGCATGTGGGGCTCAGACTGACCTTGTAAATTGTTTCTCTTTGAAAAGTTGTTCTGTTTTCTGTTTTTTCAAAACAAATACATTGCATGTCTGGCTTTGTTTCCTGAGTTGGCAAAGGATATCTATGTTCTTAAACTAACATCTGGAATTTGGGCTGCTTTGTCTCTTGTGCAGATAGCAGAGGACAATGATTTATGCAAGATGTCCCCTTCCCAATGTAAGGTTAATTTTATCATAAGGGCATGGGAACAAGTGCTTCTTGTTCTTCTCTTGCTGTGGCCTTCAGTGGGCATGTATAGCTATAACTAACTGAAGCACAGAACTGCATTCAGTTGATCCATGAGGCTATATTTGTTTTTAGAATCAGCTTAATTAGTCACCAGTGTACTGCCATTAATACATGGTTGAGGAATTGTAATGTATGTGTATTTCCCATGCTAACTGTATCTGTTCTCTCTATACCCCAGACCTAACCTGCAGTTCTCTTTTTAGTTCTTGCTAGCTTCAGAGTTCCTCCAGATGCAGTATGGTCCTGTTTTCATCACAGTCACTTTTCAGAGTGGAACAGATTGCTTTAACCGTGTTTCTTAATCTTCAGCACTTTCCCTTTCTCCCTTTTCTTCCTCATTAAACTTCAATAATCAGTTCAAAGCTGCTTGCCTAGTCTGAAAACTATCAAGTGATAATAAAAATAAAACCTGTAGCCTACTGCAGAAAGATAACACTGTGCTTTTACAACTTCAGTGGCTGGCTGACTGCCTTGCAAGGGGAGACCTCACTCCCTGTGCAGTCCTGAAATTCTCTTGCATCCATATGGTGTGGTAGATGTCAGCAGATCAGGAAGTCGGGGTGCCCTGCATCAAGTCTGTTTGTTGAACTGCTTGGTAGTGGTTTAATCAGAGAATTGGTGTCTTTGGCTGCTACTCTATGCCATAACTAAAGATTTCATTGAAGACAAAACCAGGAGGGTGTATCACCGTCTTTCCTGATTGCATTTAAAGGTTTTCTCCAAAGATTTTTTTTTTCTGGGTTTTGCATAGCGGTTCATGAAAAAAAAACTGTGCTGTAGTAGAACTCTGAGCGAAATTCTAACCCTGTGCTCAAAAGGCAGAAGTTACAAAGAGTTTTGGCTAGCAGCGATGCCAAAGGCTGGCTAAGCTCAGAGATAAGCTGGCAATGGAGCATTTGAGCAGTGAAAGCCTTGAGGATTCATTGATACACCACCATGCCTTATGCAACAGCAGATAAGCTGCTCTCAAATGCTGTAAAACTGCTGGTCATTACTCTTCAGATGAGATGTGAAGATGGCATGGGGAAGAACCAGTTTCTTCAGTGGTCACTTACTCTCCCCCTCAACACTCAAGGTTATCAATGCTCTCTTGTTGTCATTGGCTGTGTTTCCTATCAACCACCTCCACGTGCTTCCTGCCAGGATGGAATGGAAGAGCCTTGTCAGCAGCTCCCTCCACCTGGCTGGCTGTTGAATCAGCATGAGCTGTATATGCAAGGGGTGTAACAGGCCAGCTGGGATTTACAGCTTCAGTTGACTGCTCTGGGTTTCTCTCACTGCTGCTGTGATTGATCGTGTGACTATTATTAAAAGGTCTTAATGTGTAACTTTTAACAGGCCCTGTCACTCTTGTTCCAAATGCTGTCTCTCCATTCTCAGCCTCACCATTGCCCCACTCCCATCTTACCACCTTCTGTCCCTCAGGAGCTGAGCAAGTTCCATGTCCTCTATCAGCTCAGGTACCAGTTCTGCAAACCCCAGGGCACTTGTTTAAGCCCTACTGCAGTTTACTGCTTTAGCAGTGGCTTGCTGAGTTAGGGCTTTGCTTACAGTCTCCCTGTTCTGTAGATTTGTCCATGGATATCTCCCTGGACTGGTGTCCTTCTTTAAGGCTGAAGGGTTTTGCTCCAAATGCATTCCTGCTCCTCGAAGGGGTTGATTCCTGCACTGTTAGCTATTTCAATTTAGCAGCTTTTATTTTTCTTGTTATTTTGGGGGTGTTGCATGTACTGCATATATACAAAATCCTACTGACTTTCTCTGCTCTCCTGAATGTGGTACAGGGGCCCACCCTTTGAGGCACCAGAATTATCTACTTCTGAGATGCACAGAAACAAGGATCTTTTACAAAAACAAATTTTAGGCTGCATACACACAAGTGGAAAGGTATCGCTAGGTAGAACAGGTGAGGGAGCAATTTTAAGAATTTTTAACGAAAGAACAGCGACTTTCTTTTTTTTTTGTTTCTTTAAAAAAATTGCTTTAACAGGAGGTTTGTGTTCCAATCCACAGAAAGTAGCAATGTAAACTGGACTTTTCCTCAATGCAAAATGTGCCTCTCAACTATAATGCAAAAGTCACTCTCTGTTTCTCTGTATTTGCAATGGAAGAAATTTAACTGGACTGATTTATCTAGTTTCTTGCTCTTAACTGTAAACTCATCTACACAACAGTCCTTGCTGGTCTTTCCCAAGCACCACGCAGCACTATCCCTATTTAAAAGCAAAATGGGGATTGCATTGAGCAGTGGAACCTGCTGAACTTCCTTGATTTGAGAGACACTGGAGAGAAGAATCCAGGTTCCATGTGTTTTAAATACAACTTTAAGCCAATGCAGCTACTCTCAGATCAGCACTGCTTCCTACCTTTCCCTCCATTTTGATGAGAATTTAAAAGTAAACCCAGCAATATGTGATCCAGTTGACATGCTTGCAGGCGGATCATGGGCTTATTGAAATTTGAAAACTGAGATTCCTCTTGTGGAAGAACTCCCTGTGGGTGCAAGAGCTTGTTTCATGGATTACAGCTCTTCTGCCAGCTTGCTAAATGCAATCAAGTACTCTGGACTCTTCTGAAGAAGACGGTGGTAGAAAAGCTGTGAAGGTGTAGTCTGGAACTGGTAATTTTGGGTCATTTGTGTGTTGCTTGACTACATGGATAACGTAACGGACTTACAGATTGATTTCCATGTGTCAGTCACCAATAACTCTTAATTTGCCATTTGGAGGAGAACTCTGAGAATGTACATTTCCAAATCAAATTAAGAGCCTGATTTTCCATCTTGCATTAACCGGGTTACTGTGCTCACATACTAGAAAGATGTTGCTCTTTGAAAAAGCGTGTTAGTGTATGTGGCAATGACCCATGCACTTTTTAAATACCTAGATCTGTACATTCTCAACTGAGTGTCATAAAACATGCTGTAGTATTACAAATGGATCTTTTATTACTGCCCTGTTATAGATAATTGTAATTAACTGCAGGGGTTTTTTTCTCACTACTTGAAGTTGTGTGATCTGAAAATCGGTGAACAAAAAGTATTTGTGCATCTTACTATGGGTATCTCTAAATAAAATGTATTTGTATAGTGTGTTGATTTAGCTGATGGTTTTTATCTGCCAGTCTTCCCACTGCAAGTAAATCCAGGGCAGTCTGAGAGCAAATGGGACTGGATTTCTACCTCAAGTAGTCCAGCCTCTGTGTTGATATGGCTCATTCAAAGCAAACAAGCAGTTGTTTTTCCTTCACCTGTGAGTGGTTGATAGCCCAAGGGCAGGTTCTCAACTTACTCCTATATTGCACTGCTCACATCTCAGCCCTGTTCTCTCTACAGCTGCAGTAACACTCCTCACATTGACAGGAAATCTATCTAATGGCAAGAGGTGGGACTGGTACACTATTCAAAGCATAACTATCCTGTTCTTTTCTTCTACTACTTCATTTGTTCTGAGACAAAAGTTTCCTTTCCAACACTTTATTTTTCTATGAAGGAAATACTTGTTAGAAGTGTTGGATGGCATCAATTGGTATACGGGTAAAGAACTCTGGGTTTCAGGAAGACCTTATATACTAAAACTGTACCTGTAGGATGGGATCTTCCAAGTTTTTCCATTGCAGAGGAGAGTGAGGCCTCTGTCTACATATCCCATTTCCCTGCCTTCTCTTCCCTACCTAGAATTGGGAAAGTTGTGGGTCTTTTTTGTTTGTTTGTTTGGGGTTTTTTTGTGGGTTTTGGTTTTGGGGGTTTCTTTGGGGGTGTGGGTGTGGTGTTTTTTGAGAGGAGGGATGTCCTTAAGGAATATAAACTTTATGTTGGAGGTCGAAATCATGTGCCTAAAAACAGATCCTGTATCCCCATCTTCTTCACTTTGCCGCACCTTGATGTGCTAGTTTCCATGGGTCACAGATAAAAACTATGGGAGACCACAATTCCAGCTGCACCGGCTCTGCTTTCTGTAGCAGGCATTTCTGTTTCCAAAGGAGAAAGAGGAAAGTCTAAGAAAGCATGTAAAAAATAAATATATGGCCATCCTATCAAACCTTACATCAAAACTGAGAGCTGAGAGCTGAAATAAAGAAAATGTCCCTAGCCCTGGTGACATGCAGGAGATGATGGGCTAGAAAGGGCTCTGGCAGTGGGGGTTACCAACTTCCCCATGCACCATGCTACACCATGTCCACGGTGTAGGACAGCATTCAGATGCTGTGGGACTTGTCAGCTGACTTGTAGGACCAAAAACGTCTTCAGGAAATCCTGTCATCAACTCCAAATCCTGCCCAGCAGCTAATTCTAGTGTTCACTTATTTTGTCCCATCCTCTGTCCCTGAGGTCTCCCTGCTTTCCCATTTGCTATGCAGCTTGTTCCTTTCTGTGGGTTTTTGTGGAAAGGGATTTTTTTTTTAACTGTTTCATGGCCATGATCCTCACTCCTTCTACTGAAAGACCAGGTTCCCTCAGTGATTTCTCACTGTGTGTGCTTGGCACGTAATTTCTAGCTGTAGAATCAAGATGATGAGATCTATCACACTCCTTGGCCTGGAGGTCTGTGCTGCCATCGACTCTGCTCCTTTGTACACTACAAATACATCGGCAGTTCACTTCATCCCTTTCAACACTCACCTGCCTGCCTCCAGCCGCAGGTTTTACTTGGCTGTCATCCCTTTCCTTCTCGGGTGCACTTTGTTTCTGATCTTTGTGAGTTGGCATCTCTGCTCTTGCCAGCTGGTGGCACCGCTGCTGCAGAACAAAGAAGCCAAGGCGAGACAGAACTGTGGGAATAGTTTCGTATTGGTGCTGTTAGTTTCTCGTAGCCAGAGCTGTACTCATCCTGTCTGCTTCTGAACAGAGGATCAGAACTGCCTTTTCCAGTGCAAGGTGTTCTCAAGGTCCAGTAAAGGGATTACTTAATTAAGAGATGCCAGGGATGCAGTGCTTGTGCAAGGGGCAGCACATCTTGTCAGAGAGTGAAAGTAAGCAAGTTCACATTGTGCTAGATAAGAAGAACCTCTGTGCTGTGTCTCCCAGATTCCTTGGTTTTCCACCCCCACCCCCACCCCCCCCCAAGCCTCTTAATCTGGAAGAACCAAGCCAGGATAGCTTCAGCCCCCTGCAAGGCTCAAGGGGCCACATGGCCAGCATGACATTTGGGAGCTACTGATCAGCTGCTCCAAAGTCCTGCCCTGCACAGAGCATCTTACCTTTCCCTCTTCATCAAGGTGTGCCACAAGCTGTAAGTGCAGAGCTGTGGTCAAAAGGTCAGCTTGGACTGTTGGTGCCAAAGACACAGAGAGAATGAGAGGCATTTTCCAGGCATGTTGAAGTGTCAGCAGATAGATTTGTAGCTCCCACTCCCCATAATTGGTGCCTGCCTGTGTATTGTGTTGTCAAAAGCCCCCCTGTTCCAGAGGTTTCCTCTCTCCACAGATCCACTGCAGTGCCTGGTGCTCGTGGGACAGTAAGCACACAGACCCATCTACAATAGAAGTTTCACAGATTCTAGACAACTGGAAGACGTGTGACTACATTTAAGATGTTTCTGTTAATCACAGAATAGCAGCTTTAGCTTATTACCTATATAAAAAGCTTTTGACTCCCCCAAAAATTGTTGTGCCTTTATCTTGGTATATCTAAAGTAGGCTGCTGCTGTTGAACTTTTGAGTGTATTTTTATTGGGACAAGCTTTTAGTCTTGGGGGCTGGACCTCTCAACTCTTTGCTTAGGTGGGAAGGAAACACCCAAAGATTTAATGTTCTGCACAGAGCAATGACTGCACAGAGAAAATGACTGCAGGGGAAAGCCAGGCTCATATGACAGGGATTTCCCTGTCACCTTTCCTTCTCAACTGACTAACATCATTCTGGAATAAGAAATGTTCAGGAGGTCAAGTCATATCCCCGAATGCTGGGTGTCTTCTTCATCATGAGAAAACAGCTGAGATTGAAAAGGACCTTGAAAGATCAGCTAGTTCAACACCTTGTGCAAAGCTGGGCAAGCCTGGTTAGTATGCCTATGGCCCATGGCCAAATCCAGTTAGGTTTTGTGTCTCTGTCCTCCACAGCCTCTCCAAGTAAGCAATGCCCATGTTTGACCTCCCTCACAGTAAAAACTTTTAATGTAAAAATGCAATTTTCTGGTTTTCAATTTATGAGCAGCACTCAGAAGTCTGTCATCATCTTCTTTAATCAACCCATACAAAGTAAGAGACTGATAAGGTTGCTCTGAGCCTCCTCTTCTCCAAGCTAAACAATTCCAGCTCTCTCAGCCAGTACCTGTATGTCAAGTACTTCAGTCCCCTTATTATCTCTGTGACACTTCACTGAGCTCCCTCCAGTATGTCCATGTCTGTTGTACTGTGGAGCCCAGGAGTGGACACAGCACATCAGATGTGTCACATCATTGCTGAACTTGTGAGAGGAGGGGAAAGATCACCTCTCTTGATCTGCTGACAGCACTCTTGCTAACATAGCCCAGGATGCTGTTGGCCTTTAATGCAAGGGCACATGGTTGGCTGCTGTTCCACATCTCCACTAGGACTTCCAGGTTCTTCTCTGCCAAGCTGCTTTCCAGAAGGTTGGTCCTAGCCCACGCTGACGTATGGGTTATTTGTTCCCAGGTGCTTAACTTCACATTTCCCTTTGTTGAACTTCCTAAGATTCATGTTGGCCCATCCCTCCATTCTGCTGAGGTCCACCTGAATGACAACCATCTGGTCCATCAGCCACTCCTCCCAATTCTGTTCCATTTGTGATCTTGATGAAACAGCCCTCTGTCCCTCTCTTCAAGTTTTTAATGAAGGTATTCAACAATATTGATCCCAGGACCTAAAGTATACCACCACTGACTGGCCTCCAGATGTACTTTGTGCCACAACCCCTTGAGCCCAGTGGTTCCACCAGTTTTCATCTGACCTCACTGTCCATATTCCTAGTCTGGACTTGTGCAGTTTAGGAAACACTGTTGAAAGCTTTGCTAAAGCAACAACATCCCCTCCCCTCATCTATCAGTGCAGTCATTTCACCACAGAAGGTGATCACATTGGTCAGGCATGACTTTCTCACTGTAAATTCATGCTAACAACTCCCAATCACCTTCTTGTCCTCCATATGTTTGGAAATGGCTTTCAGTACTCTTTGCTTTATCACCTTTGCAGGGACTGCAGGCCAGCTGATCAGCCTGTGGTTCCCAAAGGTCTCTCAAGTTCACTTATTTTTTCCTGCCATTGCTACTTGAATCATCTACAGATTGCTCTTTTATAATTTAAAGCAGATGTCTGACATTTAACCAGAGCTGGCAAACATTCCTGGACGTGCTACTCAAAATATTCCCCTAAAATCTATGGCAGGATAAAAATTTATCTTGAGACGAAGTTTAGGGGACAGAAAACAACAAAATGGTGCAACATCCAGCTTCCAGTTTACAGCAATGTCAGAGTGATGTATTAACTTTATTACCAATCAATTACACGAACATTTACCTTATTTGCAGTAAGGGTGGGATGAGATTCTGCTAGGACATACAGAATTCAGCTGGTCAAGGCAAATGCCCTTTAGTGGTGCAAAGATGTTGAAAAATCTCTAACAGGGCATGAGGATGTCAAAGTGACCCAGTAACTAAATTAGCTTTGCCTTCATGGGACAATGCAGCTAATCAGCCATCCCAAAGTGAACTAGATGTGTACATAAACAACTGGTGTCCTTGGCTGATAAACTCTGAGTTGCCTGTGACTTAAATCAGAAAAGGAACAGACAAAACTGACAAAAAACAGACAAAAAAAATCTTCTACATTTATGCTGATATAAGCTGGCATAAGCTATACCAGCACAAGGATTTTGCTTCAAAGAACAATTACTAGCAATTCTATTGGCCCACTTGTAGATGGTTTTAAAAGCAGTAGCAGATGATTAGAAAAGTAGAAGTGTTCCAAAAATTCCTGCTTCTTATTCTAAGGTGAAGCAGGGTGCTTTTGTAGTGTCACAGTGGGACAGAAGAAAAAGGTGGTTGTTAGCTTATGGACAAAATAATGTTCAACAGTCAGGAATGTTCTTCTATCACAAGCCCTGAGGTGTCTACACCCAAGAGTTCACGAAAGCATAGAATAGTTTGGGTCAGAAGAGACCTATGGGCTGGAAGGCCCCTTTGATGATCACCTGGCTCAGCCCGCAACGTTATTCCAGAATTGGCCAAGAAAACTTCCAGCTTTACAGAAATAATGTTAATCTTTGGAAATTTTTAGGAGGCTGGAAGCATGACACTGTTTGAGCAGGGCACAGAGAGGTGACCAGCTACCTGCAGACTACTTTCCTAGATGTCACAAAATAATGAGAAAATGATAAGGGACTTGATTAATAGAGAATTGCAGGTTAGAGAGACAGTTAATGCCAGGCAACAGGGTTGTGTGGAAAATAAGTCTGTTTGACAAAAGTCTATTTAATTCCTGGGAGACTGTTTGGCTGATAAAGGTATGAGTGGGCACATCACAGAATTAAACCAGGGAGCATGACAGCAGAAGCTCAGCACTAGCCATTAGCAGAGCACACAGTGTGCAGATTAACAACTGCTAACATCCTCCTCAAAACAGATGTGTAATGGTGAAGTTCTGCAGAAGCAGTATCAGGCTGAGGTGAATTGAACTGCCTCAGCAACCTGGGAATAAATACCAAGTCACTGCGGATAAAACATTTTGTGAAAAAGGTTGGAGAAATGGAAAATAACAATGGGGTTTTGGTGGTTGTACAGAGAAATTTCAGATTCTGGTCAGAAGAAAACGCATCACCTTTGTCATACAGCCAAATTAGAAGGTGAGAAAACTTGAACCAAGGGCTGCAGGGGGTATCTACAGAAGAGGTGCTGTCTCCAGGCAGGCACTGACTCTAAAGGATGCTCAAGCTGTTTTAACATGAATTCCCAGGATGATGCTGAGACACGAGGGACTAATGCAGCCTGTGGATGTTAGGAATGTTAATGACCTGGGCTTTAGGAAGACTGGACAGAATGACATCACTACTGTTCCTGCCTCCAATGCCATCAATCAGTAAATAGCACCTTGACCAGAAGAGCTTGTTTCCACAACTGAAATGGCAAGGTTTTCAAGTAGAATTGCTGGAACCTTGCTTCTGCATGCATGTCCACACAATATAGCCCATTGGATCCCATTTCTAGGCAGCATCTTAATGTGTTTCACCTCAAGTCTAAATGCAGTCCTTGGGGATTGCATTTAGGAGATTTGGAGACATCTGGAGAAAACCTCACTTTGCATCCAAGATTTTCAGTTGTTTCACTATAACTAGACAGGATTGGTTTCTTTGTGTGGAGGCTCTCTGGGTACAGCTGGATTACATTCTCTCTCTGAGGCTACTGGAGTACATTTTGGAGAAAAGCAGTGCTGTTGATACAGCTGCTGTAGGAAAAGTCTACAAAAACAGCTTGCAGAAAAGAGTGGCACATTTATTTGCCCAGGTGATTTAACTGGGGAAAAAAACAGGCACAAAGAAAATAAAAACTGTAAATTGTGACTGAACAGCTCAGCTCAATTAATAGTCCCACGAGTCTGAGGGCAGGGGTAAGTAGTGTGGAATGTACAACAAAGCATTGGGAAGAGGGAAGATATATTGCAGCCAGAGTCTGCGAGATACAAACATATGGTTTTCATTTCTTCCCTAGAACACAGAAGAGCAGATTTCTGAGCAAGGAACAAGGTGATGTTCTCAACAGAAGTGGTTTCCCCTTTCTCAGAATGAGACTGGCAAGTTTAACAAAACACCAGGATGGTGATTTCCAGCCTGTGGTACCTGGGCTACAGCTATTTAAGAAATCTGCAGTAGGTGATGAGAAGCAATCCTTAAGAAAGATTTAACATACAGTCTGGCAGCATTTGCACCTGCACTACATTATTCCTTAGCAGTCAGAAAATGGAAAAGGATGCAAATTCTTGTAACAGCAGCTGAAGTCTTGACACGGGTGTTAGGTAGAATGTGTCTGCTGGGCTTGGTCAAACCTTCACTGTGTTTACTGCAGGGTCTCCTCTCCAAGCCTGATGCACTGAGTGTCTGGGGTGAGGGTCAGTGTCCCCCAGTCTCCATCAACTTATTCTTTTAGCTCTCTGCAAGCTTTGGCCGTGAAATATGCCATTTTTGCTTTATATTTACTCCATGCTTAGCAGTTAGGAGCCTACAGTGCTTTTGTCCTAGTATCCTGGTTTAATTTTCTCCTTTTCTAAATGCTCTTGAGCTGGATTCTTTGTGATATTCAGAGACACACTCCAGCTGGCACCACACCATCTGACTACAGCATCCCAAGAGCTCTCAGCCTTTGTTGATGAGTGCTGCACATCAAATATCCATCTTAATTAGCAAAGGATTGCCAAGTCATGATGAAAGAATGCTAATAGTACTGATTAAATCTGCACACATCATGGAGCTGCAGACATGTTTGTCACAAAGCTCTTGGAACTTTAGTTAAAGCTATAATTACTTTCCTTCCCCTAGTAGTAACAAAACAAAATATCAACAGCTGCCTCAAGAAAATCAACATTACCTGTGCACTGTTTGGTCTGAATTTCAACTTAGCGCTAAAGGATTTTCTGTCAGATTAGGAAAAAATGGTAATAGGGAGGTCTTTCTGATCCTGAGCAGTAGGAGCTGTCTTAGCTGCTGCCCATCTATGTAATAAACATTTGGGTTAGTTCAGGACACAATCTCTCTCCTCTGTTTGAGCAGAGAAAGCAGAAACATGAACAACACATTAATTTTCAGGTATTCCTTAGGGCGAGATGATATTTGATGGCTTTTCTACTTGCCTGGACAGCATGGGGTCAAAAGGCAGAGGATTATTAGCAAAAGGAAGACCACTAAAAGGTGAGAAAACATTTGATGTAACACTGCCAGCACCAGGTGCCCCCGTCAGCTCCACAGCCCTGCCTGCTCAGCAGAGCACCAAGCAGGGAGCAATTTCCACATGGGCTAAATGAGCTCTGCCTTAAAACACCAGGGAACAGCAGAAGGGGACAACTGATACATTTTTTGGTAACCGGGGGTGCTGTACAGAATGTAGAAAATGCACGGCAAGAAAAAGCATCTAGAGAAACAGTTGTGTTTTTTTTTCCTTCCTGTCTCACCATCTGAAAACTTGACTTCTTGGGAAGTCAAGCAACCTTCCTTTATCTCCATCTGTCCTGTTAACTATTCCCTTTAGGATGCCTGAAGCAGTACCAAGTGCGCTGAGACACCTCTGCTGTGCTGCTTCCGAGCCATTCATTCTCCTTCCAGGGTCCCTGGTGTAATCTCCTTCATAGAATCACGGAATCGGCTGGGTTGGAAGGGGCCTCAGAGATCATCAAGTCCAACCCTTGATCCACTACCCCTGTGGTTCCCAGCCCATGGCACTGAGTGCCACATCCAGTCTCTTTTTAAATATCTCCAGGGATGGAGAATCCACTACTTCCCTGGGCAGCCCATTCCAATGTCTGATCACCCTCTCCCTAAAGAAATTCTTTCTAATATCCAACCTAAACCTCCCCTGGCACAACTTAAGTCCATGCCCTCTTGTTTTGTTGAAAGTTGCCTGGAAAAAAAGACCAGCCCCCCCCTGGCTCCAGCCTCCTTTCAGGGAGTTGTAGAGAGCGATGAGGTCTCCCCTGAGCCTCCTCTTCTCCAGGCTGAACACCCCCAGCTCCCTCAGCCTCTCCTCACAGGACTTGTGCTGGATCCCTTCACCAGCCTGGTTGCCCTCCTTTGGACCTGCTCCAGGACCTCAATCTCCTTCCTGAACTGAGGGGCCCAGAACTGGACACAGGACTCGAGCTGTGGCCTCACCAGGGCTGAGTACAGGGGCAGAATCCCTTCCCTGGACCTGCTGGCCACGCTGTTCCTGATGCAGGCCAGGATGCCATTGGCCTTCTTGGCCACCTGGGCACACTGCTGGCTCCTGTTCAGCTTCCTGTCAATCCAGACTCCCAGGTCCCTCTCTGCCTGGCTGCTCTCAGCCACTCTGTGCCCAGCCTGGAGCTCCCCATGGGGTTGTTGTGGCCAAAGTGCAGGACCCGGCACTTGGCCGTGTTGAACCTCATCCCATTGGAATCAGCCCAACTCTCCAGTCTGTCCAGGTCCCTCTGCAGAGCCCTCCTGCCTTCCAGCTGATCCACACTCCCCCCCAGCTTAGTGTTGTCTGTGAATTTGCTGATGATGGACTCAATCCCCTCATCTAAATCATCAATGAAGATATTAAATCCTTGCCTTGCCCTTTTTTTCCTGTAGTGCAGCTGCTATCCTTTGTCCTGTATTTCCCCTATACCAACAGGGTTCCACTCCGTGTCTCACCTCGCAAAAGAGTGTAACACTTAAAAAGAAATAATGTATAGCCAGAACTGGTTTTATTTTTCTGACTGCTTGGGCACCACTCTCAGCAACTGAGAACATGCCAGCCAGAACATGGAAGAGCTTGATTCCCCGATTGTGTGGATTGTTTGGGATCTCAGACAGGTATGGGATGAAACTTCTGGGAGGACAGCAAAAGAAACAAGGGAGATCCTTAAAATCCGGAACAGCGTCAGCTCAGCTGGAATGTTGCCTAGGACTGAACCAGCAGATGCCAAGGAGCGGTCCCCAGGAAAGTAAGCAGGATTTAACCTCTGGCAGAAACCACTCGGAACCCGCCCCCACACACCATAAACTAAGAAATAAACCCCCAAAACTCAACAGCTCCTGGTTCGAACCCCTCCCTCAGCCAGTCTGGGAGGAACTGAGCCGTGGAGGCTGGAGCCGGGGGGGGGTTGGTCTCTTCTCCCAGGCAACTTTCCACAAGACAAGAGGGCATGGACTTAAGTTGTGCCAGGGGAGGTTTAGGTTGGATATTAGAAAGAATTTCTTTATGGAATGGGCTGCCCAGGGAAGTAGTGGATTCTCCATCCCTGGAGATATTTAAAAAGAGACTGGATGTGGCACTCAGTGCCATGGGCTGGGAACCACAGGGGCAGTGGATCAAGGGTTGGACTTGATGATCTCTGAGGTCCCTTCCAACCCAGCCCATTCTATGATTCCATGATTCTTCAGAGTTCCCCTTGTCCCTACACCCACCCGCGCCGGGGCTCAGGCTGCGCCCGGGGCCGCTGGGCCTTTGCCTGACAGGAGAGCTGCGGCGGGGTCTCTCCTCCCCGCGGAAACTCTTTCCGGTTCAGCCCCGCCGTCCCGTTAACCCTTCCCGGAGTGACCCCAGGAGCGGCTGCGGATCCCTCCCCTCAGACCCCCGGGGATCCCCGCTCAGACTGCGAATTCCCCCCTGCCCCGCACGCCTCCCACCCCGCACCGCCTCAAGCAGCTCGGGGGGGCGGGGCGGGGCCAACCCTCCCCTGCCGCCATTGTCAGGGGAGGGGGCGGAGCCTCCCCAGGACCACGTGACGGCGGAGGGAGGTGCGGGGAGGGGGTGGCGGCGGGGCCGGTGTGCGGAGGGGCGGGGCGCGGGAAGGGCTTTGGGGGCGTGAGGGGAGGGGAGAGGGGAGGAGTGGGAGGGGAGGAGAAGAGAAGGGAGGGGAGAGGAGGGGGAGGGAGGAGAAGGGGGGCGAGGAGGGGGGAAGGGGAGAGGAGGAGGAAGGAGGGGAGGGGGAGGAAGGGAAAGGAGAGGAGGGGAGGAGAGGGGGAGGGAAGGGGAAGAGAAGGGAGGGAGGGGGGAGAGGAGGAGAAGGGAGGAGAGGAGAAGGGAGGGAAGGGGAGGGGAAAGGAGAGGAGGGAGGGGAGGGGAGCGCGCGCGCGCCTGGCGTCGCGTCACGTCACGTGTGGGGGGGGGGGAGCGGCCTCGCGCGCGCGTGGAGGAGGAGGAGGAGGAGGAGGGAGAGAGGCGCGGGGCGGTCACGTGAGGGTGGTGGGCGCCGCTGCTGCTTTGTGAGCACATTGGGCAGGTACCGCGCGCGCGGGGAGGGGGGGGGGGGCGGGGGGGCGCGCGAGGGGTGGGGGCGGTTGCGGGTGGGGGGGGGGGAAGGGAAGGAAAGGAAAGGAGGGGAGGGAGGGAGGGGGGGGGGCCCGGTGCCGGCGCGCGCCGTGGGAGAAAGGGAAGGGGGGGGGGGGGTTTGTCTCGCGCGACCCCCTCCCTCGCTGCCTGCCCCGCGCGCCGCGGTGCGTGTGCGGGCGCGCGCGCGGGGGTGCGGTGGTCCCGCGCGAGGCCCGGTGGCGTTTCCCTTCACTCCCTCACCCACTCCTCCCCAACGGTCCCCGGGGTGAGGGGGGGGGGAGCGACCGCTGCTCCCTCAGAGCGCTGAGCCTCCGGGACGAGCCCGGGGCCGGGGGGGTTGTGGGGGGATTCGGGGGGGTTGGTGGTGACCGTCCCGTCCCGGGGCCGCTTCCCTGTCCCGGTGAGAGATTTTGTCCGTCGGCGGGGACATACCGGAGTCGCCTCTGCCCGCTGGGCCTGTCGCCCCTTCCAGGCCTCGGAAGGGTTGGGGATATGGGGGTTGGAGGGGGGGGAGTTTTGGGGTGGTGTTTGCGGTTTGTGAAGGGTGGTGGCTCTGCCCTACTTTTCCCTGCGGCTGCCCGGGGGAAGCTTCTCCCTGCCCTAGATTGCCGCCCCCCAGCCCCCCACCTCAGGGTCGCGGGGAGCAGCCGCTGAGTAGGCCGCGGTCGCCGGCAGCTCCCGCCCTGCTCCAGGCCCAGGCTTGTGTACAGGGGGAACCCACCCGACTCCCGGTGTGTGCTGGGGGAGGTGGGATAGCTTGCCATACTCTTCCGTTCTGGGGAGGTGGTCCTGCACCCCGTTCTGCATGTATGTATCATCAGCTCATTGCTGGAGGTTTCTCTCCTGATGGGTTTGTCCTTCTGGCCCTGTGGGCTCAGGTGTATGAGAAAAGGGGGGTGCAGCTGGACTGCTCAGATGAGAAGTGGGGCTGGTGAAGGGGGTCGTCCCTTTGGGGTGCCTTCATCATCTCAAGTCAAGCCAAAGGAGATCTGGCAGCATAGGAAGGGAACAAGTGAGTGTGTAACTATTGATTTGTGAAATGTGTAAGGCTTTATTTCCATGATGTCTTTCCCCATCTCCTTCCCAGATGTTCCCTTGATAGCGGAGACTAAGGAGGGGGAAGTGTGAGTAGTGCAGCCCTATCTCTGTCAGAGCTACAGAATTCACTGACAGTGGCATGTCGGCAGCAAGAGTAGGTTACTTGAGGACATGGCAAAGAGTGAACCATTCTCTGTTGACCTGTACCTAGTCCTTCCTCATCCCTTGTTATGTGTGGTTGCTTAGAATGGGTAGTCAGGGCAGGGCTTTGCTATTGGTCTGGCTGATGTTGCATTTAAAACAAAAAAAAAGAAAGCTCTTCTGTATTTGCTGCTGTTGCTGAGGAAAACTACAGCAGGAAAGTGAAGCGGTAGAAACCTTTCTTCAAGAAACAGGATGTAGAAAGGGGCCTGGTGCATCTTTGAACCTGATGGCAAGGATCTGAACTCTGTGATGTGAGAGAGATACAAAAAATGTGTGCTGAAATGTCTGCAGTGCTGTTGGATGGCACCAGGGAGTCTCATGGGGTTTTGAAATTTCTCTCCAGTGGATGGGTTAACATCAGGAGGGTGGACACAAGCAGCACTGGGGAGCAGAAGTTTGGGGTTTGGTGTGGAGCTAAGTCAGGGGAATCTCACAAGGGCCAGCCCTCTCCGTCTCTGGCCACCACACAGTAATCTCCCCCTAAGTCATCTCAAATTGAGTAAATGTTGGGTGTTTAGAATATAGCAGCTGACCAAGGTGTTAGTCTGGGGAGGGGTGGTGGCTGGTGAAATGGAGCAGCAGTCCTGGCGTGAGGGCAGCTGTTTTTTTCAAGGAAGAGAAATCGGAGCTGGACGTGAGTGAAGGGGCCGGGGGAGGATGTGCAGGCCTGGTGGAGCAGCACTTGCCATTGAAACAGAGCCTTTCACAACAAACTCAGCGATAGCAATGGCTCAGCCTTCTTAGATCTGGCTTTTTAAATCTGTACCAGAACCTTTTAGCAATTCCCTTGGCTGTATCACATTCTCTAGTGGAATCTGGGTTTGGATTCCTCCCTAGCTAAATTAGTTTTTATACCTAGGCCCAATCTTGCTGTGGTGGTTTGACATGACTTGTTTAAAGAATTTATTTTTAGCCTTACAGTAGGTAATTTGAAAGCAAGCAGGGCTAAGTCACTTTGCTGCATTAATGATGTTTGGGGACTCCTTGAGGACTACATGGAGAAACTGGTTTAACTGGTGTAAACCAATTTTGATGCAGAGTCTGAAAAATGAGCCAGCTTTTGTGTTTACAGCCTCAACAATCTTGGTAACTTTAAGCAGGGAGGGAGGAATAGGCATTTGGCAAGCTCTGTTCCACTTAGTGCTTGTTGCAGTTTTGTCAGCATATTGATTAAACCAAGTGTTTATAGTAATAAAAACAAAGGGGTGGAAAATCAGAAGTTTAGGCGGCTTCAGTTGCATTGTTGTGGCCAGCCTGCAAAACAGCTCCACGTGCCATAACTTGCAAAAGGAGTTGACCATTCCAGGGTACTTTGGAGTTACAGACTTGCCACTAACATCTAAAGAAGTTCAGGGAACATCAAACAACAACAACAACAACAAAAGTTGTTTGTTACCACAAGCTATTATTCTAAAGAATTTTTTTTTTTAGTTCTTCCAGTTTTAAACTACCCTTTTAGAACTCTAGAAGCATATTTTTGAAGTTTTACCTTATGGACTTTTTTGTGATGCTTTCCTCATACAATGCCATTCTTTGGTATGTTTTATATTTGTTGCTGATGTTCCTCTAGTGATACTGATCATAGTAGAATAGTATGCTGATTAATAGTGCTTGAGAAATGTATGCATCATAGACTGTTAATACTCTGTTAGTAATTAGTACTAATACTGTTACTATTAATAGTAGTGTTTACTTGTACTTTCAGTAAAGTTTAGTATCAGTACTTGAAATAGGTGCTTCATGAAAGAATAGGAATACAAGTTTATATCTTTTATTAATCTCTTGATCTTTGTCTCTTCTTTGGTCAAAGCCTATGAGCAGGACTCCGAAGACTTGTTTCTGTGCTTGGGTTTGCAACAGCCTCCTGTGACCTTGGTAAAAGAAAATCCAAGTGGCTTGTCCCCTTCAAAACAGATGAAAGAAACTCAACATCATATTTGTATGCTCCAAAACTATTAAATGGAAGGTACTAGAAGAAATATAAGTAGTAGCCGCTTCAATGTTTTTATTCTGCTGGAGCTTTTTGTTGAATTAAAAAAAATTTTTTTTCTTCTGATAAGAAGGTAATTTGGTAATTTGTTGCCCATTGCAACCCATTGCATCCTCTGCTTCTCAGAGAAGACTTGGTTTGGACTTGTACTGTTTTTCATACAATTTCTCTGAACACATTGTGTTCATTAAAGTGAGAGCTGCGATGAAAGGTTGTTGAAGTAGCTCATTTGCAATTATTTAATGTTCATATTTTACAAAAACATATGAAGGTTTTCTCCATTTTTCTCTGACATAAAAGTCCTCTGTCTTTCATTTTGGCTACCAAAACTGGGAGTTTGTTGGAACTTTTGGCCTGCCTGCAGTCCATTTCATAGGTGTTGTACCTTCAGCCCTTTTCCCCCCATGACTTCTTGGTACTGCAAAGAGTAAGCACTCTAGAGACAGACAGATTAGAGGTCATACAGTCAGATGCCTAGGATCTCAGGACTTGCTCAGCTTGCTATTACTACTTCACTACTATTTTGCTAAGCATGTTATTTGTATCCTCTCTAGATTGTGGGACTTGTAAGATGGGTTATGTGAAAACTCTCAGTTCTCTTGAAAATAGCTTGGGTTTTTTTGTCCAACTTTTTATGAAAGCTCCAAGTTACTGTGGCTTCATTCGAAGGTAAACTTGTCAAGCTCTTTTCCTCTCCAGCTTCTTTTATCAGTCTTCCAACACATGAGCTTGGAAGAGTCTTTAACCTGGCTGATTGTTGTAGCATTTTGCATTATAAACAATGAAATGTTTCTCATGTTGAGAGAGCCTTGATCTTTGTCCAGACTTATGGTTTGCCTGAAGTAGTACTCCTATGGTGAACTTTGTTTTTTGCTTTTTGTTTTTTGGTTTTTTTGTTTGTTTTGGGGTTTTTTTTGTGTTTTTTTTTTTGTTGTTGTTGTTGTTGTTGTTTGTTTTTTTGTTTGTTTGTTTTGTTTTGTTTGTTTGCTTTGCTTTTTTATACAGGAAGCAGAATTTATTCCAGATCTACAAAAAAACCAACAAACCAACCAAACAAAAAAAACGGATTCAACAGGATTTATGTTACTGTATCATTTAGTATTTGAATGTAAACTTAAACAAAGAATATGAAAAACCCCTTTTCTTAATCTCCTGATTTGAATCATCAGGTTGCACTTTTTTAGGCTGGTTGAACAATGGCAGGGATGGGAAGTCTGCCTTAGTCTGTTAGGCATCTCTGTGATTGAAGGTGTATAGTTTGAATTCAGTAGCAATGAGCATATTCCTAAATATTTTTAAGGGCTAGCAGTAGAGCGGAAGGCTTTTTGCAGTTTTACTGTGTGTGGCATAGGTTTCATCTAGAAAATTCTAGTTGTATATTTTACAACTAAAATACTGTTCCTAGAAGTAGGATGGTGCTTTAAAGACCATGTTGTGATTGCTTTTGAGCAAAGAAAACAAAGTGGTTTTTTACTGTATTTGTTTGTTTAAGTGTTTTGAGGATGGTAAGTATAATAATAGAATGAAACATGTGACTTCTCAAAGTCTTTTATGCTTCCTCTTTCTATATGGTTTTAAGTGTCAACTGAATCATGAGTATTTTCTGGTAAATAATTGACCAAAATCTTGTATTATCACACTGTCCATATTTCCCTGTGAAGGCTATTGCTGTAATTTTGTTTTTTCCTTCTTCTTTCTGCAATTACATTCTTCCTTGATTTTCAGACTTCTGTGTTGTCTTAGATGCAGTTTCAGCAACATGAAACAGAAGGACTCCTGGTGCCAAACCCTGCTCTGTTAGGCTGTGCATAATGTATTGTAGAGGAGAAATTCTGTGATTTTGATGGGTTGTACCCCAAGGGACAGATATCTTCTGTTACTGGACTTTTATTTCAGCTTTCAGTCACACATTCTTCAGATCACTGACTTGTGATCCATTTTGAGACTGACATAAGCAGGACCTGGGTTACTGATGTTAACTTTGAGTGACTAAATGTGATGAGAGGGAGCAATGCTGCACTTCCTAGTCATGTGCCTCATTTTCTTTTATTAGCCACTGAATGAATTTCTTAGTGTTTTGAACATGGTGTAAGTTCCAGGTGGTAGCTCCCTGAAATTCTATTTAGAGAAAGATTTAAATGGTGTTACGAGCTTGATGAAAGCAATTTAATAAGTATGCAAACGTGTGTTTTCAGAATTTGAGGAAATCTTGTGGCTTCTGGTATACATCATCACTAACTTGTTTGGTTCTGTGCTGCTTCATGGTGTCCAGATAGCAGCCATGGCAAGGAACTTTTCTTTGCATCTTAGGAAAAGACACTATCCTTGAATAGTTTTCTGTTATGTCTGCAAGTACTCCTTGCAACTTCATACCTCAGGCTCTAGTTTTCATTGTTTACCATTTTATCTGTTGATACATATTGTTGGATTTAAAGCCACTGTGACTTTTTTCCTGCCTGTTTTAACTTAAAATAGACATTAATTTAAGTTTCTTTGTGTGTATCTGTGTGAGCAGAAATGGTGGATTTTATGAACTGTCCTTAATGAAGCTTGTGGAGCATTTTAGATAGTGGCTTTTCAGTTGCATGACTTCTCTTTTTCCTTCACTTAATCACAGACTGCCAGAGGTTGGCAAGGAGCTCTGAAGGTCATCTTGTCTCTCCCTGCTTAGGCAGGGTCACCCACATCACATTACCCAGGATTGTGCCTAGAGATCTTTCGAGTATCTCTAAGGATGGATGACTCGTGCCAGTGGTTGGTCACCCTCACAGCAAAAAAAGAAAAAAACAGTTTCCTGATAATCAGAGGGAGCCTCTTGTGTGTCAGTCTGTGCCTGTCATCTCTGCTTCTGGTTACTGGGCACTGCTGAGAAGACCCTGTCTCTGTCGGTGCACCTTCCATTCAGGTGCTTATATTCATGGATGAGACCCCACACCCTCCCCCCAAAAAACCCTCAGACAAACCTTTTTCTTCTCTAGGTTAAACTACTTGATGTAGTCAAATCTGTAGTCCTTCAGGCTAACTTAATGTCATATGGTCTTAGATGCCTTTGAGGAAGACGTGAATTTAGTAGGGGTGGTGATAACAGTAATACATAACTCTTGATAGGTGGAGAAGTGGGTAGGTTTGGTATATGTGTTCAGAGGAGGTGCTGTGAAGATGCATTAATACTGATATTGCAAATCCAGATTAATTTCTGTGCCTGCAAATAAAGACTGATTGTCTGTCTCTGCTGTAGCTGAACTGAAGGCTGTAATTCAGCAGTTCTGCAAGAGAAGAAACAGGTCAAACATTTGATTGTCTGATAGTGGTGAAATTGGCCAAGTCCTGTGTACGTTCTGTCTAGGAACTGTGTGGATTGTAAATGGTAGTTTAATGTACACAGTGTTAAGGAGAGGTTAGGCTGAGTTCTTGCTGTACTGCACATTGAGCTGTTCAGTTAATGAAGTTGTGTGCATCAACATTATTTTGAAAGTACTTTTAAGTATTTTTTAATGTAAGCCCAAAATTTCACTCACCCTTCACATAGGTGAGTCTTGGTAAATTAGAAGTTTACTGGATCAGGCTATTTTTCCTGGGGTTTTGCTAACCCAGCCCTCTTCCCCCAAATTCCCAGGACCTCCACAACTGTGGACAAAGGTAGAATAAAAGTTAGGTGGTTAAAATTACTTCATAATTAGAGAAATTGAATCTGAGAAGTGCTGAGGGTCTATTGTAGCACAATCCTTTGTAATGAAACATCAGTGAGGTATCATTTCTCCTAGGAAACATATTTCAAGTATTTATGTGATGTCTCCTTTGCTGATATGGTTTGCTAGAGTGTGCTTCTGAGTACTTCAGTCATGGAACAGAGGGAAGTGAAAATGTGTAGTGTTCATATTCCTTCTCAATAAATGAATCATTAAAATAACTGATCAACAGAAGACATCTTAAACATTTCACTAGTTCTGAAATGAACCATCTACCATGAAATATAATAACACTTAGGGCAAAAAACCTCAGAACAATCCCTTTTCAGATGATTTAGTACGTAAGCGAAAATTGAGCTCAAAAACCTATTGAGTGACGCATCTTATCTTGCAGGCCAGAACAAGCAGGTTTTGAATATTTGAGTCAGACTGTGGTAACAAACCTTCTCCATCTAGCAAAAAAACAAGTAGGTGTTTGGGATTGGAACTGAATGCAGGAGAGAACAAATGAAAGAATTTAGCAACTGGAGTCAGCTTGTTTTCCTCAGCAGGACTTTGAGGAGCAGTGAGTGGCTTGGAACTGGTTTTATGGTCTCCTTTATCCTTGAAGATTTCCTTTATTGAGAGACCATGATTACTGGCATGCAGCTCTTCCTTCCCTTCCAGTTGCTTCATAGTATTGGAGAAAAGTGAGAAGCAGTTGTTAGCATGTACTTTTGATTTTGCCTGTGTCCTGACAGACAGGTCCGAATGCAGTGTGTAGGGGAACAGAATGAATTGCTTGTGGAGGAGCAGGAGGAAGATGGGGCTCGGGATTTAGTCACAAGACAGTTTTGGAGTGGGGATAAAAGTTTCCTACTCTTGATCACTGTTACAATGGTTTGCTACTTTGTTTTTTCAAATAATTGGGAATCTGCCTCATAAAATTAGAAATCAAAGCCTTAATGCTTACTGAGGAACCTTAGGTGTGTCTTTACAAACAAACAAAATTCCTGCTTTGATGAGCTTCACTGTAAGTGGGCGATGAAATCACACCAGGAAGGTGTGGAATACCTGGGGAGAAAGAAGGGGTCTCTGTTCTCCCAAGTGCGTTTTCAATTGTTTAACCTGCCTGGTGGATTGTTTGATGCTGTGACTGTTTCAGACTTTTGAAACGATGTTGCTAACAAGTGTGTAGTTGCTGGGACATCGTTAATGCCACCTGGAAAATTGCATCTTTTGCAACTTTCTTCTCACGGTGTTCCTATACATGCAGTTTATCTCAGCATTTATGGGTGCATGTACTGCAGCGTTGCAGTACTTTCCCCCCCGAAGTTTATATATGAAGAGACATGAAATACTGTCACAGAGTTTCATTCAGATAATATTTTCATTCTTTTTTAAGTAAGAAATGCTGAAGAGGAAGTGTTAAGATGTCTGTTCTGGCACTCTGTTGGTGGAGAAAGTTAGCTCTGTTTGAGATTCACCTAGTCTTTCTGTTGAATAAAATAAGTTGCCACCTCTTACATTTCCTGAAAGATCTCAGCTTCAGGCTTCTCAGTTTCTCTGCCAGGTGAAGTGACTTCTGATAAGCATAGCTCAAACACCTTAACTTTGCTGGAATATATATCTAAACTCTGAATATTTTATTATACTTATTACTAAAAACATTCAGCTGGAAACAACATGTAAAAGACTGAAAACAGAGCTACATTTTGCTCGTTTGTTTGAATGTACTTAGTCTTTCAACTCTTTTACAATTGATATCTCACTAATGCTCTGGATGAGTTCAGCCAAAGCAATAGTTGTTTACAGTGTAAGAATTTAAGATTGTCATCAGTGTACTTCTCACTCTTAATCAGCACCTCACATGTCAGTCTTGTTAAAATCTCTATTGACAAGTGACTTCCAGATAAACATTTTTAAAAGTTGTCTCTGAAGTCAAATTGCAGCCTTTTGTGGATTCATAGTAGTGTATGAGGTTGACTTTTTTTTTTGACTTGCCAATTTAATCCTGATTTTTCTTCTCAGTTAAGAAGATTGCATTCCTTAAGGTCTTTGTTTTATTCCATTTTTTGTTTTGTTTTTTTTTTTTTTTTTAATTTGGTAGAAGCTGTGATAATTCAGTTGAGCAAAGGTTTTTTGTTCTCAAATGTGAGTGCATATTAGAATATACATTTAAGTCTGATCATATCTGATGTGGAAGGCTTGCTCTTGATGCTTTGTGTTCTGTGAATTTTCTGAATTTTATGCATCATGTATGTAACATTTGAAGACTTAGAATAGTGTTAAGGGAAGTTACATCACTGGCTTTGGGAATGAGATAATCTATTTGAACATGCTTTTCCCTTCCCTTTCTTCTTCCTACGGCAAAAAGTTCTGAAAAGAGCACAAAATGTTTTTCTTGGATGTTTCCTAATTCTTCAAATGGACTTTACTAAATAAATGGGAGCAAGAATTCTGCTCCTTAAATTTGACATTCTCAACAGCTGCATATATACTCATTTATGTTTGAATGAAGTGCATGGAGAGCTGCTTTATCATCAGTCTGGCTTTTGATCCTGCTAAGGAATGCCTGTGATGCAACTGTGATCTCACAGTAACTTCCATGGTGATAAAAACTCAGACTTGGTGTCAAGGTTCTTTTGGGTTGTCAAAACTAAGGCCATGCTGGCTTTCGAGTTTTAGAGCACGGCATGAGGGTTGGGTAACTGTAACTTTTCAAATTTTAGACATGGGAAAATTAAGAGGCTACAAGGGTAAAATCTACTTGTATGAGGCTTATATGCTTTAAAAAACAACAACATTCAAAATTCCTGCAGAACTGCAAGTTTTCAGTGTCCTGAAGGTGAGACAGAATAATCTTTTAAACAATTTACTTTCAGCTTTGGGTGAATCCTACACTCTTAACTGTATGTGAGTCTTTGACTTTTTACTCTTATCAGAGGTGATGTGAATGACACAGTGCATTTTTGCTTTCCTGATTTTTGTTTTCACCTTATTCCAGTTAATCAAGTTCTTGCTACTTTTTGAAAGGCCATGTTATGGACTGTGTACTCATTGAACTTGAAAACCAGCCAATGTGTGTTAAATTGAGAACACATTTAACACATCATACTGTTGTGCACTTTAAACTTGCCTGCCATGAGTTTCTCAATTTATTTACAGTGTCATCTTGGCTTTTCCAGCAAGTATTCCTAACAATCCTGTTGTCCTATAATTTTTACAAACATTCTGTAAATGTCTAAAAGGTATAATGAAAAAGGTCATGAAAAAGCTATTACTTAAGTTTGTAACACAGTTTTAAAGACTTGACTATTTTATCTTTATAACTGCTTGCCCATTCTGTGCTTGAACTTCTGTGTACATACAGCTTTTTGATTTGCTTGGAGAAAAGTGACATTTATAGCACATCTTTTGCTGAAATGATTTTCAAGTTTGCCATTGCAAAACCATTTATTCAGTGAAGATTTTTTATCTACAGTATGATTTCTAAGGCTGATACCTGCAATATTTTAATCTGTTGCTAGAGTTGAATGCCTCAGTTAGCAGAACTTGCATTCCAGGTGCATTCTCTGAATTCACATATGCACTGAGGGTGAGGTGCTGCAATTAATATAAATAAGTAGCTATTTCAGAAACTTAAGATTTGAAGAGTGCAAGTCCATTTTCTTTTGAACTAATTTCATCTTGCAGCAGAGTTCTTGGTCTTTTAGACCAATGGTTTAAATAGACAGTTGATTCATTTACTTCTTGGGATATTTTAGAAAGCAGATTTTCTACTTAAGAATTTTTGTATTGCATTGCATAGTATATAAACCTGGATTGCCTCTGTGGAATCAGGGGCTGTTAGGTTAGTGCAGCATAGTAACAAATAACCCAGCAGAATACAAAAATATGTTTAAATAGGCACGTAAGCTTCAAGAAAATAAGTGAATGTATTTCTGTGATAAGGGATTTCTCATTGGTCTATCAGTAGAGGGGAAGCTTTTCTGAAAAGCTTCATATGTTCATTGAGATTTTGCAGACTTAAAGATTACTTGTGTTATAAGCTAGTCTGGTTTGGAAAGAAGTGATGGAGGACAGTGAGGACCTCAACTGGTAAAAAACATGTGGCAGTCAAACAAAATTTAAGTCAGTCCAGAGTTGTAGAAAAAGATGTCTGTCTGGAACTTTGACTGTTTTAGAAGAAGCCTGTATGTGTTTCCTCCTCAGTTATGAGGAGGAGAGAAAATAAATACTGATAAAACTTCGGGAACTTTGATATAGTATGTAACTTGTCTCTAGTATCCTTACAAAGTTTAAGAAAATACCTAAGTAGTAGGAGTTGAATTTAATTTAGCCTTTTTAATATTAAACACACAGCAACAGCTTGGATGACTTTTATTCCTGCATTTAGATTCGAATTCTGTGTTGAGGACTCTTTATTTACCTGCTCTTTTCTAGTGGGTAAAGAGGCTGTAAAGATTGTTAATGCACCAGCTCTTTGGGTAGTTTGGTATAATTTGGGTGCAGATCAGGTAGGCCAGATGTCACATTATTGTCTGGAATGGTGGAAGAGTAGGTGAATTTATGTGTGACACCAAACTGAGAAGTTATGAATGTGATGAAAATAATTTTCAAAATCAAGTGGGAAAGTTAGGGAGAAAGCCACATTTCCTTACTGAAGCAAGTCAAGATGAGGGTGAATATCAAAAGAAACTAATAAACTCTACCTCTAAAGCTAGACAAAATGCTAATGACAGTCATGGCCACTGAAGGAATAATCCAGAGCTGACAGAGAAATAAAAATGATCTCTTACAGCAGCTGCTTGTCTCAGCACCTGACAATAATTTTGTGAAAAGGCTCAGCTTCTTACAGTGTTTCACTTTGGAAATCTAAACTGACACAAAGGGCCATGAGTTTTGATCAAGATTTTATGCACAGTAAAAGAATAAGACCATGAAGGAAGGAAATGTTTAGTACTGCCTTGGAAGCTATTGTTTCTTTTCCTCCTTCTGGAACTTTGTATTTGGAGTCATAAATATCACTGCAAAAAAATTAGGTTTTTATTTTTGGTGGATTTCTCTTCTTGCCTTTGAGAAATATTAACCTGGGGGAAAATTATATAAAGATGTTCTGGATTATCTTGCTTTATTTGAAAGAGTTTTTTTCAGAAAAATTCTTGATTTTATTTCTTTTCTGAAAATCTGAGTGTATCCGAAGCACTGATCTGTACTGGTCATCTTCTGTTAGTATGTAGGTCAAGGAGGACAGCTCTGTTCAGGTGCAGGAATGATACCTGAGCTCTTTGTTGCTATCAAAACTCTGAAGCTAGAACCAAAACCCTGATCTCAAGAAGATTTTTTTGCAACTTTTCTAGATCTAGCCTTGCTGATTACTCACTGCATTCACTTTTATGTCACTTCTAGCTTGTAATTTAAACATTAGTTTTTTGTGTGACTGTTGTAATGACATCTGATGAGTGTCTAAATCTAAAACAGTCCTCACCTGCAACATTTTTTTTTATAGTGGCACTTTCTGCTTTGCTTCTCCTTTTCAGTTCTCCTGTGGATTAACTAGGTGCCCTTTTTTTTTTTTTTTTTTTTTTTTTTTTTTTTTTTTTTTTTTTTTTTTAATGCAGTTGCATGTGTTTCCACCAATGTGAGAACTTAGCAAATGCCTCTGCTGTGGCTCTGCTATTTTTAGTCCTGTTACTTGTATCTGTTTCTATTCAAAGAATTCCTTTGGAAGCTGTTCCAGGAGTTCGTGGTTTAGCGATGCGGGAGGGAGCTGGAGGGGGCAGGGGGAGCAGAAGCAACAAGCATTCTCCTGAGCTGGAAGCAAGATGTCCTATGTCGAGTGCTGCTTCCTATGTGCCACCTTGCTTACAAAAACCCCACTCAAAGTGAATTTCCAATCCTGGGTGGCTCCCAGCTCATGTTAGCTATTTCTTCCTGTCATTTGGAGTACCTGGATTTCAACTTTAATCTTACTGAATTTTTATTTTCTGTGTAAACAGCAGTTAATTTTAGGGGTTCGTTAGATATGGGTTGTTACATCAAAGTGAATAGCTGAAATTTGTATTTCTGCAGTTTAAAAGCCAAAGCTGATAGTTCTCAGTACTTTTTCCCTGATCTTGTTACAATTCAGCATCTTTTTTGTTCTGATACCTGTTTAATGTGGATTGCTTTCCTGATGAGTTGTTTAAAACTTTTTTTTCTAATATATATAGTTTTTTCTATATCAACTTTTTTTTTTTTTTCTTTTATTACATTTTTTATTTTCTTTTTCCTGTTGCATGTATTACTTTGTGTCATGGGTGCAGCCAGTTGTTTGTTGTAATGCTTGGAATGCTACAGGTAAGACAGAGCATGCGGGTAATTTTGGGCTATTACCCAGAGCTTCCCCTGTAATGAGCCCAATGGGATATTGTAGAAACATTTCCTAACGTGAAATTTTTGAAGATCTGTATTTCCTTGATCATGTAAAACTGAACCTGATAAACCATCAGCTGATAATGGCTGTCTTTAAAGTGGTGGTCTGGTGTCTACACTGAAGTTATGTCTCCTTGGGATGTCTGTGGCTGGTAGGGAGGGGATCCACTGGAAGGCTTTTTAATTGTGATGTCTTATGCTTCATAGCTTTGGCAGACCACAAGCTTGAAGTGTCCTTGATGGATGATACAGCTCATGTTTTGTGTACTGTTACAGCTTGGGTTCAAACTGTTTTGAAAGTGTCCTCCACACATTGTCACTAGAGGTGTGGGGAACAGTAGATTTGAGACAAGTCTATCACATTTAATACAGGAAGGTCATAACTCCTCTGCAGCTTTACAGGAGTACTTCAGTCTTATCGGAGATGCTTTGGCTACTTAAATATTTTTTGCTTATAGTATTGATATCTTAACCAGGGTGTGACCCGAGATCGCATGTCCCTCCATGTATTCTTTGAAAAAAGCATCTATAATGTGTTTATTTCATACTCTGCAGCTTTTTCCTCACCTATATATATGTGTGTGTCTGTGTGTTTGTGTCCTGAGCTTACCCAGGCTTTTAGCTGACCCTCCAAGTTCATCTCTGGTAGACTGGAAAGCTGTGCAAATTATGACAGTCTGCAGAGGCTTTACCTTTTGATTTTTTTGGTGGAGGGTGCCATCTGAAGAACTTCCAAGTCACCCAGCCCTGTCTTCTTGGGCAGGTCTGTCTGGATTTCCTCCTTTCACCCTCAGGGGACTGCTTTAAGTTTTAATGAGCTGGCAGAAGGAGCAAGCCTTCTCAAGGTGGGGCTTTTGATAGGGAAGGGGTGGATGTGTAAGTGTATTTTCCTGTGAAAGTGAAATTCAAATATGACCAGCAAAAGCACTGAATATTTAGTTAGATGTACAAAATCGTTAAAGATTGCTTTTGGTGGATTAATTCCTTTAGGGTAGTGTGAATCTGTAGTTTAATGCTCAAAACTGAGTGTAGAGAGATACTTCTGTGGCTGGGGGAAAGGACTTTATTCTGGATTATCATAAAATGTGTTAGTCAGGCTACTTCCTAATGTTATTGATTATAGCCTCCTCTTGTTTGGGTAGAAAGACCTTCAAATTTTTTTCAAGTGTATCCTTCACTGTAAAGTACTGAATTCCAACAGGTATCCACAAACCTGGGCATTGAGGAATGCTCCACAGTAAAGGTGATAAAAGTCTCTATTTTCCTAGTGCATATCAAAAAAATATGTATGCCAAAAAGATGGTGACAAATTCAAAGTCACTCTGCTGACAGAGTCCTTTCTTGGGAGGCTTTAGTTTTAAAGATGCCTACATGGTTTTTAATGGTTTGTTTTGGTTTTTTTTTTTTTATTTTTTGCAGGATCAAGTCTTGCTATACGGGATCCCAGTAAAACAAAATTTGAAACCTCACATTTTACCTATGTTGTAATGTATGGCTCATGCAAATTCTCAATGCAAATTCTCTTTTCCTCATGAACTTGATCCCTGTCCCTTGTGTCATTTTCAGCAGTTGTATAGCCTCATAGTTTTCCACTGGATGAACCTACTCAACTGACTCACTGTTTGCCTGAGGGTTTAGTTTGCTCTTGGGTCAGCTCACTGAACCCACTCCTCCTGCAGATGCATGATTGTCAGTCTGATTGAAGGGAAGTAGCAGTATTATCTGGTTAAGGAGTAGGGAACCAGGAATGCCATTTCTGATGACTGCATGATATTGGATTGTGAGATGAAACTTGATTTTAGTGGAATAAACTGTCCAGGTTCTACCTGCATGGTGGATTGAACTTTGAATGAGTATACAATCAGATTCCATGTGGAAACTAAAGCTCTTGTTATTAGGTTTTTTTGTCTCAAGCTTTGCTTAGCCATCTTTCATTTGTATGTGACTTCAGGAAGAGTGTGTTAGTTCTGGCTGCAGAAGGTAATGATTTTCCACCCTGGAAGACCTGCTAGTTCAGTTTTTTTCCTCAGCTGCAATAGATTTTTTTCTTTTGTGAAATACTACTTAATAGTTTTTACAAGCCTTCTGGTTCATGCAGTGTATAATTCAGTCTGAGTATTTGTTGCAAGGTGACTGGGCTGTAGGTGTGCTAGCTGCTGCTTTCTGGGAATTTGTAGACACTGTGGTGCCCTTTTGCTTGATGCTACTCATGAAACCTTAGGAAAGAAAGCACCAAAATCTACTTTTTTTTTTTTTTTTTTTTTTTTTTTTTTTTTTTTTTTGGGAAGGAGCACAAACCCAGAGACACAGGTATGAAGAGGAGGTTTGTAATACTGGTCATTCTTCACCTCTGAATATATCAGTGATGGAATAAACAGCAAGTATATTGCTTATTGACTTGGCTTCTAATTTATCTCCTTCAGTTGCAAAATAACAGGACTCAGAGGCAGAGGTGTTCTTTTCCTCCTGTAGAAAGAGGAAGTACAGTATGTGCGTGGCTGTTCACACACCAGGAACCACCTCTGAGCCACTGCAACTGAGACAGTTGGCAGTTCAGGACAACGTATTGTGGGGTCAGTGATGGGAACACATTATCTCCTTTACTTTGGTAGCTTTTATGAAGGGTTTGTATAACAAAAAACTTTAATATGACAGAGGGCAAGAAATGAGGTCCTTCCCTCAAAGATGAGAACAACATGTATTTAATTTTTTCTTCAGGTCAGGCTAGGCCAGGACTTTTCTTAAAATATTCCTCAGCAAAGAAACTTACTTCAAAAGTGAATATGCTGGTGCCCCTTCCTCAGAGGATCCCCATGATTTCTGCTTGTCAAAGCGAATTCCCATATTCCCAATCCGTACATATTATAATTCTTTGTGGACCAGTGTAGCTGTCTGGGTGGGGTGTGATTTTTTTTGTTTGGTTTGGTTTTTGCTTTTGTTTTGTTTTTTATTGTTTGTTTGTCTAGTTCATGGCAACAACTGTGTTGTTGCAGTACAGTAAGATCCTGTAGGTCTCCTAGTCCTAAGAGCAATGCATAGATAAAAAAATAACATTCAATTCGTCTAACTGAATCTGTGGTGCTTGGTTTCACTATGGTCAATGGTAAGTGCTGGGAACAAGTGCATCTTGCAGGTCCTTGCAAGTATGCAGCTTTTAATTAGTCAGGACAGTGAGCAAGACTTAATTCTTTTTGCATGTGAACGTCCAGCTAGTTGCTATCTAATGTAGTGTCATTCTGGCACAGAGGCAGCAAAAAAAAAGAATAGCTGATAGATACTGGTGCCTGAAACATAAGGGCAAACAGAATCTGTTAGGACATCCACTGCTTTTTGATTGTCTGGAATCACTCAAAAGTGATGTCATCTGGCAGCAGAAGAGCAGGGTGGGTTTTGCTAACCAGATTTTTAGCAGTCTGGGGATTGCCTTGGTGTGAAAGATAAAGCCCCAGGTGGAAGTTGGTTAGACTTCTCTGCTTTTATTGAGATTGTCTTACTCTTTACTAGTGAAAGTTGAATTTTGGGAAATTTAGATTTCTGTACGGATAAGGGCACTTGTTTCTTCTGAAGTTTGCATGTTTATAAAGAAGCAATGAGGTGCTGGATGTTCACTGAGTATAGCTGGTGGTTTTTGATTAAAGCTGAGCTAATTACTAGTCTGCTAAAATGCACAACAATTCTGTTAGGCAGAGACAGTTGGAAAGTAGCAAAAAATAACTAATGTGAGATTAATGATATTTCTTAACTTTCATGATTGAAACCTGCTCCACTAGTGGAAAACATGTGCTGCTCAGTCCTCTTCAATATGCTTTTGAGAGGGACTGGATACATGACCAGCCTTTGCCTAACTCCAGGCTTTTGAAAATTCTTCTTTATTTTCAAACTAATACCATCTTTTGTCTTATTTGTAAGACCTATATATTTCTTGTCTTCCTTTGCATAACATTTGCTTAGGGCTATTATTCCTTGAAATAAACTTTTTTTGATGATAATGAAAAATTATTGATTTCTATAGAACAAGCTATGTTCTTACCTATTATAAATTGACTTGCAGAATAGTAATTTAAGCTGACAGCTCAGTGGGTTTAAGAAAGGTGTGTGAAAATAGTCACTTGTTTATTCAGTATGCTTGGTGACACAACTGAAAGTGTATGTAATAGCTCATGTTTGCACTGCTATTCTGGCCACTCCTTAGTGATCCTGGTTTTTTTGTAAAACATTAGAGCATACAGATAGTACAATTTCTGTCTCCTGTGGTGTTCTGCCAGTGATGCAGGTCTACTACTCATCATCAATATTTTTCCTATTTACTGTAGAACACTGAGAGATGACACATGAATCCTCCCAGGATCCATAAGCTTCAGGTTCAGTGTTGTTGGCTTAGGGCAGTACAGACACTGAGTAATCAGCACTGCTTCTGAAAAGTGATCCTTGCAAACTCTTCCCCTTTCAAGCACTAATGAAGGTAGTGAAATTCTCTAGTGTCCTGGTTTCATCTGGGATAGGTAATTTTTTTTCCTAGTAGGTAGAAGAGTGCTGTGTTTTGGATTAAAAATGAGATTTGGTATGAAAAGAATGTTTAATATACTGATGGTTTTGGTTGTTGCTAAGAAATTAAGGACTTTTCAACTATGTCTTGCTAGAATGCAGATGCACGAGAGGCTGGGAGGGACCATAGCCAGAATGGATCCAAACTGGCCAATGGAATATGCCATGTACAACGTCATGCTCAGTATATAGGGGAGGGCTGGCTGAGAAGATCTTTCTCTCTTCTGGGATTGCTGTTTTGGGATCACTAGTTGGGAACAGGCTGGATACTGGTCATCAGGTGGTGAGCTTTTGTGCTGTGCGTCACTCACTTGTATGTTCTGTTATTGTTATTTTACTTTTATTTCAGTTATTGCTTTGTTTTATCTCAACCTACAAGCTTCCTTACCCTTACCCCTCTAATTCTCTCACCCATTTCCCAGGACGGGGGAGGGAGGGCAAGATCTTGCATGGTGTTTGGCTGCCAGCTGCACTGAAGCCTCATCATTTAGACAACAGCACTTGAGGGAGATGCATTATATTGAGGCTTTGCAGACACGTTTTTGTCCTTTGCTCTTTTTCTTCATGCTTGCATCATGTTCCTGCTGTAGCAGTAAAATCTAGACTCGTTGTATATATACAGTAGTTATTCCATCATGAAGCAGTGTCTGGCCTTTTTCTCAGGTCTGTTATTGTGAGTAGCTTTATGTTTGGAGTATAAAACAGCAACCACACTTTGAGAGAGCTTAGAAAGTTTTCTGCACAGTGTTCTGTATCACAGTTCTTTGTCCAGAGTCAAGAAAATAACTTTCTTGAGACTGCCTCAGGAAAGGAATTGAAACTGCAGATGTTTTGTTTAGCTGATGGAAGTGAATGTTTAACTTCAGAAGGATTCTTGAAAGTCAGGTGGTTTTGCTGTATGTGGTCTGTCTCTGGAAGTTGAGCAGTAGATTTACTGTGCCCTGCGAGGCTTGCAGCCCTGTCAAGTCAATATGTATTCTGTGTCTCTAGCTTTTCTGACTTGAGTCTAAAAGGACTAGATTTCTTGCTGAAGGAAATTTGAACAAAAGATCAAAGAAAGAGTTATGATAGCTTTAAAAACCTGCTTTTTATGTTGATACACATTCAATTACTCTTTGCTCCTTTACCTTCCTCATTTTAAATTCAAAGCAAAGACACAGCTAAGTATGTTGGATAAGACTTATCGTAGAGTTAGGGAGGGGATGGTATTTGGGTATTTGAGATACCAGTATTTGGGTACTGCTTTCAGTAATGAGAATATTTGTTGCCATTCCATTATCAGTCTGGTGATGGCTTATTATACAATACTGCATCTGCAGTTGTAGCTAGTGTCCTTGTGCTTGATTTGCTGTACAAAGACAAACAGTAAAGCAGACAAAACAGAGATTGGGATGGTATTCCTCTGAAATGCTGCTGTTGCCTTTTATTTTTAAGTTAGTGATTTGCTTAATGAGGAAGTGTTGAAGTTTCAGTTCCTTAGAGCTTAAGGAGCTAAGCATACTTGAAGTCAACAATTTTCTTAACTACTGGAAGTTTAATTACTGTTTTGTTTTGGTTGGGGTTTTGTGTTTGATTTTACAGTAAAATATAATCTTCTTGGAGGTCCAGGAATACATCAGTGAAGAAAAGTTTGCAAAGAAGTTTGCAGCAAGCTTGTGCTTTTTTTTTTTTTTTTTTTTTTAAATTGTCATTTTCTTCATTTAACAGTTTCAGATATCCCTGTCTCTTTCTTCAGTGCTGTCTTCTTTTTTGCTAGTGCTCCAGAGCTATGTTCTGTAGAATCAAAGAATGGTTTGGGTTGGAAGGGACCTACATCATCATCTAGTTACAGTCCCTCTTTCATGTGTTCTTTAGTGTGTTACCTGTTTCTTCATAATACAGCAGTTTTGGCTGCTTGCTAGAAGCTACAATGTGTTTAAAGGGTCCAGTGTTAACTGCTGGTGAAAGACTTTTGCACTGAGACGGATACCGACATGGAAACTGAGGCATCTGCTTGTAGGAGTATTTTTTAAAAAATCTTTATTAAACAGGTTTTAATTAAGAATTGTCTTGCTCCCAGTCTCAAATCTTCTTTCCTCATTTGATCTGCAGTTAAAATGAAGTTCATCAGCTTGTGATACCCTGCTCATTGCTATGACAACAGCCTGCCAAACAGACTTTAATAAGAGGAATTGGAGAGACTAAGAAGCTGCTTTGAGAGCAAGGAAGTGTTCTTGTTGGTCCCCATCTTATTAATTAATAATATCTCATTTAATGCAAGAAATTCTCCCTGTGGTAATTCAAAGGCAGTGGCTGTGTGCCTCTCTGGGGCCAGCTGCTTTAGGACTCTGAAAAATATACGTGATGGGGTGTGAAGCCTCAGCCTGGTGTGGTGAGGCTGTGCCCCTGCCAGGGATGTGCAGTGTTTCCCTGGTCAGTGCACCTTCAGCAGTGGAACAGAGCCCAGCAGGGCTGGGCTGGGTGCTGCATCTGAACATGGCCTGTAGATAGTGGGATCCAGCTAAGGGGGAGTAAAATTGTTTTATTTTGGAAGCTCTCCTTATATCAAGCTGCCAATTGTGCTTTTAAGAAGGCTGGATTGTGTCTCAATGGTTTATAACATGTCCGTGTTGGCTTGATGGAGAGTGTGTTTTCAGTTTGAAGCAAATCCCTACTGCTGCCAGGAAGAGCCTCTCACCTTTGCTGAGTTTTCTGCTTCAGACCTCTTGCCAAACTGCACTGCTCATGGGCTACATGGTCAACAAGATGAGGATCTTCTTTAAGGATCCTCTTATACTGTTCAAGTTGTTTGTCACTTTTCCTACCAGTAGGCTGATCTTGCTGTGCCACTTCATTCCCCAAGAGTATTAAAAGTGTCCTTTCATCCTGAAAACAAACATGATTTAAGGAGCTGTCTCAGAGACGCTGTAAAATACATGTTAGAAGAGGGAGAAAATACAACAGTTTAAGTAACATAAATTGCCTAGTTATCAGAAGTGTAGGCTGCAATTCAGTGTTTTTGTTACAAACAAATGGAAAACTGTCCATTGTTGTCATGCCCAAAACATGGATCAAGGTGTTTTGAGTAGCTTTGGTGAAATTAGAGAGATGTATGTCAGAATTCCTAGGTACCAGAAACTTTGTAACATGGTGATAATTCAGAAATTATAAACAAATTGAGACTCTCTGGAGTTTCTCAACATACCTTAAATCACAGTGGGCTAATTCTATACAATAATATTTCATACAATTAGCTTGCCTTTCAGAGAGATAAATGCTCTCTCTTAGGTTCTCTGTTTGAGGCTTTTTTTCATTACTTATTGTGCAAGATTCAAATTGTGAAGAGCTGACTGATACTTGGAACAACAAAACCAAAAAACACAAAGTTCATTATTAGTCTATACAAAGTTATTTTTTTAACTTTTGCAATCCAGAGAACAAGGCTTATAAAGCAGATTTTAACATAAAGAGCAAAAGTAATTTCTGTTGTAAATTTATCTGAAGACTGTTCCTCACATGCTTAAAATACCATTGGACAGCCACAACTGAATAGTCAGTGATAAGTGTTGAACTTGATGTTCAGGGTGTTTCTGTATCTAATCAATATTTTGCTTCCCATCTAACATGTTGTGATGAGCTTGACTAATATGTGGGCTTTAGCTTATCAAGCACAGTACCTTGAAAGTCTGCATGTTCTGGGGCTTAGGAGACAAGTTAGATTACATTAAGAGAGCAGGGGACAGATTGGCTTTGGTGAATATATTCATAAAGCTGGCGAAACATGGTGTTCTAGTTCAGCTCACACTACAGTCAGTTCCTGGTAAAGGCAGGCCTTTTCTTGTTAAATATGTAAGACTTCACGGAAATACACTTTCTCCTCAGATGCTATTGAGCATTTTAACTAGCATATAGAGAAATTCAGTGTCAGGGTTCAGTTTTGTCTAAAAAGTATTTCTGAAGTGAAAAAAAAATTTAGATGGTAATGGGGTTACTTGTCTTTTTGATTGAAGATGAGCCTCCTGAGCATCATGAGTCATATTTAAAGTGAAGTTTATCTCATTGCACCTTTTAACTGTTAACCCATTACTTGTGAATGCTAGTGAGTAGTGGGGTGTTGAATGTAGCCATGCAATCAAAGCAGTTTGTTCAGTTTTCATCTGAGCATTATTGTGTATTGGACCCAGTGCTAGTCAGCTTGCACCAAAGCTGTTGCCGAGACAAGTTGCATGCTGAGGCATGTTCATATGTTTGGGCTGCAGTAATAGAGCTTTGCTGCTTGTTTGCACATCATCTGCCACCACTGGCAGGTTCCTTAAATTTGCAGTTTTACTGCCCAGTGTCACAGGGGCAGAAGCCAGGCAGTTAACCATGACCATTGTGACCAGTTGAGAGATCTGTTTCCAGTTATCATAGAATCATAGAATAGAATCACACAATCGGCTGGGTTGGAAGGGACCTCAGAGATCATCAAGTCCAACCCTTGATCCACTACCGCTGTGGTTCCCAGCCCATGGCACTGAGTGCCACATCCAGTCTCTTTTTAAATATCTCCAGGGATGGAGAATCCACTACTTCCCTGGGCAGCCCATCACACTCATCAACTAGCCTTGTCCTAGATGCTGATCAGAGAGAATAATAAATTTCTTGTTTCAAAGTTGAAGGAGAGTGAAAGCTGACTGCCTCAGATATATGTATGGATGTGTGTATGGTGGTTGAATTTTCTTTTTGCTTTTTTTGTTGTCAATAAAGGTATGTTTAAATCAGGGTAGCAGGTAGTTTTGTAGATAATTTCTTTAACTATGAGGGAGAAAAAAAACTACTGGGTGCAGCAGTGGTATTTAAAGGCAAGGATCTTTGTCTCATAAATGAGAAGTGAGGAGTGGGTATTGGCCACAGCCTCCCTACTTGTGCAGGAGAGCGGTTTGATGATAAGAGAGGAACTGCCTAGTTTATGAATGTGATTTTTGTACTAGCATTCTGTTTCTGTGTGAGAGGTTAGATTCTAGGCATCAAAACAAGACAAGGTATTATGGAAATTTAAGGGGTGGCAGAGATGTAGCTGAACTTGCAGCAAGAGTGGCCGATAAAAAGTTTCTATGTTAAATAACTGGCAAAAGCCAAAGTGAGATTTAGACGCCATCTGGAAGTATGGATCTAGGCAGATCCCAATTAACTGACAAAAATGCTTTTTGTATCATGCATTTTCCCCTCTACTGTAAATACTATGATAAATCCAATAGTATATTAAAGCTGCTTTCTCAGGAGTCTCTGTGCAGAGCTGGTGGCAAAATCAGAAAGAGTTCTAGCTATTTTATTTGTGAGTTATCTGGTAATCTGTACCCTGCCTTAACTCATGCTCTTTTTTTTGTTCCCCCCCTCCTTTCAGATTTTCTATTTTGTACATACCTTGTTTTGTATATACTGTATATGATGACTTCGGTGGGCAGTGAACGTACCCGGGGCACTCGGGACAAAATGCAGATTTCAACCACACAGCCAACACAACCACAGAAACAAGTAGTACAGGTACGTGATACTATTATCATCTTCTCTGGTTTGAAAGTGAGCATGTAATCATGTGCATTCCTTCCCTAGGTCAGTAAAAATTGAGAAAAGACAGGAGGAAAAATCATGGTCTATTTGGGAAGAATATATTTGATATCGCACTTCAATTGCTCAGTAATCCATCACAGCATTAAGGAATTCCTGTATTCTTGTCTCTAAAGGAGCTTTGTGTTCTTCATGTGAGGAATTCTATGCATGTTCCTTTGTCATGATTTCTATCCTGTGACCTCAGTGTCCTCAGATCTCAGATCTTCCATTTGCCCACCTCCTGATTCTGGAAAGTTCCTAGTCAGTAGGGGAATATGGGTGGGTGGGAAAAGCCTTGTTAGGTAAATGCTGTGTTCTATAGCGTGATGTAGCAAGTCACAGTAAACTTCTTGTGCAGTGTCCTCACAAAATTAAATTAAGATGGTCCTCTCCTAGTGGACTAAAATTATTTTGAGCAGCTGTGAGACTGATACTAAGCTCTTAGCCCATGGTCTTGATTCTCAGCCATAGAGCAGTGAAGTTGTGTGCTTGTCTGGGTAACAGTGCAAAATGTCTGTACTCCTGGCAACTCATTATTCACCTGTCAGGTACTTCTTAAAATTGGACTCAGTCCAAGAATTGCCTCAGAATTGCTGGCAGAGAGTACATCAATCCAGAAGTGGCGCCCTGGGAAATTGTGTCTTTTATGGTTTTCTACACTGATCTTTGAGAGGGGCTCTTGTTCTTTTTTGTACAGTATTAATTATGTGAGATCAAGCCTTTATCATCTCCATGTGTTGCAGCACTTTGCATGGTGGTGATTGATACTGATGTGTGGATTTAGAATGTTACTTCCAACAGATGAGGTTGAATTTGGTTTTGTTTTATAACAAGTAAGGCTGCAGAGTATAGTGAGCAGGTTGACAGAAGAGATGTTTTCCCCCTTTTTCACATTTGCAAGACAGCAGCAGAGCAGTCTGTCCTGTTGTTGGTTCCCTGGTACAAGACAGATGATGGCAGATAGGAGCAAGTCCAGTGAATAGCTGCAAAGATGGTTGATGGGGTGGAGCACAGGGTGAATGAAGGGTAGCTGAGGGACATGGATTTGTTCAACCCTAAGAAGGAAAAGCAAGGTCACATATTCTATTCAGATCCCCTGTAAAAAGGTGTAGAAAAGGCGAAGCCAAACTCTGTTCCTAGAGTGACAGTGGCACAAGTTGGAACACCTGAAATTTTATCTGTAACAAGGAAAACAATTGTGTACCATGAACATGGTTGTGGAGTGGAGAAGTTGTGGAATATTTGGGCCCCAAGCAGATCTTCAGATAGGACATGCCCTTAGTTGGAGGTTGCACTGACTATCACTGTAAGACCTTTCCAACCCATGTAATTAATTGATTTTAAGCACTGAGTTTTACAGATATTTTTCTGCATTTTGTCTGCTTGTGCTGGTTCTTGCATAATAAATACTAGTTCTGTGAATTCAATGGAAAAGATGTTTATTTAATACAGAGCAGTTGTGTTTTATGACACCATATTTTTTGTTGTTTATATAATCAGATGGACCTTCCTGCTTAGTCAGTCTTTACAGATCAACAGAAATGTATGATTTTTACTGTTTAATCACCACTGATTTATTTCTCTGAATATAGAATAGCCTAGCTTTCTTAAACAGAGATTTTGTTGTCATAATATCACATTGATCATAAAAGAATGGCAATGTAATTTCTATAATAACTAAATTGTATTGCTTCTGGATAATAAACATATGATTTAATTATAAGATATAGGCCTCTTGCTCTCACTTAATTTTGTATTCTCACACTTTTGTTTTCTAGTAGTTGTTGGGTAAAAATTTCCTTCACTCTGTTGTACTACAAGAATAACATATCTTGTCATGTTGAGTGATATTTGAGCTGGTTTAAGGTGCTACTGTTTTCTTACTTGCAATTAAAACTTATACTCTTATAGGGTACTGTAATGTTAACTTTTAAAGATGTTGCATTTAGAATAAGGATGAGCCCTGGGACATGGCACTGGGAGAAAACCAAAACATTTTGTGACAATGTTGTTTGTGTACCAAAGAAATAAATTGTTTAGTTTTTTGGGTTTTCTGAATATTCAATTCCACCTGGTTGTAATCCACTGGCATAAATATTAATGACATTTCACCTACTTGTGTTTCTAAGCTTTCTATTAAAACAAGAAAACTGAAGATAACTGTTACACATTTGATATTGTTAGGAAATAAATATATCTTCTAACGTGGACTTGAAAAAAGTTCATTTACAGAAAAAAATAATTGTAATGGCTTCCTGTTTCTGGTGAAGTATCCTGTCATGTCTCTACAGAAATTACATTGTCTGAGTTCATTTAACTGTGTGTGTCTTTAAAGGAAATCTCTTCACTAGCTTTCAAGTTTCAGTGGGCCTGAGGAGGTTGAAATCAGAGCGAATAGATGGATCAACAAGACCCAATTCCTGAAACCTGTTTTTGCTGTCTGCTGAGTTCTCTGCAGACACCAAGGGCAAGATTGTTTGCATAGAGCACTGCACTGACCTGGAGGCTTTTGTGGAGGGTGCCACCAGGGCTGGAGTGAATAATTCCAGAGCAGGCTCTCCTTCAACATGACACTTTGAAAATGGGAAGTAGTGCAGAGTACTTAGCACCGTTACAAACACTGATTGTCTTGGAACTTCACCTCTGGGAAGAGCAAATGTCACTTCCTTCAAGGAACTGGGACAGCTACAGTAACTTCTCAAAGAATAAGCTACTGGTAGTGTGTGGTGGAGTAATTTTTAGACTCTTAGTGTTTACACGTGACAACGTCTTCTAGAGCATGTGTTTGGTAAACTCCAAAAGTGAAGCAGTTTGAGCTTATTAAGCTTCAGCTTGTGAGGCACAGAATTTCATGTGAGCATCCTGTGAAGTGAGGCTTTGAAAATTGAGATTCAACCAGTTGGCCATTATGAATCCTTTCCATCAAGAATTTCAGGTAGATTGGGTGGTCCCCTTCTCCATGAAGAAGTTTCCCACAGCACATCAGCTCACATTTCAGGGTCCTGGCTCTCTGGTATGAGCCTTCTCTAGCATGAGATGGAAGCCTCTTCTGTTTGAGCAGAAATGAAATTAGGTCCAGGATCATGTAGTATGGAGTTATCTTCAGTATTTTCATGGGATATGGATTGCAAATGCTGCACTGTGAAGAGTGGTGTGTATGTAGTGACATGAGTGTTCTTGAGCTGCTTTCTCTGGGGCAGCCATAGCCAATTAGGGTTTATGGAACAGTATCCAAATATTTTAAACTCTCAGCTTTTGGAGTTGTCAGCATGGATTTGTGGCCCAGAAATGTTGCAAAAGCATCAAATACTTCATCAGTAGCAAGACGCTTTAGCAGCTTACAGAAACCATTATTTGCTTCTAAAGAAAATAAATGCATCTCTTCACAGGGAAAATCTTGAGGCCATGGCTCAGCTTCTTTTTAAGTGCTCAAGTAACCACATTCAGGTTGGTTTTGGGAGAATCATGGAAAAGTGACACAAGCAGGAATCCTCAGACACGTGTTTAATTTAGGAATACCATCAACAGTTTGTTACGATAAAACTCTAACTCTGGAGCCATTATATTAAATAAAAGTAGTAATAGCAAAACATAGGCCCCTGTGGTAAATTTTGTTTTATTATATGGTTGTCTTGTGCGTGTGGTGACCTTTGACTGTGTCAGACATGTTAGAACATGCTGAAATTGCTTCTTTCCCAGATAACTTTTTAAAATGGCGCACAGATGTTACTGCATTCCTCTGTGCTTGTTCTGTATGTTACTTTTAGGAAGCTGGAGAAAAAAATGTATGGTGAGGCAGGAATATACTTCTAAAAAATTATTATTGCCTTTTATGTACTTTATTGGGTATTTACATTTTTCAGGCAACAGCAGAACAGATTCGCCTTGCGCAGATGATCTACGATAAGAACGATGCAGATTTTGAAGACAAAGTGAAACAAGTATGTTTACTATAGTACAGAGTTTTTATGCCCTGCAAAGATGCTCCAAAGCAGGCTTGCATTCTGGAGATAGTCTCTGTTACTGATTTAGATGAAACATTTTTTCAGAAGAATGTAAGTTTAACTAGAAAAAGGTGCTCTTATTGCTCTGTAAAGTCTTTTCATGAGACATTTTTTTGTAACTTAGTGCTGGCAGTATAGTTATACTGGTGTGTTTTAATTTGTAGACAAGCTTTTAAGCCCAAACTCATTGGTGCTGATGTACCTTACAAGTTACCTCTGCTGTATGGTCCCGATGCTTAATGATCACCAAAATAAAGAGTACATTTGGATTCTCTACATGCTGAATAAATGTGTCACCTGTGTAAAATGAGTTTTCTAGTATCCTGGCTGTTTTTCAGAAAAAGAAAAATCTAAGCATAGCTTAAAGGTGAATCAGTGTTATTTTAAAAAGATAAAATTTTGACCTCCCAGATCTGTGTATGCATTAAAGCAACAGAAGTACATGGTGGAAATTAAATCTCACACCATTTCCTCTTCTATGCTGAGTTTTGAATTTAGATACTTGAGCTTCCATTACCGAATTATAGCTGCGACCAATATAAACAGCAGTGAGAACTGGGATCCCTGTTCTGCTGTGGGTATTGGTGATCTTTGTTTAGGGAACACATCACAACTCAAGAAGAACCTAGGAGTACAGCCAGAAGGAGAGGACAATTAGTGAGAATGCATCAGTGCATCAGAAGAGTGGATTTACTGGTTTCTTTGCCTTTGTAAAACCTCATCTGAAACATTATCTGAAGCTTTTTGTTGTTCTTGTTACAAACTTGTTCTGTTGCTGTGCCAGAGTGAAGTCTTGTACTTATTGAAGCCAAAGGACCCTTATCAACAGTGCCTGTAGTTCTGCTGGCTAGAAGGATAAGAATTAACTTATGCATAGGAGATATTCCATCTTTTACATTGTGCATATATGTCTCTAGTCATGTAGATTCATTTTTATTAAACTGGGTGAAGTTTTACCCCCTGTATACTATGACAGACTGGTTATTTCCATCCCACACTCCAAGACATGCATCACAGATCTACAGAGCATAATTCAGTACTAGGTCTCACTAAGCAGCCACTGTGTGTGTCTTTTGTATGGCATTATGCTGAAATGGACTGAGGCAGCTGGCCTAGCTGAAACACAACCTTTTCCTTAGCCTGTGTGTTTTTCCAGATGGATTACCATGTCTTACTTTATCTGTGTTCTCACAGAGTGGGATAAAGTGGGGGGATGTTTGATGGGAAGGAGGAGGGGATGATTCTGGTCTATGCTGGTCTTTGATATCTTTACTGTCACGTACTGCTGTCTCTGGGGTGGCAGCATTTGCTGCAAGCATAGAGGAAGAAAGGGTGGAAGAGTGCTTTCCTGATTACTGTCAAATTTGTGCTTCATCCTGTCTTGTCTGAATCTCAAGCAGATCTATAAAATTCAGATACCTTTAATGAGGTGTTTTGTTTTCTCGGACATGGGAGCTGTGCTCTTCTAGGAATCTGTGGTGGTAGTAACTCTTATTTTCTTACTGTGATAATTTAGATGTTTTAACTTGTCTGACTTTTACTGCCAGCTTATGGAAGTGACGGGGAAAAACCAAGATGAAAGCATAGTGGCACTACATGATTGTAATGGGGATGTGAACAGAGCAATCAACATACTTCTGGAAGGAAGTTCAGACACGGTAAGGTTTTACATTTGTAATAAACTGCTTTCTGTTTATTGCATCTTTTTTTTACAAGAAATGATTGGGGAAGTTTTGTATTTTGGAAGGTTTTGATTTCCATGTCTTCAAATTATTTTGAAATAAGTAAAGATGGGCACAGCTTCTCTGCTGCAGTGTTGAGCCTTAAAATAGGCTCAAACTTTAAAATGTTGTGGATGTTCTGCTGGTATCCTACTGCATGTAAATGAGAGCCAGAGGACTCTGCCATTATAAGTCTGAACCAGAACTCAGTACTCTGTCAGACATGGGCCTGGTTTTTGCTGCGATGTTCATAGTGACTCTGTAGCACCTCCATAACCCTGAGGCCTGGGTCTGAGTGCCACAGGCAGTCTTCATAAACCTTCATCAATCTTTATGAATCTTCATAAAGGACAGGCAGACATTTTAAGCTGTGCAACTTCTGTAGGTGTACATTGCCAGTGTTGAAGTTGGGGGGGTTTCAGCATCTGAAGGTTACAGCAGTGACACCACTAATACAGCAAGTTGTTGCTCCTTTTATTGTGTTGCTGATTTGCATGACTTCATTGAAAAACGTGAAGAAAGAATAAACTAAACAATGGGCTTATCACAACAAATAGTGTTGCTTGTAATGTTGCATAAAGAAGGTTTTTTTTGTCCCAGGAGTTATCAAGCACGTATGCTTTGCTGTGGTTGAAGCTTTTGCTGGAGGGACTTCCTACAGTTTATCTGAGGCAGTAAAGTAGATTCCATCTCCTCTAAATTGGGAAAGAAACCTGGACTTCCTTTCTTAATTCTGAACATTGAGTGTTTCCTGTGATTTGTCAGGATGTGTATTCTTATTATTATTAATGAGGAAACTCACCCCCACACACCCTAAATCAGGACAAATGCTGTTCTGACTCATGGGATTTTTTTTTTTCTATCCCCTTTTTGTGTATGAGAGTTGTGGTCATCTAACATGCAGACGTATTTAATTCTGAGCAAGCTGGCAAGTTGGAAGTAGATGAGAGCATCTCACCTTGATTAAATCTGTCTTGGTAATGCACTGGTTTTGTGTTCTCTTCTGCTTCTCTCATTTGCTGCTATTTACTTGAAAATGGTATTCTGATTGATGGAGAATTTAAATGCTTTCTCACTTAAGCAAGCTGTTAATGGTGATGATGTGGAAGAAACTTTCTCAATTCATTTATCAATTAGAAGCAACATATTCGTATGTTCTGCTCTATTGACAAGTGGTGCCTCTGAACCCTGTGCTCTCTGTAGGCAATACACAACTTAGAAACAGAACTAAAGGGCTCAAGGAGGAAGGACTAATAATTGAAGGACTTGAAGAAATTTATTACTCTTTATGGAAGTTTGTGGGCCTCCGACTTTAAGGGTTTGTTTTAAGGCCAGAAAAGTTTAACTGTGGGTTTAGTGGAAAGTTGGAATTGGAAATACTAGTAGTTCTGACTGCAAGTTCTTCAATGCACTGGAAATTTTCTTAGTTAGTTAGTTTGTTTTTTGTTTTGTTTACTAATCTCATTTGAAAGGAGTGTCTAACCAGTGTGCTGAATCAAAAAAGCAAGACCGTGACAGCTAGAAAGGCCTACATATAATTTCTTTGGTATTCTATAAGTTTTGTCTTTTTTAATGCTATGTCGGTGTGTTACTTAGTCTTTATGAAGATTTTTACTTGCAACAGTTATGACAGTCTGAAGTGAAATTGTAATCAAAAACAGGCAGCTTTGGTAGACTGAGATGGATTGCCTAACCCAGAGGTAGCACCATCAGTGATCTTAAAGGACAGGCTCAGCTTCTCAAGGCTTTCCTCAGAATTGTATTTTTGGAAAGTATCAATCTGATGCTTTCATAGTAATCCTTTTACCTTGCCAAGTCATGTAAGATCTTATTAAGGAGATGCTGCTTCCTCTGAACCCTTGCAGGATCATCCACCTTTGGGTATTAAAGTTTTTCAAGGTGTTCTGGCACCATGCCCATCCGTGAAACAGCAGTGCATTCTGAGCTGTATAGATGTAGATCTTAGCCATAAGTGCAACTATTTTTTCTCATATGAACTGTCTCTAAATCTCTAGGAGTGTTTTAGTGTGTAACGTATTTACAAAGACTATGGCAGGTAAAGCCTGCCATAGTTTTCTATGTTGTTCATGTGTTTTTTGTTGTGCGAATAACAGTGTTGCCCAAATGTGTAATTTTGTACTTGTAATCCACGCTGTCTGCACATTGCCTAGGCTGGATTGTGGTGAAGTAGTTTTCTGTACTGCAAATGAAGCTGAAAAGTGACTTCAGCCTTCTTTCTCACTTATACCCTGTCAAAAAACTAGAGTAATCATTCTCTTAGCACTCACTCTCTCAAAAATGACAGTGGAACATTGGGTAGATTGGGTTAGTTGTTCATTGGCAACCTCATGAGGGCTTCTGGGTTGCTGTTTTCTGAACTGAGAGGCAATCAGACAGGACTTAGAAGTACTGATAGCCAACCTTTTTTGAGGTGCCTGTCAGAGCTCATGGCCTGAGCACTTCACATTTTAATTGTGTATGCACATTTCCTCATTAAATACCCTATCTATACTTCTGGGGAAGGGGACATATATATAAACCTATCTGCCATTTTAATGGTTTGCAAATACCACATTTCTTTGCTTTGCATCTATGGCTCAATAGACTATCCATGCTGTGCTATTCTTAGCAGGAGTCTGACTCATTTTATTTTCATCTCCTACAAGCACTTCTATGGAGGTGATATGATCCCTGAATTTATTTTAAATATGGAGTTTAATATTAAAGCTAAAGCCTGATGTCTGGACCTTAGTTCCTTGTCTTGTTTAGACATTTTTTTCCAGAAAACATCACACACACATCATGTGTGTGTGAGCTGTATCTGTTTTATGAGGGGATGGTCTGGTTTATCATGGCTCCAGTTTTCCCAAGTTGTTTTTCTGCCATTCTGTCTCTTGGTGTTTGAATTCTAGTACATCTGAATAGTAGTTTTTCTCTTCTCCCTCCCCCCCCCCCCCAACCACCTTAGGACATGTACTTAATATCATCAATCTCTAAGCATTTTTCATGCCCTTGTGAGAAAAATAGCTATATACATGCTCCCTTGCTAAATTTATGACATTAATTGAGGATGAAACTGTTGCTTACTTCACGTGTTTTCTGCATTGTGGTTGTATCTAGGCTTCCTTGAACTAGTAAGTCTATTATAACCAGAAGTAGTTGGGTTTCTTACATTCCATAAGAAAATCCAACTTCTAAAAGTTGTTTCTTTCTCGTCCCAGAATCACAGCCTATATTTTCATTTGTTTCAAAGTAGTTTGCAAAGTATTACATCTGTGATAATACGCCAACACCTCATTTTTTCCTTGAAGATCTATGAGGTGCAAGTACACATTGAGAGCTATTTCTGCCTTTTTGACTTTCTATCCAATTCTCTTCTACCCATATAGACTTCCTGGGAGACTGTAGGGGGGAAGAAGAAAAGCCTTGGAAAGGAAAGTTCAGAAAACAAAGAGAACAGAGAAAAACGAGGGGACAGAGAAGTGAGTCGTGGACGGGGAAGTTCCAGCAGACGGGGAAGAGGAGGCAGCCGTGGCAGAGACTGTACGTATAGCAGTTAATTTTTAAAGATTCAGACACTTTTCTTGCAGCTGAAACTACCTGAATTGAGAGTGAATGCTTAATTGAGTCAAGTCTGTCTGAGCTATAGTAGCTCGGAGCTGAAGGGATCATAACTGGCTTGTAGTACAGGTATGCTTGTCTGCCTGTGATTTGCTTTTGGGATGGTCTGTGCTTGTTCAAAGGGAATTTAAATTAAATTAATTTAATTGTCCTTTTTTTTGATTAAGTGTTGTTGTACAAATTGCTGTTCTTTATTTAAGTTTTAGAGTTTACTCTTTGTAAGACTTGCTTGAGAGCAAGTATGTCACTAGACAGCTGATACACCTGTTTATTTCTTTTAATGAAAAAACTATCCAGCTTTGACTCCATCTCCTTTTATGAGTGGGAGAACCTGAGGATGTTCTCATCTTCTCATAAGGGGAGTGAAAAGACTGGGATCATTATTAATCTCTAGCATATATTACTCGCATAAACCAACAAAAGGTGAGTGTCTACAACAGAATTAATTTTTTGTGAGTTGAAACATTAAAAAAACCTGCTACAGTTTATAGATGCAGTAATCCACTGCCAACTGATGTTTCTAAGTTAGGAGGCATCACATTAGATCACTATTGGATGCATGTTACTTTTTTCTCTAAATTTTTCAGCAATATCAAAATTATGTACATTACCTGTGGGGGCCATAGGCAATCAACACTGATAGGTGAGCAGAGAAATGGTAGTGAAAAAAATATGTTTAGCTTTTCATTTTCAAACAGGAAAAATCTTGACAATATTAGCCAAGTCTTCAAATGCGTTATTGGAATATAATAAAATGTGCCAGTGAAGACCTTGTGAATCTTTGTAGAAAAGAGTAATGTCAAGAATATTAATAAAACTTGCAGCTTTGATTCAAACAGATTTAAATCATCTATCAATATAAAAGTGAGCAAATGTTTTGCCAGAGACAGATGTCACATGTATTTTTTTTGTAAAATGGTTTAAAGATTTTTCAGATGGTTACTGAATCTAGGTACCATCTTTCCAGGTTTATGTCCAAGCATTAAGGATTTTGTTGCTACCATTAGGAGAAGGAATGACGTATAAAATCTCAGCAGAGTTTTAGGTTAGTCTTTTTTTCCTTCTTCTTCAAGGAGGAAGCCATCTTGCAGAGTACCTCCTCAAGCGTTTTCCACAAAATAATGAAGTTGCATTGCTTTTCTTATATCTTGTCTTCTCCCAGACATCATCCCCCTGTTTTAGATATAGAGGAGAGTATTTTTAAGTTTCCTTGGCTGGACAGGGATGTGGTATGAGCAGACAGGAGGAGAGATGGTTCTTGATTATCCCTTATTCTTTCACTGTTGTGACCCAGTGCATTATCAAGCAAGCAGAGTCTGAGGCATCTGTATTTCCTACCTTGTTCAAGGGTTGAGCTCATAATTAATTTATTAATGTAGGTTGCAAACATTGCACTTGGTTTTTTCTGCTCTTCCCCCCCAAAACCCACAAGTGTGTCTGCTGAGGAACATTTCCTTCTTCTTAAATATTTTACTTCACAGAATTACAGAATTGTCACAGTTGGAAAAAACCTCTGAACTGTTCTTTGAATTGTCCAGTGCAGAGAAACCATAACTTGCTTGTACCTAGGCCTCCAAAGAGGGATAACTGTGATCTGTTGACCAGCCCACTTTAAAAATCTTTCTTTTGGAGGTCAGGTTAAACCAATCACTATGTTGTCTCATTTTATGAGTACCTACAGCTTCTCTTAAGCTGTCCTCTCTCCACAGTTAGAGCTGAAGAGAATGGAGTGGACAGCAATCAAGGAGACAGGCCTTCAGATCGTGGGAAACGTGGCCGTGGGAGAGGTGAGATGGTGGCATTGGTGTGGGACTGGCACTGATTTCATGTCCTGAAATGGGATTTGCCCATCTATTTCATCAAACACTTCTTTCTAAGCATTTGTTTGCCATCCTTTGATTCCATAAGCCCTTCAGCCACATCTAATTTAGGTACAACCTCCTCTCTTATCATGTCCTTGTCATATCTTAGTCTCAGAACAACCTGACATAATTGAAAAAAAAAAAAAAATCACCTTCATGCTCATTTCCTATGTAGTAGGCTGGTGTGCTTTGACTGTGGAGAGCTGTTTTCCCAGATCAACTCATGCCAGCCTCCTGTGAGTGGGAGTGCACAGGGCTCCTCAGGATGTACCTTGGCAGGAGGAGAATACAAGATCCCATCTGTAGGGCTCTTGGCAAGGGATTTGATGTATATTTGTGCTGTTTCTTTTGGGTGGATCTCATTGTTAGGCTCTACTTCTCTTTATCATAGCCAATTAGAGAAAGTACGAGCCCCTTTAGAGACTCTCTTGTGAAATAAGGAACTTGGCATGGAAGAGTTGATAAGGATAACTGTGGAAAAGAATACTGCAAAGTCTTTAGTACATCTCTGACACTATGCTATAGAAAAAATAGGAAACATGTTGATAATGGAGTTGATGTGGAATCAGGGAATGTGTAGTTGATTTGGATTTTCAGAGGTTGGAGTGGAAAGCAGCTTGTTTTTTATTGGAACAGGAAGAATGAAAGTGAGTAATCTAGGCACTGTGCAGATTGTGTGGGGAAATTGATAAAGTACACTGCTGAGCTAATGTACTTAATAAGTAATGTCTGACTCAAGAAAAATTCTGCCTTCAAAGGACTCCCTTCTCTTTGGAATATCCAGTAATAAGGCATTCAAAGACAGGCACATGCAATTTAAGTGTCTCCAGATCTGCATGGAAAGATACAAAGATAATGTAGCTTCTACAGGGCTGCAAGTATGACTCAGCTGTGCCTGTGAATCAACAAATGCCAAATGGTGTGTGCAGAGAGGTAGCTTTGCAGAGGAGGGTGTGGTATAGTTCACAGATGCAGTTTTTGGTGTGTTTGCATGGTTAAAAGATGGAATGGAAGACAGTATTTGTTTTATAAAATAATCTTCTATACTCAAATTCTAAATGTAAAGATAGGACTTTAAATTGTTGGGTGAAACTTCAGAGGTTAATTTCAAATTCAAATTTTATGAACAATACACTGCTTTTGTGGCCAGCACTATAGCTATCTTGATGAATATCATATGTCTTAGCCAAAGCACTAAAACATCGTATCACACTCACATATCTGACTGGAGAAATTGGAACAGCTCCAACCAATTTTTGTTCACTGGCTTAGTATACATAATATTGCTGTGTATCTCTAAAATATTTTAGACTATACATTCATGTGAGCAACGTATCTTAATGAAGTGTTCTCAGCTGTCTATGATAAACCTGTTGAACGACTTCATGATCATTAGATTACAAGTGTGTGCATTAGATTACAAGTGTGGCAGGAAATACGTAATTTAATTTTATAAAGCAAGCTGCTGAAATCTGCAGAGAGTTGTATAAAGCTGTGTAGTTCACTTCTCAGTATTTGAGGGATGTATGGCCTTCTTTGGATATTAGTGGAAATAATAAAAAGCTTCCTTCCATTTAATTCAGTAGTTTTTCTTTGCTGTTACACAAAACAAATTCAAATATGGGATAAAGTAGTTCATCTGAAAATAAAGAGATTGCTGTTAATCACCACAGATCCCTTTTTTAGAAATGTTTCAGGCATAATGTGTATGTAGTAGTCTACAAATTGGATACTAAATTAAGGGTTACTAATATCTGAGCAACACAATGTCTTTCTCTAGTTTCATCTGCCTTCTCTGGCTGGAGTTATACTACTGGCTGCCTTCTAGAGGAAGATTTGCTGGACTTCACTGTAAAACAACCTAATTTTAAAAAAATTGTATGCACTGAAAATAGCAGAAATGAGATTGATGCTGAGGTTGTATCGAATGCTTTGCTGATAGGGAAAAACTACTGGTACTGAGCATTTCAGCTCTGGTCCTGTAGGCACTAGCTTTGTTGTGCAGAAGATCTTCTGTTAATGATGGTGTGACATTCTTTGTGACTTTGTAGAGTACCAGGTACATGGTGTATGGTATGCAGGACATCAAGAATTTGAAGTAGATGCACCCTCTTGACTTATGAACAGAAAGCAAAAATGCATCACCAGTTGTGTTCAGGTTACATCCCACCTGGAATTGCTTTGCCCTTAATTTTGGCTTGCTAAACTGTGGGTGTAAACTTTGGCTTGTGAATAAGTTCTTTTCAGAACTGAAGTTTTTAAATGAACTCAGATGTTAAAAATACTATAATGGTGATGAACAGTAATTGCATCAAAGTGATTATATTTGTGTGTTTGTATTGCAAGGATTTGTAACTGCCTGGAATGGAATCATGGAAGAATATGGTTGTCTTCAGTCATCTCTAGAAATATTTCCTCATTTGTGTTTTAATCAGCTGCAGTGTTATATCGACAGACTTTACAGGCACTTTTTTTTTTTAAATGCTCTTGCTTATTTATGGTTTTTATTTTCTCACATCTTCAATTTTATGTGCAGGTCTGGTTTCCCACTGTCCTGCACTCCGTGTTGAAAGGGATGCAGTATGGGTAGAAAAGTTTTTTTAAGGTAATTGAGAAGACTACATTTAAAATGGGGTGAGGGGAAAAGCAGACTAAGACTTCTCTGCCTGTGTAAGAGAGGGCTGAGTGCATGGTAGAGATGTGTAAAATATCTGCGGGGAAATCAATTAATCATTCCAAACAATTACACAAAGGAGGGAATATGAAATGGAATAGGTAGGTTACAGGTTCAAAATGAACTTACAGAGCTTGTTCTTCATGCATTTAGTTAATCTGAGGAATTTCTTTCAATAGGATGTGAGTGCTGAAAATGTATACACAAAGATACTTGGCAATTTAATCCTCAAAAAGAGCCAAAGCAAGAAATGGAAAAACTGTTGAGGGTTTTGATGTAGATAAATTATCTCTGATGGAGGAACTTTGAGCCACCAATCATTGAAGACCAGGAGGGTGTCCTAAGAAACTTTACTGTGATATCTAACTGACTGTAACTGAGAATGGAATGGCAGGTAGATGAACTTTTGCACTTTTTTAAACACAGAGATTGTTAGAGATTCATGCACAGCAATTCTCTTGGTTTGCAGGGTGAAAATGGATTTGTCGCTTCTGCTTCTTCATCTTCTCTTCATTCTTCCAGAGCAATATAAACATTCCAAAAGTGTGGATGCTCACAGGGAATCTTTTTCTAACAAAAGAGATATAAAAATGAAGGGGAAAACCATTGTGTTTTAATCTTGGATTTACACAGCATGACGAGGAGCCTTTCAAAGTTTTGGTTTTTTCCACTGGCTGTCTAAGTGTCCTGGTTTGGGCTAGGATAAAGGTGATTTTCTGTCTTGTAATTTTGCTTTCTGCTAAGCTTCTTGTAGGTAGCTGCCCTTGCTGAAATAAACAGCAAGTTTCTCAGTGTCTGCTTCTGGGACTGATAACACTCGATGTTAATAGCTACAGCTCGAGACTGGTATGCAGAACCAAGGACACTGCTCAGCTCTGAGGAACATTTTGCCCTCCAGAAGGAGAAAAGAGTAAAAAGGTCACACCTGCAACCCTCCCTTAGGGAGGAACAGACAAGATAAATGACTGAAATTGACCAAACAGAGTATTCCATCCCATACACGTCATACTCAGTATAAATTTGAGGGATCGTGAGGCTCAAATCCCATCCTGCTTCTCCTTCTTTCCCCATCCCTGTATCCTTCGGCATCCTGAGAGGATTCCATCCGTTCCTCTGCCTCTGCCTCTGGTTCTGATCCCTGCCAGCCTGAATCTGTGTGTTCCTGCCTCCAGCTCCCGACTGCTGCTGACTCCAGGATTCCAGCCTGGACTTTCCCAGGGCTGCCCTGCAGCCTCGGTGGTGACGTGAGAATTACTTGGGGGGAAGTGGGAGAGGAACGTGGTATCAATTTTCCTGTATATTTGTATATATTTAGTAATTTTTTTTTTCCTATTTATCATTGCTGTTTCATTAAAGCTGTGTAGTTTGGTTTCCAACTCATAAATCTCTCTCCCCTATTATCTCTCCTTTCTTTATCAGGGAGGGGAGGGGGATTAATTGAGAGCATCTCTTACTTGGTTTAATAGCCAGGCCAGTGTTAAACTGTGACAGTAAGAAAGAAAAGCATCTTACCCGTTTTGTAAATCTCTGACTATAGTCCAACTTTTAGTCTAGGTGGTTTTTTTTTAAAAAAACAACAAACCAAAACTAAACCACATTTCTTAGATCAAAAGTATTCTGTCCCTGAAGAAACTGAGCTTCTGTAACCAAAATTGCATGTATAAAATGTTCATTTTAAAAGCTTAGTACAGTTGGCACAGGATGTATTTTGGATTTCCTTTGCCAGTACTAGTAAGAATGTTGATTTTTCTAGAATATGAATGTGGAGCAGACCTTCTAGAGGTCACATTCTGAAATCTGTTTAGTTTCATTGTAGTTGGCTCTGCATTGTTTAAGAAGCTCTGTATGTGGTAATTACTTTTTGTATTGAGATTAACCAGAACTTAGCTTTAACATGTTATTTATTTTATTTAACTGTAACTTTAGGCTGAATTTTTTCTGCATATGCTTTAAGTATGGTTTCTAGAGTACATGCAGTATGTAAGACTGATCCAGCACTTATAGCTTGATGATGACTAATAAGACAATAGTGTTTTGAATTAATAAGTATAACTTAAGTGTTTGTTTTGGTAGTATGGGATACCTTGAAACAAACTCACAAAGTGATAAGGAGGCTAAGTATAGTATGGGTTAAGCCTCTGTCTCCTGGGTGTCTGCTGTAAGGCTGGCTGGCTCTGCATTTCCAGAGTGCAGACCAGGGCTGTTCTGTTACTGTGTAGTCAGAGATAAGCACAGATGTAGGGTGCTGCCTGTCCATTCAGTCAGCATTTCCTTTTCCTTTCAGATCTTTTTAGGCTCTTATCCTTAAAGTGTCTTGATCTAATTTAAAGCTGTCAGTGTGAAAATCTGGGTTTTGAAATAAAGCCACTTGTGCTGGAAGCTCAGCAAACTGGATTTTCTACAGAGTAGGCTATTAAGTTAATGGGCTAGGCCCATCAAGCTGTGGTGCTATACACTTTTCTCATGCTCCCACTCAGCATGCATTTGTTTTGGGGGAAGGAATGTTGTGAATTAGATGAATGATTCCTTCTGTGCATGGCTGTCAGCAGAATGATGACTTGAATGTGTGATTATGATTGTTCTGAACTCCCAGTGGTTTTTAGTGGAAACAAAATCTCTTCACCTGCCTAGGTGTTACTGCTTTCTAGAACTTATTCCAGAAAAGAGAAATGTGAGCTGGGTAAGTGATGTCTAACGTGAACACTAGTTAACAGAGAGAGAGACGTGCTGGAGAACAGGAGAAACTGCCCAGCATTTTACTGTTAAACTGCTACAGTGCTAAAGGAAACAAAATCAGGTTTCAAATAGTTTCCAGTGTGTTGGACAGGGGTGTTGATTGGAATGAATTTAAACTTCCCCAGTTCTGGTTTCGTGGGACAAAAGTGAATAAGCAATGCTGCCTTGATACTTCAGCCTGTTTGTAGACTGAGATTAAAGGAATGTGAAAAAATATTATGAAGGTTTATATGGGACAGGGCAGTAATTTTGGTCTTTGCCTGATGTCCGCCATTTACTTTTGTGCTCCACATGCTAATGACAATAAGAAAACTAAGAAATCTGTTTAGACTCACTGGAAGATTTAATGAGCTACTGCTAAGTCATGTGTTCTCTTCTTGTGGGTAGATAAAAATGTTAATAGGAGAATTGCTGATTGTGACTTACCAGAGGGAATTTTTTTTTTTACACATTGTGATCTAAACCATATATACACATGTTTTTAGTGTTACAGCTGTACAGCTTTGTCTTACAAGCATAAACCAGCATTCCTGCCAGAAGGTATTGGTCCTGCCTGTTTCTGGTGCATTTGAACTGTATCAGAGGATTGATCTAAGTTTAACCAAGACAAAAAATGAAAAAAGGGACAGGCAGCTTGGTAGCTGTAGGCAACAAGTATTTGAGTGGCTTGTCCTCATGGAAAGGTGACTAGTTTTCTGGCATTTAGAAGGGGATTTGTTTGGAGAAATGATCCAGAAGTGTGATAACAATTTTCTGATAGTGTTTTTGCACTCTTTCACTGGTATGTGCAAAACTGTCAGTACAGCAAAGAGAACAGAGCTTACTGGTGAGGAAGTCCCTGGTTGCAGTACTGATTTAAATGGGTTTAAGTTATTGTGGGACTGCATGCCCAGAATTTGGGTCCCTGCCCTGAATTGTGGTGTGAAGCCCCATTTACTCACTCACATTTCAGTCACTGTCAAAAAGCATCAGACTATTGCAAGTACTTGATGGGCATTCATAGTTGCTTCATGATAAACTTCTCTGTCTTCAAAGGCTGTGCCTTCTAATTGTTTTAAGGCCTTGTTTTAATTTCAGCAGCTGAGAGAAGTAACTTTCTTAGCAGGAGAATTTAAGACTATGTTAGTCATTTGATTGTGCCAAACTGGATAATAGCCCTTCCCACTGGCACCATGCTTGAATGACCATGATGTATGAGATTCCCTGACTAAATTATTTTCAATGGTGAGTACTTACTGTCCCATCTTCTGAATTAGTTCTTGCTAAGTGTCTTTTCTAGCTTTGAATTTAGTGCTTTCTGTAACACCACTGGTTTGGTACTGGCCTTTTTTCTGCATTAGAATGCTTTTTGTTGCAATTGTTGATTAAACTTAATTTCAGTTTTTACAGAAAACATGGACAGAGCTATATGAAGTTAAACAAATCCACTTGAAACTCAAGTCCAGGATTGACTTTCAAAGTGATTTGGTAGGAGAAAACCCTTGCTTACTAGTCTAGGACTTCAGGAACAACATGGTCTCATTCTAGCAATTTCTAAAATTTTTAGAGGTTCTTACTGCTGTAGTTAGTCTGTTTGTTTATTGTACCTGTGCTAGTATGCCATCTTGCATATGCCTTGCTTGCTAAAATTTGGTCTTCTGTTTAATATGTTAAGGTTATTCTTTCAGACTTTAGCACTTGGGAGGCTGTAGAGACTGATAAAAATCTAGTATATATTTCTTTTCTAAAATCTATTTGTACTTTAATGCTAGCTATTCCAGCTAATCACTCTACCTACTGTCCACCTCACTCAAAAGTATTTTTACTTCACTCTTTCTGTGGTTTGCATCTCCGTATTGGTTTTATAGCTGAACTTGTCAAAAACCTGGTGTCCTGGTTTGGGCCAGGATAAAGGTGATTTTCTGGTTTGTACTTTTGCTTTCAAACACACAGCTGCTCTCTCTTCAGTTCATCATTGTTAAATGGTGATTAATGCTATACTGGTAACTGTAGAAAGTAAATTTATTACGTAGATGTCCCCAAAAGTTTCCCCAAGTAAACCTGTTTATCTGGTTATACACTTAAAAAAATATTTACTGTGCAGAAAGATAATCTGGAGAGCACTGACTTCTTTGCATCTCAGAGCTGCTACCTCAATATGCCATGGATTAGCTTCCCAGATGCTGGGAAAAAAAAGGCTGGCAAAAAAAGAGAAGAGCAGTAGAATGGGTATGGTGAGCAAGGAGGTTCAGAGGCCAAGTAATGATCAGTTGGCTACAGCTGGGTCTGGAGCACTGAGCAAAGCAAAGCAAACAGCTTCATGTGAAGAAGGGTGGCAATTGCTGGGTTGCAGCTGTTGTTACCTCTTTTCTAACCTGTATGTCTTCTCTCCAACCAATGGTGAAAAGAGAGCAAAGAGGGGAAAGTATAGAGATAGCAGGCCTGACCTAGTGTCAGGGTTTAGTTCTTCTGTGTTGTCCCAGGAAAATTCTGTGTGTTGCTAGATGGTAATCTCTCCTCTGTATGATTCCATGGTTCCTCTATAGGTAATAGTTGTCACCTTGTTATAGGAGATGGGTAAACTCTTCATCAAAATACAGGTAAAAGTGTCCTGGTATTTTGATGCTCTGAATAGTCCTTGAAAATGTAGGTAGGAGACATTTGAGAGGTCCAGAAATGTCTTTTAACACTTGGACGGTGAACTTGGGCAATGGGAAGAGTGGTGAAGGAGGGAAAGGAAAGTCATTGAAGCAGGAACTTCCTAAGCTGATTTTTCCATGCCCTATAGTTGCTGCTCTTATTCAGTTTAGATGGTCCCTTGAAAATAAGGGGCAATTTTGATTCAAATTCAAACAGCCATTCATGGGTAATTCTGATCTTTAGACAGTGTGTTGGTGAATTAGGATTAGAACTTTTGCACTCTGTTAAACCTGTAGTTGCTTGATGACTTAAAATTACCACGTAGTTTTGTCCTTAAAATAAATGTATATTTGTTCTCATTGTGCAGCTGTTGACCTCCTTCTATTCTTGTAATACCAAATAATAGTCTTCCTCAAAAAGCCTCAACAAACTGGAAATTGCTGATCCTGAGATCCAAAGAAAGAAAAAAAATTGATGTAGAAATAAGCTTCATGTAAAAAATTATTTCTGCCAGTTTACATAGACATGTGCTTTATGGATGGTTAAATAGCACAAAAATTTTCATACAATGTTTGCATTATGCAACATACAAAAATAAATACATTTACTGTATCTAGAAGCTTGTAAACTGAGTCTGGTAACCAAAACTGGAGTTGAAAAATGTTTGCTGCTTTTTAAATAGAAGTGAATATTCTTGATATTTTTAAATAGAAGTGACTTCTTTTTAAATAGAAGTGAATATTCTTGTGGGTGATAACAAGGAAATTGTTTGAGTCATTTGAACTGGTTAATTTTCTTGTCTGTAACTGATTAAGGGAGAAGCAGAAGAGATGTTGCACGTTAGTGGAAGCACAGAAGAGTAGGGGTGCACAGAGGTGTTCTCAGGGAGTGTTCTGACTTCTTCCTCACAGACAAGGAATAACAGGAAATTTCTTGAGAAATCAGGGTATGCAGGGAAACTGGGATTCTAGAGCATCTTGGGCAAGAGTGAGAAAGTAGAGACAAAATTTTGAACTATGTCTGATGATTTGGCAATAACAGTCTGATGTGGAATGGATCTTTATGTCAGTCTGGTTCTTGACATCTGGAGCTACTTCAGTAGATAAAAAGAAGAAAGGAAAGAATTCCAAGTCCTACTGAAGTGCTGTTCTAGATGAACTGGGGCTTAATTGCCTGGGTTAGGGAAACAAATTCTCCTGTGAGGAAATTTGGGAAGTAAATTATATTTAACTATGGTAGTTTTGTTCCTCAACCATCGTATTTTCTAATGTGACAGACTAGTGATTGGTGGCTCCTCTGCTGTTGCTGTTAAATGGTGTTTTCTCTCCTAGGGTTTGGACGTGGCAGAGGGAGAGGAGCGGGGAGGTTTTCAGCCCAAGGCATGGGGTAAGAAATATGCAGAGTATAGATTATGGCAAGGATCAAATTCAGTGGTAATATGAATTGATGATATTGCCACTGTATGTATTAATGTTGGTGTATGTGTGATAAACCAATAAGGGTACAAAAATTCAAAAATCTGTTAGATGAATAATGGGTTATTTTTGTCTTAAATCAGTACTTCTAACTAGAACTTCTAACTAGATGTACCTATGCAAACCTAATGGATACTCAATCAATGTCAGTATCTCAAATCCATTTGTACCTGTCAGTAGCAGCTGCATAGTGCCTTGGAGGCTGAAAGTTCTGTGTGGTCCTCATAGTCCTAGGTCCGTTTTAAAATAGATGTGTTTCAGCATAGTGTAGAACATGCAAGCTCTTTATAAAACCACAAGTCCCAACAGTTGTAAAGTTTCTCCTTGTTTTGAGCTTTTATGCTTTAGCTGTTTGGACATACATGGACCCTAAAACAAAAAAGAAGTTACAAAAGAAAAAAGAAGTTACTTAACAGCTCCAGAGTGTGTTCTCAGTTTTATTGGAATAACTTGATTTATGGAAGTTAGCCAGCACTATTTTCACTCAGTGTTTGCCTCTAGTGACATGTCAAGTAATATCAGTGATGTCATAATGAACGGAAGGCTCATACTACTACTTTAATAATCCCTCTTGTTCATACTTGTAGACTATTAACCAAAACCCATTTTTCTTCATTAATCCCTTTTTACCTTTTAGCTGCATCTATATGTTTCAGCATTGGTGTCAGAAGTGCATTCTGAAATAATCTTCCTGGTGTTTTGACTCCTGTCCTGCACTGGTCTGGTGCTCTGAAAGGACATGGTTCTGGTTTCTCATCAGTCAGCCACCTGCTGAGAAACTGGCAGCCTTATTATTGTGCATATAAACTAATGATTTATGAGATTAGGAAGAGTAGGTATGCTGTTAACTGCTTCTTTCAGGTTCAGTTTCTCTATGGTGAATTTTTTTCCAGTCTCTTCACTTTTTTTCTCCTCCCTGTTTTATCTGTGTCTTCTCATAGAGGAAAAATTTTGTTTGACACCAAAACTATCAAGATAAATTATGTGGAAATCGAGATGTTAAATCTAGTACAACTTCAGCTACAGATTATGGCACTTGTGTTCAATGAATGACCCATGTGTTCTCTTCCATTTCTTAACTTTTAAAACTCTAGGACATTTAACCCCGCAGACTATACGGAGTCTTCTGCCACTGATGGCTTTGGGACAAAATCAGAGATTTGGGAGACTGGTCAGAATGATGGAGATGATGGAACTGGTAAGATGCTTCAAGAAGTGGAAGGATTGGAATGAAGATCTGTAGCAAACTGCAGGGAGAATAGCCATTCTGTTAGTGTTTAGTTAACTTCTGAAGTTGTGAATACATCTCACATGACACAGTGCATTTTTATAGCTTATCTCCTACCTTTCTGCAGAGCACATGCTATAGTCTGAGTACCTCTCTGCTTAGAATGGAAGAAAGGCAATTTGCAGTTCTTAAATTTTAGTACTAACAATCCCTTGAGTGACAAAGGGATTGAAGAGTTATTGGAAGAACCTTGTATGTGAAGAACTGTTTATATATGTTAAGTTCTGCTTAAGAGTTCACCTAATGTAGTTAAGGAGTTATACAGTTAAGGAGTATAAGACTCACTAAAAGAGCATGTTCCACGGACTTTGGACAGTAGGGTGTGAATATCTAAGAAGAAAAGAAAAACAAGAGAAGAACTTTTAACAACTATGGATCCACTCAGTGACAATGGGATGATTTTGGAAACCCCACCTGTACAATGCAGGAATGTAAGGATGTGAGTCTTTGGCATGGAGGAGACTTCCAAGATCTGCCACCATTGAGAAGAATTATTAACTAAAGCACGAGTAGGTACTTGAATGGAAGCCAAAAGAGCAGACTGCCTGTCTGAAGATAGAGGCAGCCATGAAGTTTCAAGTGTGAAGTAAGCATATTCCCAGCTAAAGGCAAGAGACAGACAAAACTTGGAAAGGAACCTCTTTCCATGGTGATTAAGAAATGGAGAAAGTGGCTACTTGTCTGTAATTGTGAAAATGGGCTGCCTTGCTGCTTACCATGTTCTGTGACAGGTGATGAAGACAAAAGAAACCTTTTGTTGTAATGGAGAAGTTGTTGTATCTTACTGTCCTCACTTGGGAACCACTGAGCAGCAGGAGATTTATTTTTTTTTTAAACCCCAGAAAAGGCTAGTTTTTTGGATCTCTTCAGTGCTGAATCTTTCTCAGATGATTTTTTTTATCAACCCCTGTGTCACATGTGGGAGGAAAAGCCTGATACTTGAGGCCAGGGCAAGCTCTGTTGAGCTCTGCTGTGAGCTGCCTGAGAGGCAGCTTTTAAAATTTCGTACAAGCCATTTTTTAGTTAACCAGGGAAGACAAAAAGAGGCTTAGAATTTAGGAGGGCTTATTAGGCTCCTCTCTTGTCACTGAGTGCCTTCTTAGGCCAGTGTGGGAGACTGGCCCTGGGTGTATGAATGGTTATTGAAAGGGTGCTCTTTTGACCAGTATGGCATTTTCCATTGAATTACTTCTAAACTGACTTTGTTATAGTGCTAAGAGAAATTAACTTTTTACTTTCACTCATGTTTCACTCAAATAAGTTTATGAAATAATGAGTTAGAAGGACACCTAATGACTTGAAAATTCCCCTAACAATACTGATGCTCTTGTTTGCTAAATGGTATCAGAGGACAGGGTATGTTGTCAAAAATAGAAGTTAAAGAAAAGACTTACAAGAAAGATGTGAGGACCAGAAGTAGAAAATTCACTGGTTAGTTGTAAATGAATGCAACTGTAAGGCTGCAGCTTACAAATGACTTTGACTTATGCTCTGCTTCCCAAGTGAGCCCCAGTGTCTTGTCTGATGCCCTATGCTAGCTCTGGGTACCTTCATGTACCTTCCCTATTGCAACCTCTGCTCCTTCTTGTAGGCCTCTCCTCTGCCTTCAGTAAGGGAAGAATTCTGCACAGGAATAAGAGTATCTTGGTGTGCCTGTCTGTTCCCTGAAGGGTATGAGTGTGTTTACATGAGGTGTTTACTGCTAAGCAAACAGAATGGTGGAAATTCAAAGTGTACTAGTTGACATTTGGAACTTTGTTTTGGATGTTGAGCATGGGGTTGTTGTTAGGCTGTGTCTCTGAAAGAAGAAGGTGTGGGAAGGCATCTGGGAATTCTCTCTGGCCTCATGAAGTAAGTGGTTCCTAGGGCAATGAGTGTGTGAGTGTCATTGTTGGATGTTCCTGCAAATCATTTGGTTGGTAGAAATTTAAAGTAAACGAGTTTACTGTGAATGTTCATTTTGGTACCTTTTTGCTGAGAATCATAATTTACTTTCAGTGCAGATGGAAAAGACACTGTGACTGACAAAAAAAAAAAAGCCTCTATGTGTGTCTGCAGGAAGAGTGTTTTATTTTGCAGTGTTTCTTTTTCAGACAAGTGATTGAAATGTCTGAAATAAGTCTCTGAAAGAAAAAGAAATGATCTCTTTAAAAAGAGTAGACTTTAAAATTGATTCCTTCAGTTTTGTCCAAGTGGGAAGGACTTTAAACCATGTGATGGTTTCAAATTCATCTTGAGGATTAAAGGAGGCTTCAGCTGGGGTAGCTGTTTCAAAGCAGAAGAGAGGGTCCTGGGAAGGATGAGGGAAGCAATGGTAGGGGGAAAAAGTGGCAGACAAGGTGTGGGGCTGGAAGCAGGTTGTACTGCTGGTGAGCTGGCGATTTGGCTTGTTAATCACAAATACCAGTTTTCAATTTGTTTGTTTGCTTTTTATTTCTCACATTAGTTTAGAGTGTTGTGTTAGTTACAAATCAACAGTCCCAGTAATGAGAAAGTTAACAATATGGAGTTCCTAAAAGATTTGAATGAGGGTGATGTATATGGATGGAAATGCATAAAACCTCCACTGTGCTAGTGAAGAATGTCAGATAAGGCTATAAACAGAGGAAGGGCAGAATGGAAATCCCCCTCTTTATTCTTCATTACCCAGTCCCATTTGTTCTTTCCTCTAAAAAGAAAGAAATCAAAATAAACTTGGAAAATTAGTGTCTTTCATTTGTAATTATTTAAAAAATGAGGCAACTGGGCAGCTACCAGAGAACCAAACCCAATTTGCTCATAAAAATGTTTTCTGAAGGCATCATGCAAATATAAACTTTCTGTAGAGTTCTGAGTATTTACTAAATATTATCTCTTTAAGCCAGTGCCGGGAAATTACCAAAATAATAATTTTCAATTAAAAAGAAATATACTCTTTATCTCAAAAATGTAGGTCCCCACGCATATTTGCTTAAAATGCTCTAGAACCTGTTGTTCTGGCTCGTTGCAGATTCTAGAGAAATTGCAGTAGCCTGAATGAAAGTTGTATCTAGCTGTACCACAATGTGATCCTATAGATAAATTCGCTGGTTCTGTGGAGGGAAGGTTTAGTGTCATTGATTGAAATAGGAAGAGAGTATAGGACAAATCTGTAATGGTTCATAACATTTAATTGAATGATATTCCAAATAATTCAGCATCAGTTTCCTTTCATCCTAATTTTTGTAGAATTAATGTGCAACTGAAAGGCAAATAGAAGGTACAGCTGTGAGGAAGCAAGAAGACCATTCCTCATCTGAAAGGGAATAAACTTGAACAGTGTGATGAGTATCTTCCTTAAGGCATGTGGAGTGTTCAGTCTCTTCTCTTTCTTGTAATATACATGGCAGTGGGAAATCCTAAGTGACAAATCATAGCAGTTCTTATAAATTGTGTTGGAGTTGATCACTTCCCAAAGTAGGTTATAAGAATGACTTACATTCTGTTAATTTACTGGTACTTCTACTTTCATAGGGTTTTGTAAATATAAAAGAAAAACTTCCTTCATTATCTTAGTTATAAGCCACCTTAAATGACTGAAACTAAAGAATGACAAGAAATAGTGTTACTCTGGTGGGGAAGGGCTTGTGTAGCTTAGAAGTCACAAGGAAGTTAGTTGTTTTGGTTTTGTTGATTTTTTTTGTTTGTTTGTTTTTTTTCTTTTTAAGGAAACCTTCAAGTACACCAAAATAAAATTAAGGGGCTAATACTTATAGTTGCTTATTCAAAAAAGGGAAAAAAACAAATAGTGTGACATGAACTGAGAAAAATAGATGAAGACCTAGCAAAAGCATACCATATACGTTTTATTGGCTTCTTAACTTTGTAAAAATGAGTGTGTTAAGAAGGGAAACAGGAGAAAGTCACAAATAGCCATTGAGGTGGAAGTGGCTGTGACAAGGATCCTTGAAAACACAAAAATTAATTTCAGTGGAAAACAGAGAACTATCTGATCCTTTGAGAGTCTGGGGTTTAAAGGTTGTGGCAAGGGTATATGGAGCTGCAGTAATGCCAAGGTGAATTTTGGATTAACAGGAAATTGGTATGCTTGTGGGGAAATCCAGCTTAGAATCTCATGAACGGGAGGAAGGCTATAGCAAACTGGATTTAATATAAAGAACACTAAAATAGCTGCTGCTGGAAGGACTGAGTGCAAAGGCAGGGTTCTAATAAGCAGTATTAATAAACTTACCAGCTTGAATAAATAAATAAAAAAGGATGAGAGTTTGTATTTAAAAAGGAGTAAAGGCACACAACCATGTTCATAAGTAGGAGGAATAGATAAATTTTTGAACTGAATTTCAGAAAAATGTCCCAAGTGTTATTCCAACCAGGTTTGGTCTCCTGGCGATAGTGGTGAGTACTTAGGAGTTGGGCTTGTTTTGTCTGAGCTCCTTTTGAGTTTGTTTTAGCAGACTCCCAGCTTAATCATTAGAGTTCTGGCACCAGCACAAGCTTTGTCTTCTACACAGACAGGCTTTGCTCTGACTGATAGGAGATTATGTGTAAGCAAGGCAAACAGTTGTATTTATTTGAAGAAGAAATTTAGAGAGGAGTTCCTGTTTTGGCCAGGGGACGGAATGAAAATAAACTGTTTCTTTAAAAACTGCTGCTTGCTGGGCTTTTCCTCCTTTGCAAAATTGCTATGGAAATGTGTGTATCAGTCTGGAAACTTGAGGCATTGTAGTAATTTTGCTGGGCTCAGATGTGATTATTAGCTATTTTGCAGGAGGATTTGTAACCTCCTGATTAGGGAGATATGGTAAAATGTGAGCACCAGATGTTTTGAGCAACTTCATAATGCTCTGCAGGGCCAAAATGGAGCAGATGTTTCTTGCTCAGTACCTGCCAAATAATTTGGGATTCCAGGATATGAACTTGTGCCTTCTTCCCACTGTGTGTGGATTTTTTCTCTGCACTGTGTTAATGCCATTTGACCTTCCTCTGCCCAAGATGCTGCTTGGTAATGGGGTACAAAATGTTGCACCAATGTAGTGATGAGATTAGTATAGAGTAGATTTGATGTCTTCGTGGAGCTTTTTTCTGGAGGAAAAGGAGGTGATTACAGCAGTAGTTCTTTTGCTTTGTACTTGATCTAAGGCGGTGGTAGCAGGAATTTTACTGCTGGTATTTTCTTTGCTCATGGTTGTGTTGTTTAAGTGAAGGCTCTGGTTGTTGCTGAGGTAACCTTCCCTGTGCTTAAGCTGATGGGCTAGACCTTCAGTCTATTTATTGCTCTTGCATGTCTGTACCTGCTGTTTCCTTTAGAAGGGACGAGGTTTTTGCATCTATAGGATTGTTTCCTGTGGTCTTCCCATTGCTACATGCTGTGCTCTGGTGTACACCAAATAAACTCTGCCACAAATTAGGGGAAGAAGCATTTTTCAGCTACTGTGGAAGTTTATTGACTTCTGTTGCCATTATATGGATTATATAAATTTAAAAATAAAATTGCTCTGTTGTGTCCAGAGGCACAGCTTGGATCTGAATTTGGGTATATGTGAAATACGGTTATGGATGTTGGAATAGATGGCTGTTTTTTTACATAGGCTCTGTAAGAGTTTGTGCATGAAACTGGGACATCCCATGGGAGGGTTGAGTAAACTTCTTAAATGTCGCCCCTAATTGGGGATGTAAGAGGGAGTTTTTCCAGTGTTTGGGATTAATCACTGGTTGCAGACACACGTTTATGCAAATTATGTCAAGTATCACAGGTTAAGAAATTACTGAAATCAGAAATTATAGAAGGGGGGAAAAAACAAGCACCTCCCAAAATTTTAAACCTGCACATACATTTTCTAGCTTCCCATGTTTCCAGCCACCATCTCCTTGCTTTGTGTTTCACTAATAATCCTAAGAATTGTAAAAAGGATTGATTATAAGGCAGAAAGGCTGAAATATTATACTGGGTTTTTAGCTTGTAACTGTTTTCTTTTCTTCCCCATATTACAATAGGAGCATGGAAAAACTCAATAGAAGAATGGACAGCGGAAGAATGGAACGAAGACGTAAGTTCACCTTCTTGGGTACACTAATTGGATATTTACCCTTTTCAGAAATTTGTGTTATCTTCATTAACTAAGTGTTGAAAGTAATACTTTGCTGTATGCATGAAATATGTCTGTGTTAGTTTCTGCAGTTCCTATTTAAAATAAATATATTTGGATAAGCTTATATTTTAAATAAAATTGAATCAAGAAATACTGATTTAGCTGAGTGACCAATACATAGATTATAAAAAGTAAATTTTTATCTGAAGTTAAGGTTTTGTGAATTATAGTTCTCCACTGCTCAGATGCTGGTGGGTATTAACTGCATTCTTTCCCCTCCTGTTGTGTTGGGGTTTAAAGCCATCCTATCACAAGACTTTTATGTAATTATGTGTTGAAGCTTACTGTCAACTTCAGAACCCTCACTTGATGCTTTTTATTTAAAATCTGTGTAATTGTGCCATATGGTCTACTCTGTGTTCATAATGTTAAAAAAAAAAGGAGGTAGTAGTATGCTGAAGTGCTTAATTGCTTAATTACTATTGTTACTTCACAGAACAATGTGTTTCTTCTTAGTCTTTAGTAATATAACAATTTTGGTCCTCCTTTGCAATCAGGAAAGAGATGTCTTGTCTGCAAAGTATTTGCCATTTGTGATCATCAAGTGTAAAAATCACATTTATGAGTTTAAGTTTTTAGTTACTAGAGCTTAAGCAGTTCAGAAGACAAATGAGACAGCAAGAAATATGGAAAGGAAAACACAGCTTTTAAGGAGTTTTTACTCTATAGAAATATCTGCTAATTCAAGTTTATTTTTAGTAGAGTAAGATTGTCATCCCTTTTGCCTCCTTCTGTCATCTATGGCATGCCAGTGTTATCCCTAGAAGTGTGTGGATGTTTTCCTGCAACAGTTACTAAAACTCTGCTTACCTAATGAGAAGGCTGGGTCTTTCAGTAAAATTTAAAGAAACTACTGAAATTCTTAGGTTTTCTCAGTTACTGCCATCAAAAGCTGGCATCTCCTTTCAAACTTCTGTTTCTGCAGTATATGCTAGAGGTAGATTGCAGTGAAAATTTCTGTCCTTCTTTCTCAACCTTTGCTGGTCCAATACAGCATTTGTAGAATGGGAGGGGTTTCAGCAATGCTGGTGAAAGACAGAATTTTTAAAAATTAATTGTTGAACTTGAGTAATTTGGAGATGAATCTTACAATAGCAGCAGATGAAATCTCTAGCCTGTTGCTAACTTCTATTAACTTTAGCATCCTGGAAAGATCTATGTAACTTTGAATGAATAGCGTCACATTAGCCCAAACCATACCTGGGGAAAGTATAACAGAAAAATTGATTCATCTGATATAACAAAACAAAAAAACCCCAAAACCAAAAGAAGCAGCTTAATAATATAGCTTGTGCCATTCCGTGTAGTTTTATGGAAAATAAAGCCACTTCAAATAAACCCATCCAAAAAAGACTAAAAAGTCTAAGTATGTTATGCATCAAGTGTGAAGGTAGAGTATGTCCTTGAAACAGACTTGATCTACATCTTTTGTTCCACAATTAATTACATGTTATCTCATGTCATATATTTGTCAAATCAGTCTTACAGGAGAACCCTTACTGAAAATGGGCATTTCAAGGAGGACTTAAAAAGAATTCAGTCCAGATGCCATCTAGTGTCTTTAGCAATGATTTGGAAGTTAAAAAAAAAAAAAAGTCCCTACTGAACAAAATATGTGGGAAATCCAAAAAGTATTTTAACAGCAATTGAAAGTAAGCCAGCCATGCAGAGAAATCTGGGCTTCTGATAGACTTGACCTGCTCAAATGAAAAATGCTTTAATATAGCCAATTGTCCATTTATTTTATAGAAATATAGACACACCTGCAGAAAAAGGATCTGTTTTCTGGAAAGTAGCAAGTGAAAAAATTTCAGGATTGTATTGCATGATGAGCAGCTCAGCATGATCTCCTAAAGGTTTGACGTTATGACAAAACAAAAACCCAAAACAAACAAACAAAAAAACAAACAAAAAATCCCCCCAAACCAACCAACCAACCAACCAAAAAAACACCAAAAAAAAAAAAAATAAAAATCTCTGATAGTCTTTTTGCCTCTAGGCACTCTTCCTTGTCTCTTTATCACTCTTGATTTATATTTATGTAGACTCTCTTGACTCCCCTGATCTTGATTCTGAAGCACTACATCCAAATTTTCATTGCTTTTGCTTTAACAAAACAAAAATTGTGGAAAATAGCTGAAAATTATTTCCTGATAAATGAGGTCCTTGAAAATGAGATTTTTAGTTTACTGACTCTGAAAAGGTTATTTTGTTAGCATATAATGTGTGCTAGTTTTAGTGTAGCAGCCAAAGGCATAATGTGGACCATGTGGCTGGTAAATGGAGCTCCATCTTTAGAAGTATAGTAAACAACTCTAGCAATATGCCTAATGATTAAAACAACAGAGGAAGCTGATGTATTTGCTGTCTGCAGATCAAGACCAGGTGCTGTGCTGAAGAAATTTGTGTTTGAATGTGGTGGTTACTAGTTAGATACAAGTTACTAGCAAGTGGCTGAAATTTGATGTTGTTTGACCTGAGAAGGGTTAGATTTTTGTAATGTAATATGTACATTTAGTAGTGAGTATTGAGCAAATATAGTAGGTTGTGATCTTAAATAGCATGGAAGTTATTTGCAGTGAAAGTAGAATTTTGTATTTTGTTAGGGAGTTATTCAGGGCATGGACAATGAAGGACCAGACAAATGTTGAGGTACTATAGGTGGCTCTGATTTTTCTTGTTAAAATTGCAATTTTATTCTCATGGCCAATGAAAAATTAATTTTAACTACAGAAACTGTCAGAAAGGGAGAAATAGAATACATACAAGTTGCTGGAAAGTGAATGGAGGCAAACAATTTCTGTATGGTATTGGTAGTCTTAGTTGTATTTGTAACAGTTGCAACACTTTAAAATAAGAGAGAAAAAAAATTGAGTAGGAAAGTAGGAAAAAATGTGTTTTTGGAAGCAGCATGTGAACTTGTATGTCATTACTTTGAGTACTTCATATCAAAGCAGCAATAAAGTTTTGTGATTTCTGATTCATTGTTGTTTTTATGAGGATGCTGGAGTGTATTTTCCTGTTCTTACCTATCAACTGGCCATAGTAGCTGGGAGCTAGCTGTTAAATACGTTGTTGGCTTGGTGATTGGAAAATTATTTTTATCATAGGAACAGGAACTGAAAAGCACAGGCTTTTCATTGCAGATGGAGAAAATACCCTTGTGAGGCTAACGCTTGCAAATATTTAATGACCATTCATTCAGTTCTGGGGAAATGCCAGAACCTCAGTGAAAGATTTGTAGTGTATGGTGAGCATAAATAACTTTGTTGTGAGCCTATAATACTCCTCCTAAGAAATACTAAATATATCCTGCATAATAAAACTTTCAGCTGCTGCACCAAGTATGTATTTTGAGAAATGCTGTAGAATTTGCTGAATTAAGTGCCTGATTGAAGCTTGTGGCCACAGGGTGTAGTGTATACCTCAGTGTAGCTTAGCTGATAGCTGGAGACTTTTGTTTTGCCTGCCCATTATGTTGAAGAGAATGTTTCCTCTTTCATATATCAAACATGCTTTTGCATTGTCACAAACATCCTCAGAGTCATTGACTTGCTTAGGTTTCAGGATTCATTGATTATGAGAGTACTAGACATTGTTGAAATTAAAAAGAATTTAATACTTAATGGAGGGATTGCAGGACATAGGATGCTGTTCATGAAATTAGCTGACCTCCTTGGGCCAGATAATGGAGGAGTTCTGTAATACTACCAGAAGTACAGTACACATTGAGCAAAAATTAACTCAAACATTGGGGAAGGCCTGAACAACAGAGAAAAACCCTTCTTCATTGGAAATGTAGTTGAGCTGAATCTTCTTTGTTTTGGTCAGTGCATAGCATGTTGTCAGGACAGAACTGTGTTCCAGAGAGATGGGACAGAAATATGTCAGGAAAGGGAAAGAGGCAGAGTTAGGAACTGTGGTGATCCTTGTTTTTTTCATGACAGAGTTTGTTGCACATAAGTGGGTGCTAAGGGAGGGTACATGAAACATTTCAACTTTGCTTCCAAGTTGTGAATGATTGCTCTCTGCTCAGCCCTTCTGCATCCTCCTTAAGTTACCTGTGTTTCATAGGGGAATCCTGATCAGATGACTGTGTTCAGGGATATACATGCTTTCTGTAGAGGTGCCCACAGGGTGGCAGTTGGAATTGTCCTGTGTCCATGATTTCCTTTAAACTGTGTTGCTGGCAACATACACAATGAAAAATGCATAATGAGTTGTATTCAAATGTCACATTCCAAGGAGATTCTTTGGGACTATTTGAACAGTGTAGCTGTCTTTTTGTCTAGATACAAAGCCATACCAGAGTGGTTCAGGGTGATTTTCTGCAAATTTAATTTAAAATATAACCATTATATGTTCATAACTTTAACTTGTTAAACCTAACCTATATTGACATGATGTATCGTGGTTTGCTAGTGTTCCTGTCAGTAGGAATTAATTAACCCTAGGAAGTTGTAACTGTGTACTATTTCTTCCAAATGGAAGCTATTAAAACAAACAAACAAACCCCAACAAAATGAAAAGCAGAAAACCTAACAAACAGCCCCCTACACAGCAAAATCACTCTCTTTCTTCCCAAATTCTTCATCAGCCAGCTCATCACAGTTACCTGTGCAAGTATCTGTCTTTTCTGCACTGGATGGTCTGACTAGTTATACCTGTGTAAGCAATTACATGGTTCTCCCTTTTTTTTGTTATTTTCAAGCCCATGCTCACAGAGCAGTCAGTTGAAGATGTTATTGCTGCCCCTAGCAGAAATGCTAAGAAGAAGCCATGAGTGCTGGTTCAGTGTACATACCTGAGTGTAAACCTGCATCTGCTGGTAATGTGAGCTGGAGTGTAAAACACAGGGATACCTGAAATTAGTGGGAACAGAGCAGTGTGTTACACTTCTGCAACAGGATTTATCAGAGCTGCTGTATGGAGTCCTAAATTATGTCCGTATAAGGTGCCTTTATACTGATGATATACCAGCTGTCATATTCATCACTTTTTACTGGTACATTTTTCAGTTAAATTCTTGCTCCAACTGATGTAGCATGGTAGAGAACATGGATGGTATGCTATTGTGTACATTCAGCAAATCAGATTTCCTAACACTTTAATTAAATTGGTACTCAGTTCTGGGGAGAAGACTTCACTGAGGTTTGACTGTGGTTTTGTGTTAAGTAGAGCTGTGTAATCAGTAATACCATTACTGATTGTAATGGTATTTGACTCGAGTTCTTCAAAGTGTGTGATCAAGGTAGACTGCCTGCAGGTGTTGCAGCAGTGAAGTGTGTATTAAAATATTTTACTCCCTCTGCTTATCTTTTTCAGCTTTCTGAAACAAAAGTCTTCACTGCTTCCTCTGTTCCAGCTGAGAATCATGTGACTGCTGGGCAAAAGTAAGTTCTTTTCCCACATTTTCCTCCTACCTTAGAAACTTTGTTTTAGAAAGCAATGTTAGCTTCTACATACAAAATGCTGAATAAAACACAGGGCAGCCCTGGTCATGGATTTGTCAAGCTAATTTGAAAATTGTGAAGGGCTTGGTTGCAAATTGTTGGTTTTCTGGGTTCCTGTTTAACCTATTATTTACTACAGTAGTGGATACAAACTTGCCAAGTTCACCAACATAATAGTGAGAATACCCTGTCTTCCCTACGAAGATTGCTTACAGTGAGGGACAAAAGTAGCTGGCAAGAACAGTTTTTTAATGTTGAAAAGGAAGTTCTGGCTTTGCTGTCTAGAAAATGGAAATCCTGCCCCTGTAGGTGCAAAAAGTGTTGAGGATGTAGTGCTTTGACAAATGTGTCAATAGAAAAGCTTGTATTGGCAAGTAGGTGAATTTCTTGGTACATGTCAGTGTTACATGCCTCGACTCATGATGGGGGATGAGTTTGGGTAGGGAACCAAAAATACGGAAAAAAAGAAATCATTGCCAGTGATGAGGTGGAGTCAGTTGCCTGCAGTAGCTTCAGGTCCCAGGAGAGAAGGTTAAAGTTGTGTGTTGAAGACTTAGGTAATTGTATGCATGAGTTGTAATGGTCCCAGACATCCTGATACAGGATTACATCCTGTAATCCAGACTGCAGCAATATTTTCTTTATAAGATGGATGTGATAGGGAGAAGGCGTCGTGTCAGTTTGTCCTCAGTTTTATGTTCCTGTGCGTCTTAATGCTTCTGATCCTGCTCAGGTATGTGTGGTAGAGTAACTCTGGATGTGTGCCTACTATCTGAGAAACTTAGCTTTTATTTCTGCTGCTCCTGTGCCTTCCATGTCATCACAGAAGTCACTCAATTGCTGCTTGTGTGCCTTAATTCTTTTCAGTCCTCATATCCACCCTTGGATCTCCTGCTCTTTTTAAAGGGGTAGTATGATATTCAGAGAATGTGGATTATCAATATATATAATGGGCTTGGAGGCAGGAACCACTTAAGCATGACATCTTTTATGGCATGTTCAGTTGTGTGGTCAGATTAATATTGGTTATTTATGTGATACATGATGTTATAAATTTGATGTTTGAAGAAGTAATTTAGTAGTGGAAGGTTTCAGCTGGCAGAAAATTACTTTCTGGCAAAAATATCTATTCTGCTTCTTAGTATGGCAGACAAGCAATATTTGAAAACCTGTTAATCATTAGTTATCCTGTTTCTGGTGTGCAGCAGCTTTAGTATCATTAGTCCTTTCTTCATTTCAGTGCAGCCTAGTCATCACGGTTACTTCAGCCAAACTTTGCTTGTTCTTACAGCATTGATTTGGTAACACTGATTCAGAAGCCTGTGAATTCTGCCCAAGAGATAGAAGGCAATTCATTTGAGGCTCCTCAGCAGCAGACCTTTGGCCAAGCCCTAGTCTTCACAAATTCTCAACACAGCACCCAGATGGCATCAGGAACTGGCAGCTCCAGTGCTGTAAACTCTTATTCTCCTCAAAGTCTGGTAAAATTATCTTACAGTTTCTTAATATTCTTCATGAGTGAATATTTCAGGCTAGAAGTTTTCCAGTACCAAACATGTAATTACATGTTTCAGTATTTGTAAAATTCAGGTTGTAGGTACTGAAGGAATGAAATCAAGAATTCTGTTACTTCCATTCACAGACACACACACACACAAACATTTCTTTTTTTTCTTGAAGTACTAAGTAGTTGTTTCTTGATTTATGTAAAGTTCTTGCATTAATTTTTGAGCAGAGTAGATGTGTTTACCACATGCTGATTTAGGATGAAATAATTTGCTTATAGTGAAGAGTTCTATGCCAGAAAACTACAATGTATTATTTCCAACTAATTGCTTTTTGTGGAAACCTGACTATTTTTGAGTTGATTGTGAGGTCCTGAAACTGAGCACTTATATTTAGTCGCTGAAAGTCAGTCCAGCTGTTAGTAAATAAACGCTGTTCTAATATATGATATTGGTCATTTGTTAGTAATCTAAGTCTGAAGAGGTTTTATTTGTTGCCAAATAGCAGCTGTAGGCATTGAGTCTATGGTTATGTTCAAATTACTTATTAAAATAATACTTCACTTCTCCACATTTTTTTCTTTTTTTTATCTCCCGTTTTTTGGTTTTTTGTTTGGTTGTTTGTCTGTTTGGGTTGGTGTTTTGTTTTTTTTTTTTTTTTTTTTTGATAGTCTGCAGTTCTTTGTTCTGGCTTTGGAGAACTTGGATCCTCTAAGCTGACAAACTCTACTGGATCCCAAATCTTGGACCAGCTGAAATCTCCAGGATTGGGTCAGTTTACGTCCCAACAGAACATGAGTGGCTCTACGACCACTACCACAACTACCACATCGTCCTGGGATCTAAAACCTCCCATTACTCAGTCCTCAGTCCTTAGTCAATTTGGTAAGTGCTTTGACACAGCTTTCTCTCTTCCTAACTGTATTAGCCTGAAGTATTTTTAATGCCAATGATTGTTTTAAAACTACCTATATGAAAAACATTTTACAAAAATTGTAGTTCTAATAAGCAATTGGTTACAATGTTGTAAGAGTTACACTTTTTCACTGCTACTAGGCCTTGTTGGGTATATCACGAATTAAAGTTTCAATAGGCTTAAGCTTACCCGTGGTTGTAATTGCATTTATAGAAACTGTTGAGCCTTCATGTAATGACATCTTTGAATATTTAAGTGGAACTTTGGTGTGACGCTATTTCTCAGAAAGTTCTGGGGTATACTTCACTGTGACTATGCTGCTCCTAACTAAGGTTTTACCATTTTTTTCTCCCAGATTTTTCTCTTCTACCCATTACAGCATTCTCTTCTACCCCACAAGCATTTTGAATAAATGCTAAATAATTCTTCATAGTATGCATCACATCTCGGTGTTTTCTGTGCTGAGAATGATGCAGGTTACCCATTTTGTTTATTTATAACTATATGGTATTTTCATTTAATTGCAAAAAATTAATAGAAACAGTAAAAATTATACAAACTTGTTTTTTGCAGTGTGGTTCCCAGCAGTACTTTTACTGTGAAGGGTGATAGCTCTTGTATCTCTGACATGTTTTTGTATATGTTTCCAGACAGATAAGCAGACAGTTGAGTAGCACTTGCAATCTTTTACACACAGCAGTTCTGAAATACTGCTTACATACATTCTAATGTACTTTACCCACTTAATAAGAAATCCTTCACATTGCAGATGCTGTGGATCTCTTACAGTTGTTGACCAGTGCTCTGAGCCACTGCCTGGCTTTCAGCATCTGAAAAATATGAAGGGCAAAGACTTAAAAAAATCTATGTGCAGTGTCTCTTGACTTTCAGCCAGATTTAGATGGTAGATGATTTCCTGTTTGTCTTGAAAATCTTCTCTTTTGTAGGAGCAGGAAATCACAACTCTTAAATACCTCTGAATTGCAACCCCTGGCCCCTTGGAAGTAATCACATCAGAGTTAATTGCAGTGAAACTTACAGAATCATAGGATGGGGTGCTCGATCATAGAATCATACAATTGCAGTGTTTTATTAAAATAATCTGTGACAGTTTTGGAAGCCTAATGTGTGATATCGGTGGCTGTATAGATAAGTTTGTCTTCCTATTTTTGAAGAAGCCTAAAGAATACTTACCCATTGCTGTTTATTCGATGTTAAAAAGTATCAAAAGTTGGCATTGTTGCAGTGATGATGTTTAGTGTGAAACTTGTGTGAAAATCGTAGCTGTTGAGTGTGACAACTCACCTAGATTCTTTCATTGAGTAGAATTGCGAAGAGCAGAGTTTAATGCTTTAATTTTGGTATTTATTTTTCCAATGCTGACCAGACTTTAAATCCCAGCCTGAGCCATCCCCGGTTCTGAGCCAGCTCACCCAACGACAGCAGCAACAAACACAGACAATTACTGTTCCTCCTCCTGGGCTAGAGTCTTTCTCCTCCCAAGTAAAACTCCGAGAGCCATCACCAGTAGACACCTCTACAGCTGTCAGCAAAATGTTACATCTCCCCACTGTATCTATGGATAACCAGGCAGTGACTGTCCATCACACCCATCAAAAACACATAAAACCACCGAAACGGAGGATAACTCCAGCATCCAAAGTGAGTAATTTAATGGTGGCTTGTCCTGAGTAAATTTCAAAACATACAAGGACTTGTGTCAGAAATGGTATGGTCAGCAAAAGTAAGTCAGTGCTTCCCCCTGTACTAGTCAGTAAGGAGGTCATACCTTGAATGCCATATTCAGTTTTAGTCCCCTCACAACAAGAAGGGCACTGAAGTACTGGAGCATGTCCAGAGAAGGACAACATAGCTGACTAAAGGTCTGGAGAACACATCTTACAAGAAGCAGCTGAGGGAACTGGGTTGGTTTGGTTTGGAGAAGAGGAGTCTGAGGGGATTCTTTATTGCTTTCTACAACTAACTGAAAGGAGGTTGTAAGTAGGAGGGTGGGGTTGATCTCTTCTATGTAACAAGGAATATGATGACAGGCAATGCTCTGAAGTTGGTGCCTGTGGAGATTTTAAGTCCAAAACACATTGATGTAGTCTTTTGCAAGTACATACCAGTTTTCTCTGTGTGAAAAAATACTTGCTGAGTGATTTTGGCTGAATGCAAATGGACACAGGCTATTCTTTTATATTGTAGATCAAGATAAAGTATCAATGAATTAATTTCAGGTTACAGGGGTGTAGTTTATTTATGTGACATAAATTGGTGGGTTGTCACAGATCTAGGTAGGAGCAAAGGCTGGAGCAGTAACTGAGGAAGCCTGTAGGTAAGGGAGGAAAAGGTGTCAGTTACTGATATCTTTAATACAGATCGTGCATGCAAAGGAATTATGGCTTTTTTTTCCTCCTTTAAGATTCCTGCCTCTGCAGTGGAGATGCCGGGATCAGCGGATGTAACAGGGTTAAATGTTCAGTTTGGAGCTCTGGAGTTTGGATCAGAGCCTGCACTCCCAGAGTTTGGATCAACTTCAAGCAGTGAGAATACCAGCCAGGCCACCAACAATAGCTTGTACTCAAAATCTCTAAAGTATGTGTGAGTTCACATTGTGCATTCTTACATGTCTTCTTTAGAGGTCCAATTTGTGCCAAAAATATCAAGGCCACGTGGTGACCATGTAATGGGAAGAGAAAGTATGGTGGACTTGTAAGGCTACGTGCTTGCTATTGATGGCATCCTAAAGGAGAAATTTATTTTCTAATGATGATCAAAATCTCTCTGGATGGGTTGACATAAAGTTAGAGATGTCATGGGTGTAAATTACCTTAGAATAAGCTACCCTCTATGGAATTGGGTTCCTGTGTTTAATTGTCCTGATTTTCAAATTTGTTTTCCTAATGACCTGATTCGTTTTAGTTTTGATGCAGGATAGATGTGTATCAGTAGACTGGCACCAGATTACAGATGTAGTGCTCCTATGGGATGAGAAAAGAAGCCAGGCTTTTAGTGTACAGAAACTCCTGCTGAAATGCTAAAATAGCCAGTGATAAAGGCCAACATACCAGTAACCCATATTTTTCTTCCCCAGTAATAAAAAATCAGCTTCAGTAAAAAGCTTCCTGAAATTAATTCACAAATACTAGCCCAAGTGAACTTTCACGTGCATTTCTAGTTTTAAAAATGACTTAAGCTGTTTAGAAAGTAAAACACTCCTGCATGTTTAAAAGTATTTTTTCCTCCTTGTTAGAATAGTTCATTCTGTCAGACTGCTACTGTAACATTAGAATTCTATTGTAAAAAGAGACTGGGTTCTCATCATACAGCAAACTGTATGATGATCTTGTTGTTTAAAAAAGAGAGATTATGGTAATTAATTTATCCTTTGGGAAATTGGAAATAACATGACTGAAAATAGTTTGTGTGTAAACTCTTATTTGGGCTGGTAGGAGGAAGGTGATGTTTGGAAACAATGATTACCAAGGCAAAAGTGTGGTGTTTTTTTCATCATTACGTTTCTGGTATAAATAATGTAGTTTTAACTGCATGTTTAACACAGTTCTAGGTAAGAGTATAGGAGCTGATATTTTCATGAAGGTGTTTGAGATGCCATTTACCAAGATAATAAATAATTCTTACTTTTTCCAGTGATCCTTTGAATACCTCTTTGCCAATGCCCAATGCAGTACAGGAGTCTACGTACACAACCTCTTCTGTCACCTCTTCCAGTCTGACCTGCTCATCCCAGACCACTAGCCCAGTAACAACATCATCCTATGACCAGACTTCTGTGCATAGCAGGATAGCATACCAAAGCTCCATGGCTACATCTGAACCAACCCCTGTGGCAGTTACGGTGAGTGAATTTCAGAATTTCCACCTTTGAAAGAGGTGAAATACTCTTAGACTTGTATTACTGCAATGTTAATACTTCTAACTAACCAAGTGGTATTTTTAATTCCTGAGCTCACCATGTTATTCCACTTTTACTATTGTGTAGCTGGTTTTAGCCATACTGTTATGTTACACAAAAGCCTCTGATTCTCTGGATTTTGTCATCTTAAACTGCTGTTTTAACTTTTTTTCGTAGTAACACTTAAGATGCTGTTTGAGTTTCCTTCTCTGCAGCTTAGCTTTAAAAACAAGAATGATGCTAATAGTAGTCATGGTATTTAACTGTAACTTGACAGCTGTTATCCAGAGGTATATTATTTATTAAACTTATGTGGCACCTAGCAAGTGGATACCAGACTGTTTGTGGCCCCTCCAGCATTACTCTTTTGCTCTATGTAATCAACAATGGGAATTAGTTTCATATTTTATTTTAAAAAACATAGGTTTAGCCTAGGACAGAGAGAATCTCTTGGGAGATGAAAGACACCTACTCTCTTTGTATATGTATTTTTGTATATGTATTTGTTTTAATTTATTAAATGTTTAAGGAACTTGTGAGAGTTTGTAAGTTTAGTTACCTCTGCCCTTTGTTATGTAATGGCTCAGTCACACTTATCTTCTGCACTAGCTCATATGTACTGGTGAGAATCAAGCACAGACTATCCAATTCTGTACTCCAGCATTATCCAAAAAACAACTGGTGCTTCTCAAGTCCTGTCTTCCAATGGAAAAAAAAAAGGTCTCTCTGTAACTTGGATAGTTAAAATTGTGAGTTGCATTAGGTCAAAAACACAACCATTTCCAACATGGTAATTAAATTCTTTCATATGGATGTGAACCTGAAATTTATGTTGTATGCAGTACTTGGGAAGGTCTTCTGCTGAGGTGGGTAGTATTGCAGTGTATGGGATTCTTTATGTTCAGGATAACTTGAGACAGCTATAATATGGTTTTATAACAGCAGTAAAAATTTAATTTTCTGCCTTTTTTGTCTTTCAATTTAGAATGAGTATAGAATTTTGCATGAAGCATGTGTCATTCTGAAAATTTACTGTACCTCTAAGAGGATTTATTTGTTTATTTCTTCTTTATTTACAGAATGGGCATGGCAGTGTTAGAACACAGGCAGCTCTTGACAGTAAGTTTACAATGCCTTGCTGTGCAGAGGACTTTCTGATCTATTCTTACTACTTGCTGTGCACATAACTGTAGCAATGCCATCTGGTTTAAGGTTTTGTGGTGTTCTCCCTGATTAATTTTTGTCTGACATGTTTAAGTTTATTTTATACTGGCACTGGATACACTATGCATAGGATACAGTACTTCTTTAGTAAAATTGGAATAGGGAAGCACCCCTGTTAAATTAAAAAACCTGCTTTGCTGCTGCTTTTAATTTTGAATGTAGCTGCCAAAAATATTTAAAAGAAAATTAAACTATAAAATTAAAAATTAATATAAAAATTCATAGTATGTCTTCCTGTTCTGAGTTAGGAAGCTGCAAGTAACATTTAGCTGTAGTGAAAAAAATTTTGAATGCCCCTTTTTTATTTATGGGGTGCAGTGCTACTTCTGCCCTGTCAGAAGCCTGTGGGGACTCAGGGTGACTAACAGGGTCCCTCTGCTGGCTAGCTTGCTGCCTTGCAGTGCAGTGACAATGACACGGTGCTGGCTCTGAAACAGGCTCTGCTGTTACCTTCATCTTGGCCTGTTTCTCATGTGGTATTTTTCTTGTAGTACAGCTACAGCTCTCTTGCTGGAGTTAAAGTATAGTAGTCACTCTTCTGACCTTTTCTGCTGTTCTGTGGAAATTTTCAAGGGCAGCAATGTGACTTAACATTAGAATTCCAACAATTCAGTTTTAAGTCTGTGCTCCTCTTAAAGATCAGCAAGGTCATGAGTGGGGCAGCCTGTTTCCTTGCTGGTTTCCTTCCTTGTTGGTTGGGCTCCTTCCTGGTTTCTTTCCTTGTTTCCTGGCTTTGCATGCTTTTCAAATTAGTGATGATCCACTGGGTAGTGGTCTCTATTGTGGTATGGAAGCATGTCCCAGAAGAAGGCAGGGCTCTGCTCTTTTTCAGAGTTTTATTGGTGGATGAGGGTCTCTAATTCCTTATATTTCCTTTACAGGACGAGAGATAACTATAGAAATGGGTGGGGATTATGTTGGGCAGTATAGTTGTTCAGTGTCTTATAGCATAGTGATCCTTTGGAAAGATAAATTCTAACTCTGTATAGTCTAGAAAGTAGTAAAAAAGCTAAAATTTTTTTGTTATCTAGGTCAAATATAGTAACTTACTATCTGACAACTCTTTAGCTGTTAAAATGCTTTAATGCTGTGCTCAGTTGTATCCTTTTATTGTAGCTTCTTTTATTCTGATACATTACACATTTGGCTGAGTGCTCCAAACTGATAAGTTATATGTGTCGTTGTACTCCAGTGATCTGTCTTGATCATCAAAGACAGATGATCAAGATTGGCATGAAAAGCAGACCTGTAGGTAAAAGTAGATTTGTACAGTGCCTCAAAAAGTGCACATTGCTTTTTTTTGTGGAACCGAATGCAAGGAATTTTAAAATAAGGATTGACTTGTAAGGAAAAGGTAGTAATACAGGTAGTGGGAGATGAAGTGGAGAAGACTGTAGTTTACTACATGGGTAGCAGTGAAAATTATAAATCTGTACTAGGTTAAGACTTTAAAGGGAAAAAAAAAGTATAGTTCTGTTGCTGTTTGAATTTTCCTTCATAGCCAGGTTGTTTGATACTGTTACTGGCTCTCGTTTTTTTGTAAACAAAAGGAAGAATGTTACTGTGATCCCAAATCCAGGCTGGGGTGTAAGGTATGCTGGAATTTGCCTTTGAATGCCTCTTTTTAATTTGTTTCAGCTACTCCATCAGTTCCAGCACCTAAGACAGAGCCTTCTCCCTCATTACCTCCTTCTGGGTCTCTGCCTAGTGTGGTACCCACCACTGCTTCGCTTCTCCCTTCAGCATCACAGCATGCAGCAACGTTGCCCAGCTTGCCTCAGTCCAGTGATTTAGCCAGCAGCTCACTCTCCCAGTTAAGCAGGTACAGTAGTTGTAATAAACTGAAAGAGGTTTATTAAATTTGGGTGGAAGGGCATACTTAAGGGTGATTGTATGTGGAGGCTTTCAGACAGCAGGGTCCTCTTTTCTGACATTAATTAGAATTAGGACAGAGATTCAGAAGAGAACAGATTGTTTCTTGTTGCAAAGTATGAGCTCTGAGCTGCCTCATAATGAAAGAGAAGCTGCTCCACTCAAGTTTTTGTGATAAAGAAACAAATTTGTGTTTCAAGAGGCTCTTGCTTCAGTCATGCCAGTTAAATTAGCTAAATTGATTCCCCCAGTTTGTTTTTCCTACTTTGTCCAAAGTTCTTTGTTTAGTGTTGTACATTAGATGTCATTCCTTAGCAGTTTATCTCCTAGGTAATTTTGAAATATTATGGGTTCATTTATATTTGTATTTCTTAAAACCAAACACCAGAAATAATTCCACACTGAAGGGGTTTTGTTTGTTTGTTGTTGGGGTTTTTTGTTTGTTTGGTTGGTTTGGGGTTTTTTTTGTTTTTCTAAGAAATTTTGTTAAAAAACTTCAAAATACCAGATCAGTGTTCCTGAAAGTTTATTCAGGACAACTTATCTTAGTTGGTTGTTACTTGAACTTAATCCGCAGGCAGATTAAGGCTTTAACTGGTTGAGTTACGTTTTTAATACCTACTGTAGTACTTCATTTGCTGATGTAAGCAGCTAATTTTATGGGATCTCAGTTGTTTGGTTATAGTTTTTTTCCTGTTTTACAGATAGGAAATGGTTCTCTTACAATACACTAGTGTTTTCTGTATAATAAAATGGCAGATATGTCAACTAATGAGTTCTTCAGTTCATACTAGAATCTTCATCTCCTTGCATTTACTTGCTGAAAAGCTGTGTACATCAGTAGAAATTTTAATTGGAGGGTTGATGCTGTTGAAACCAAGTGCCATGAAAAGACCTTAGAATCACAGAATGGTTTGGACTGGCAGAGACCTTAAAGTTCTCTAGTTCCAACTCCTCTTGCCATGGTCTTGCCTAGTCACTGGACTAGGTTGATCCAAGCCCCATCCAGCCTGGCCTTGAACAATTCCAGGGTACTTGCTGTACCATAAGTTATATTCTTGACCTTGAATGTAGGGTATAACTTCTGCTAGTATAGATGTTCAAGAACAAGTTTCATTCACCTTTCAGGGAAGCAGTTAAAGGTATGTTGACAACAGTTGAATTTCAGTATTGCTGTTACTACCAGAAATTCCCAGGCCTGTTCAACTAGAGAAAAAAGGTGGTACTAAAAGAGTTACTTCTGATAAAGAAGTTATCTGCAGATGTTTTTCAGTATGCCATGCTCTATTTTAATATTTTGCAATGTATGCATACAACTTAGACTGGTTTTTCTGATCCATCCTCTTAAAAAAGTGGCTTTTGGTGGGGTGTACTGGTATGAACTGGCCTTGATTCAATTGCCAAATTCTGTAATATGGCTAATTTGGGGGCTTTCACAGGTATTCTTCATTTGCAGGTGTTTTTCAGCCCTTTCTTTTCAGAGTGTGTTGAAGGGTTGCCAGATTATAGTGCAAATACCTTGTAGATATGATTGGCTGAACTAATGTTGTACAGCTTAAAATGTCAGAAATATTATAGTCAAACCAAAGCATTGCTTCACCTAATTGCTGCCTGTGTCCTGTGGCAAGCAGCAGCAGTTGCTCAGCCATGTTTTGTGTGAATCCTCTGGTTTTAGACTTCATATATTTTCTAGTCCTTGCTGCATAGTTCCTGAAGCATCTGGATTTTTTTCCTAAACATTTAGTAAATTGATAAATACAAATGAATGGTGGTTTAGGTGTTAGCATTAATTGACTCTCTACTGCAATGTTTTTCATCAAAAGATGGTATGATATTAGTTAAAGGACAAAATGCCCATGGGGAGTGTGTATATATGTGCACGCACATGTAGAGAAATGTTTCCTTTATCTGGTGTCTTACTGTGTGCATGTATATGAATACACACACCTACAGTTTTTATTCTTTAGCTAGTATTTTACTACCTGTTATATGTTTATATATATATATGTATCTGTGTGTATATACAAGCATATTTTTAAAATGTTTTTTGGAAAAAATAATTTTATTATTTCTTTGTAATTTCTGTACAGCTCACTTTCTAATCATCAGAGCAGCCTCTCCCCTGCCTCAGTGTTGTCTTCAAGCACATCACATGCAGTAAGTCCTGTTTGCATTTTGACAGATGTTTGGCTTATTGTCAGGCTATCTGATGATTAAGTCCCTCCCTTAAAGCTTCTTGTTTCCCAGAACAAGAGAGTTGTCTCAGGGAAGAAGCACTGCCAGTCTTCTGATAGTTAATAAAGTCTCTACCATGTGTTATGTACCTGATCAGGAATATTTGTTACAGAGACTTTCCAGTCATGTGACTGCAGAGGAAATTTTTGTGCCAGCAAGGGTGAGGATGGAATAAGGAAATAATTTCTTGTAGCAAACATTTTTCTAAGAAAGAATCTTTAAAAGTGTCTGTCAGAAACTGCTCCAAAATTCAGATTATTAGCAGTCTCCAATGGAAAGGTTATCTGTCAATAAAGAGGAGGTGGAGTGATACTTAGCATGACAAATGCCTCATGACAGATGATATTAAAAGTTTATCATGTCACATAGATGTCACCTGTGTATGTAATGCCTTTGAGATAACAAGGCATCCTGTGGTTAAAACAGAGGCTGCACAAATGAAAGTCAGACACTTGATCTGTGGTGGAGTCCTTCTGTCCAGTTGGGGAATGCAGATAGGTTGCTGCTTTCCTTTATGCCTGTGTTTCAGTTTGTAATGCCAACTGCCCAGTGAATATGTAACTTAAAAATTCATACATACCTAAAAGTCCTTCTTTACTGTTGTCAAGAATTATTTTGACTTCTGTGTGTTGTTGAGTGTTACACAAGTGTGATCAGGTTACAGCTAAGCACTGTATTGTGCTGGTTTGAAACCAATGAGCCCTTTATCCTGTGTTCCTGTGATGCAGCTGGTCTGCATTTGAGTTAACCACGTGGACTCTGTTTTGGGGCACTGCAGTTTTAATCTTTTAAATTCCACAAGTCTTTTGGAAGAATTTAGGAGATTATTCAATGTAACAAGTACTAGTTTCAAGGAGTATAAAAACAAAGAGCAAGAAGTAAGGCAATGGAATGTCATTGTGAGTTACTGTGATAAAATTTTTGGTGGTATAGCAATGTGAATTTTACTCTCCTGTAATAATTTTTGTTGAATACCTAAAAACCAGAAACATGCATCTTAGTTGCCTGTGCGGTGTATAGATGATGTGTATCTTTTGCACACATTGCTATTACTTAAATCACTGATGAGGTGGATTTTTTGTTTGTTTGGGTTTTTTGTTTGTTTGGTTGTGGGGTTTTTTTGTTTGTTTTTTTTTGTGTATGTGTTTTTTTCTCATTTGTTTGTTTATCCCAGTATCTTTCACTGCAGTTTATTTACTCCTTGATCCTCATTCTTTTTGTCTCCTTTCTAGCACACTAGTGTTGAGAACACAACTTCACTCCAGCCCTCAACAACCTTTTCAACTGCTTCAACCTCAGCCACTAGCACCAGCTCGTCAGTTGTCAGCATGGCAAGCAGTATGAACACTACAAACAGCCTTGGCCTGAGTGTTACCAGTGTGTCTATACAAGCTGCTTCCACACGGGCAGCTCCCTTAGTGTCTTCAGGTTTGAAATTTTAACACATCATGTGGATAGACAGAAGACTTCAGCAGGGCTGTCAGTTGAGCATCTCACCAGCCATAACTTTGCTAAGAATTCCACACTCTTGACTAGCATTTTCAGCATGCTTTATTTGCTGGCTAATAAAATAATAGTCACCTGGTTCGGTGTATTTGAAATATTTGTTAGGATGTTAGGTGGCATTTATGTAGCACATTTCACCCCAAAACAGTTTTATAAATAGACAGCAGAGCAGTTCTGACTTGGAAGTTCTGGGCTAGGAGGTGCACCCAGTTTGTATTCCAGGTTGTGATCAGCTCTTGGCTTTGAGTTCACATTAATTTCAGTCTTCTCTGTGACTGGAATTCATTTGGCAGTATCAAAATATACTGCAATGTCCTCATTATCATATGCCACATCTAAAGTGTCTGGGTCATTCCACAGCAAACAGCACTTCAGAAAAAGGGTCCTCAGAGAGAGGAGGTGGGGAAACTTCTTGCACTGCAGTGGGAGCAATACTGAAGTCTCTAATTAACCTGAACTGTGAAAAGGAAATCCTATGGAGGGAAGGGAATGGTTATAAATTATGAGATCAAACTAACAGAAGGACTTGTTATTCCCATGCCTTTGAAATGAATTGTCTGATGACTGGCCAAAGTGCATTTCTTTAAATTCTTCTGCTTCCTAGCACTGCTTCCTAAAGCAACTGAAACTCTTTCCTACATCTTCTGTTTGCTATTCTTGGCTACAGTAAGTCACCCAGAGAAAACATGCTGGCAACATTTAGTGCTTTCTAATCTATTGCTGACAGAGCAGAAAATGAGAGACTTTTCCATCTTAGATTGAGAATACTGTCTGAATCTTGCTTTCAGGAGTAGACTGAGGAGCAGAAAAGTTTCTGTAACTCTTATAATACTCCTGGACAAAGTAAGTGTCAAAATCAGGCTGTCTTCTAATAGGACTGTTTTCAGTCTTAAATAGCCTGTGTTTGGCCTTTATTGAAGCATGGTTAAACTGCTCAGGCTACTTTGAATGTTTTTCTCAACCAGCACAAAATTATTCTATGTAGCTCTGCTCTTTACAAGCTACAACACAGCAGCTGCCAGGGCTTGTGAGCTGTCTTGTTTCAATGCTGAAGCCTTTTTTTCTCTAAGGGCTAGCTTAAGTGTCTATATTTTGATCTACAGGCAAAGCTCCCCCAAACCTGCCCCAAGGTGTACCACCCTTGTTGCATAACCAGTATATTGTGGGACCTGGAGGACTTCTGCCTGCCTACCCAGTAAGCAATTTAATTGTTCCTATCCCTGACTGCTTCATCCTTGGTGCAAGCAGGCCCTCCAGACCTGCCACTGTCTGTGCCAAAGCATCTTTATTAGCATATGGTGCATGTGGAGTTCTTATTCCAAATGCTGAAGAATATATGAAATGATTCTGTGAAGGTTGGTAAACTGCAGCATTAACAGTACAGACCTGATTTGGCTGCTGTTGAAGATAAACGTGTGTTTCCATGGTTCTTAGTGGTGTCCGTGTTTTGGCCCTTCGAGTGAAACTAAGACTCATTCAGATTTGTGTTACTGGAATAGGTTTCCTATAGTAATACACCTATATTTCCTATAGAAATTCATCATACATCCTGTCTGTTACACTTAGAGCATATGTAGCATTTTGATGTCTGACCAGGATTAATGTATTTTTGCTTATCTGTTTTTTCAATCAATATCTCTATTCTAATCATCTTTCTGTGTCATACTGAATGGGGAGGGGTACCATAGGTTGCCTTGTGGCCTAGTCATCAAATCTTAAGTTCTGCTGTTCTCAGATGTAAGGATTGCAGTAAAGAAGGCTCACTTCTGAATTCCCTGTACATTTTTCACAAGTTGATGAATGATGTATCTGTGAAAACCATATTGAATCTGGGACAGTCTAACGCTCCTCAGAGTGCTGCTGTCACCAAGAAGTAACATGAGAGCCACAGGCCATTTTAAGACTAGCTCTACTAGCTTTAAAATTGACAGTGTGCTGTGATGGCACAGTCTGACATGTAGCTGTACACCTTTAAAATGGACTGAGGTCAGACTGTTTAAAGCCCCAAACTGATGAGCATCAGTGGAAAGTGTTATAATAATGGTGTATTTTTATCTGTCTTTAAGCAGATCTATGGTTATGATGATCTCCAGATGCTTCAATCCAGGCTGCCAATGGTAAGTAACTGGCTTGGTTTAATTTATTTTAAACAAGTTATCTGCAGTGTTCATCGTTTGTGCAACATAAATTGTTTCATTTAATGCTGGTTAAGAGCTTATCCTTATGGTCTATATTCCTTTTTTTAAACTGTACGCAGTTTCTTTTGTGGTATAAATTCATGAGAGGGCAACTGCTGCATCATGCATTTGCACATCTGCAAATTCTGTAAATAAAAACAAGTATGCTTTGGGCTTTTGAATGGAGAAATTTTTAATTGTTGTAGCAACAGTATGACGTCTTGTCAAAAATAGTTGAAATCTGAACATAAGTTATTTATTTTACCAAGAGGGGGAGCAGTAAACACATAAATAGGCAGCCAGCAGGGGCATTTGACAGGTTTTGGATGTGCTCTCATAGGTGGAGATGATTTCAGACACTTCATGGCAACAAATGCAGATGAGCTGCAGGAGGGACAGTATGTGAAATACTCTTTCCCACCTGGATCCAGAATTCCAGTAGTGAGAGACACTGAGCTCCTGGACTAAAATCACTAAAGAGCTTTAGTGTAGCTTGCAGAAAGGCAAAGAATTTTGCTTTCAGGAAAGTAGGATGAGGATCTTGAGAAGAAAGTTTGGTAGTATGTAACTGAGAAAAGCTACGTGATTAAGTGATGCAGTGTATCCATAGAGACAGAAATGGAGCAGTGAGTAGTTATCTGGAAAACAAGTATCACTGAACGAGTGCTGTAATTAAGGGTCCAAGTTAGTACCAGGTCTTCAGTGTGAAGTATGGTTACAACTCAAGTCCTGTAGAGGTGAATGCAGGGATGTCCCTGTTGAGCTGCACATTCTGAATTTAAAAAATAAACTTGAGTACATTAATGAATATTTTAACTACCTGAGGAAGGCATGATCCTTGAAAGAACTGTCAAGTGAAATGAATAGGATTATTGTAAACAGCAAAGTTACAAAATATTTGCAGCTTTGGGGCCAGCTGGAATGACTCTGGCAGTGTCCATCAAGACACTCTATTACTCTCCTTTTTCAATTGGACAAGGGAAGGAAAAAAATGAAAGGCTTGTGGGTTGAGACAAGGGGCAGGGAGAGATCATTTGGCCATTATCGTAACAAGAAAAACAGACTTGATTGGAGAAATCAATTTAATTTATTACATATCAAATCAGAGTATGATAATTCAAAGTAAAAACAAACCTTTTCCCTCCTCTTTCTTCTTCCTGAGCAAAATTTCAGTCTGAATTTTTCTACGTCCTTAGCCTAAGTGGTTTAAGGAGACTGGAATAGGGGGTTGTGGTCAGTTCATCACACATGTCTGCTGCTCCTTCAACTTCACATTCTACCCCTGCACCAATGTGGGGTCCCTCCCATAGGAGAGAGTCCTCCACAAACATCTCCAACCCAAGTTTTTCCACAGCTTCAGTCCTTCATTAACTCATCCAGTGTGGGACTCTTCCACAGGCTGCAGTTCTGCATGAACTTGTGTGTTGGTCCCCCACAAGTCCTGGCAGCAAGCCTGCTCCAGTATGGGGCTCTTCACTCCACTGTACCACAGGTCCTGCCAGGAATCTGCTCCATCATTGGCTTCCCATGGGATCACTACCTCCCTCAGACATCCACCTGCTCTGGCATGGGGTCCCCATGAGCTGCAAGTAGATACCTGTGCTGCCATTAGCCACCATGGGCTACAGGAAGACAGGCTATCTCACAATGGTCTTAATTATGGACTTCAGGGGAATTTCTGCTCTGGTGCCTGGAGTAGCTTTTTCTCTCCCTTCTTTGCTGACCCTGATGTCTGCAGAGTTCTTTATCTCACATTTTCTAATTTCTCTCTCTGAATACTGCTCTGCAGCGGTTTTGTTTTTCCTCAGTAAATACATTATACTAGAGGTGATAAAAAAAATCTTACAGCTGTGTGCCACTGGTTCTGTTGAACATGGGAAAAGCTTATAGCAGCATCTTAGAAAAGCCACACTTGTAGTCCCTTGGCTACAAAAACCTTGAAAACCTTGTCATGCTAACACAATACACATCCTAGCAATGACAGCAGACAGAACAATTCTAGGCGTGCTGTACAGCTTTTATAAGCTGGAACCCAGTGTCATGGATCAGGTGTTTTTTTTTATTTCTCTTGTCTGGGCAGGAGTACTTATTTCTGTGTATGCGTACCAAAGAACCATACATGGAGAAGAGACTTGCATGTATGGGAGGTCCTCTTAGATGATGACTTTTGTGTCCCCCCTTGTCAGAAGGTGGCTGGAAAGCAAAGAAGAAAAGGTGCCCTGTGAGTGAAGAGTTCTGCGTGAGTCCCTGCGTCCCTAGAGGAGAGGTGCCTGAGAGTTCTCTGGAGGTGGAACTGAGACCCCACCAGTAGCTGTAGAGATGAGGAGGAAGTGGGAGGAGGTGGAGCTTGCAGAGCCTGAGAGCTTAATGAAAATTCCTGTTCTGTGACAGGGGCTGTGATACGTTTTCTCACAGCTTTTGGAGCAGGGGAAATGTCAATCAGTCCTACTGTCCACGTTGCCATTAAGATGAAACTGGACACATTCTTTGGAACTGACTCTCATGTTTGACTGATGTTTTCCAGAGAGGTTGAGGGAAGTGGGGATGTGGAGAGTCTGTGAGAGGAGCCCCGTTTGGAGATGGGCTTGGAGCAGATGGTGAGGGGAGGTGGGAACCCCCAGTGCTGGGAACCGACCCCAGGGCTGGTTGCTGTTGTTGTGAGAGAAGAGGCAGTGGCAAGGTTTTTTGGCAGAGGTGTTTATTTTGTGTGAAATAAATAGTTGAATAAATAGGAAGGAGGCCTTGTGCAAATGAATAGAGGCAGTTGTATAAATAGAGGGGCAATGAGCGTGGTCTGAGGGTGCAGGGCCGTTGCGTCGGCGTCTGTTGTCAGGGGTGAGGGTCTGCGGGGGTGTCCGGGCGGTCCAGCGTTGGTGTTGGGGTTGGGTGGAGGCGCGTGGGCGGTTGTGGGTGGGCGTTGTGGTTGCGCATGGTGCGCGTGAGGTTGTGGAGGTGTTGGAAAGAAGCCTGAGCTTGTAGGCGGAGGTGGTCCCAGGCGCAGGCGCTGTGGTTGCGTGCGTGGAGGAAGTCCTGGATGCGCGTGAAGTATCTGTTGATGTTGAGCAGGAGGTTGCGGGGCCCTTGTCCTTGGAAGAGCGTGGCGTTGTGTGTCAGGCAGTGGTGGAGCTGTTCGGCGTGGTGATGGAGGTTGTTGAGGAGGCGTTGTCGTTGTTGGTGGTCCCAGTGTGTTGGGGTGGTGTCGCTGCTGAGGATGGTGAAGAGGTGTTGGAGGATGGTGAGGGCGGCGGCAGCAGCGTGGCGCGGGTGTTTGGTGTGGAGGAGGTCTTGGGGGAAGAGGGGCGCCTGGTGTTGGTGGCAGGGGTGTGCCGGGCTGGGAGCCATGGCCTGGAGGCTCTGGAGGCTGTCCCAGAGGAAGGTGTCGTGTCCAGGAGGAGGCAGGCGGTGGCAGGCGGTGGCGGTGTGGAGAGGCGTGAGGAGGAGGACGAAGAGGAGGAGGAAGGAGGCTGCGAGGCGCAGGCCGGCGTGTGGTGTTGCGGGCGCAGCCATGGTGGTTGTGTGGGTGGTGGTTGGTAGAGAGGAGGCTGTTGGTGGTGTTGGTGGTGGTGTTGGTGTTGGTCGGTGTGCTTTGGGTGCTGCCGGGTGCGCGGCTTTATGTGTGGCGGCGTCTTTGCCTTGCTCGCTTTCTGTTGCCGTCGAGTTTCCGTTTGTGGTTTCATTTTTGTGTGGAGGCTGTGGTGGTCTTGGGGAAGTGGGTGCGTGGGGTGTGCGTGCATGGGGAGGTCCGTGGGGGTGCTGTGGTGGGGTGTGTGAGTGTGTGTGTAGCGTTGGGGCAGAGGGCTTGGGGCAGCTGTGCCCGGGAGGTGTGTTTGGGTTTCCCTGTTGGCCGCAGGAGCAGCTGTGGTGCCTCTTTTGTGCAGCTGAGGTTTCCCTTCCTTCCTGGCCGAGTGTCCTTTGCATCGGTGGCGGCGTGGTGTGTGTTGTGGTCGGTTTTCCTTTCACTTGGGGTTCTCCTGTGTTCTCGCTGAAGCTTGTCTTTCCTTTTGGTTTTGTATTGTTGAGGGGGGAAATGCAGTGATGTCACTTGGTTGAGAGTGGGGAGGCCCCTGCAGGAGCGAGAGCCCGCGGGTGTTGGCGTGGTGTGAGGAGGTGTCTGTGGGTGTGGGCACTTGGGGACTGGGTGCGTTGTTGGATGGGGCTGGGGTGCTGAGCGTGGGGGAGAAAGTGAGGCAGAAAGGCTTGAGGAAGAGAAGAAGGGAGAAGTCTTCCAACTCGTTGTCCTCCCGCTGCTGCTGCTTTGGCTGCTGCTGCCTTGGGTGCGTGGCTGTGGTGCCATGCGTGAGCCCCTGTAGCAGTGGTCTTGGTGTGTTTTGTGTGCCTCGTGGCCTGAAGGTGTCTGGGGAGCAGGGAAGCAGCAGTGCCCTGTGAGGAAAGGGTCTTGTGTGTTTGGGATAGTGTGCCCGTAGAGGGGGGGTGTGTGACTGCCAGAATTGTCTGTGTTGGAAATGGGACCATCAAGTCCAAGCCTTGATGTGCTACCATCATGGATACCAGACCATGGCACCTTCAGTCTCTTCTTAAAACCCTCCAGGGTTGGAGAGTCCACCATGTCCCTGGGCAGCCCACTGGAGTTCCTGATCATCCTCATTGTAAAGAATTTTTTCCTCCTACCTAAGGTAAATGTCCCCTGGCAGAGCTTAAGCCCATGCCCTCTTGTCTTACTGATGGAATCCTGGGAAAAGAGCCCAACCCCTCCCTGGCTCCAGCCTCCTTTCAGGGAGTTGTAGAGAGCGATGAGGTCTCCCCTGAGCCTCCTCTTCTCCAGGCTGAACACCCCCAGCTCCCTCAGCCTCTCCTCACAGGACTTGTGCTGGATCCCTTCACCAGCCTGGTTGCCCTCCTTTGGACCTGCTCCAGGACCTCAGTCTCCTTCCTGAACTGAGGGGCCCAGAACTGGACACAGGACTCGAGCTGTGGCCTCACCAGGGCTGAGTACAGGGGCAGAATCACTTCCCTGGACCTGCTGGCCACGCTGTTCCTGATCCAGGCCAGGATGCCATTGGCCTTCTTGGCCACCTGGGCACACTGCTGGCTCCTGTTCAGCTTCCTGTCAATCCAGACTCCCAGGTCCCTCTCTGCCTGGCTGCTCTCAGCCACTCTGTGCCCAGCCTGGAGCTCCCCATGGGGTTGTTGTGGCCAAAGTGCAGGACCCGGCACTTGGCCGTGTTGAACCTCATCCCATTGGAATCAGCCCAACTCTCCAGTCTGTCCAGGTCCCTCTGCAGAGCCCTCCTGCCTTCCAGCTGATCCACACTCCCCCCAGCTTAGTGTCATCTCAAATGTGCTGATGATGGACTCAGTCCCCTCATCCAAATCATCAATGAAGATATTGAACAGGACTGGGCCCAGCACTGATCCCTGGGGGACACCACAGGTGAGCGGCTGTCAATTGGATCAGCACCGTTCAGCACCACTCTCTGGTGGGCTCCATCAGTTCCTAAGGCAGCACAGAGTGCTCCTGTCTGAGCCCTGGGCTGACAGCTTTTCCAGGGGAATGGTGTGGGAGAGGGTGTCCAAGGCTTTGCTGAAGTCCAGGTAGCCTCCATCCACAGCCTTGCCCTCATCCACCAGGCGTGATAAAAGGATGCACCGGGTGCTAAAAGGAGATGAGGTTGGTGAGACAGGACCTGCCCTTGCTAACCCCGTGCTGTCTGGGTGTGATCCCGTGTCCATCCTGTGGGCGCTGTGTGCTTGCCCCCAGGCTGATGTGCTCCATCCCCCTGCCAGGCCCTGAGGTCAGGCTGAGAGGCCTGTAGAGGTGTTTGGAGGTGGAGCAGGTGAGGTGCAGGGCCTGTAGTTGTGGAGTTGTCGTGTGAGTTGGAGGAGGTGGAGGTTGCAGTGTCTGAGGGCTCCATGTGCCTTGGAGGAGCGAGGATGAGGTTGTGGGTGTGTGAGAGGGGCTGTGAGGTGTTTTCTGTGAGCTTTTGGTTGGCTTGGGCCCTGTGGATGGCATCACCTCCCCCCAGCACCTGATGCAGACCCCGCAGGTTGGTGGTGCTGGCAAAGTGTCAGAGGGTGCGCTGAACGGCAGCGTCCACGTCATCAGGAGGACATTACAGAGCACCTGTGTCAGTGGTGACCCCCAGGAACAGCAGTGGTCACCGTCTGCGTTTGGACGTGGCCCCATCGTGCCAGGTGCTAGTGCAGCGAGTGGGGAGTTGGTGCTGCCAGTTGTTCTGAAGCAGCCCGAGGAGAGTGTTGTGGTGAGCAGGGGGTGAAGTGGCAAGAGCAGTGGAGCTCTGCTTAGTGTGGGTGATCTCTGCCGTGCCTCTCCGTGCCAGAAGGATTGGGAGGGTTCTGGTTTGGGGGGAATCTTTCAGGGTTTCCTAGTGCAAGGCCCCCAGCAATGAGCAGGGCCACCTTCGAGCAGCTGAGGTATCTCCGAGCCCTTTCCAAGATGACCTCGAATGTTTTTCCAGGAGTGGGGCATTGATCCCCTCTCTGGGCAAGCTGTTGCAGCGTTTCCCCCACCACCCTCATGGTAAAAATCAAAAAAGCCTTCCTTGTGTCTCCTCTGATTGTGTCCTTTGAGTTTGAGGCTCATGTTTGACTGATGTTTTCCCAGAGAGGTTGAAGGAAAGGGGATGTGGGGAGGGAAATGTGGAGAGTCTGTGAAAGGAGCCCCGTTTGGAGATGGGCTTGGAGCAGATGGTGAGGGGAGGTGGGAACCCCCAGTGCTGGGAACCGACCCAGTGCCTGGGTGCCTGGAGTAGCTTTTTCTCTCCCTTCTTTGCTGACCGTGATGTCTGCAGAGTTCTTTATCTCACATTTTCTAATTTCTCTCTCTGAATACTGCTCTGCAGCGGTTTTGTTTTTCCTCAGTAAATACATTATACTAGAGGTGATAAAAAAAATCTTACAGCTGTGTGCCACTGGTTCTGTTGAACATGGGAAAAGCTTATAGCAGCATCTTAGAAAAGCCACACTTGTAGTCCCTTGGCTAAAAAAACCTTGAAAACCTTGTCATGCTAACACAATACACATCCTAGCAATGACAGCAGACAGAACAATTCTAGGCGTGCTGTACAGCTTTTATAAGCTGGAACCCAGTGTCATGGATCAGGTGTTTTTTTTTATTTCTCTTGTCTGGGCAGGAATACTTATTTCTGTGTATGCGTACCAAAGAACCATACATGGAGAAGAGACTTGCATGTATGGGAGGTCCTCTTAGATGATGACTTTTGTGTCCCCCCTTGTCAGAAGGTGGCTGGAAAGCAAAGAAGAAAAGGTGCCCTGTGAGTGAAGAGTTCTGCGTGAGTCCCTGCGTCCCTAGAGGAGAGGTGCCTGAGAGTTCTCTGGAGGTGGAACTGAGACCCCACCAGTAGCTGTAGAGATGAGGAGGAAGTGGGAGGAGGTGGAGCTTGCAGAGCCTGAGAGCTTAATGAAAATTCCTGTTCTGTGACAGGGGCTGTGATACGTTTTCTCACAGCTTTTGGAGCAGGGGAAATGTCAATCAGTCCTACTGTCCACGTTGCCATTAAGATGAAACTGGACACATTCTTTGGAACTGACTCTCATGTTTGACTGATGTTTTCCAGAGAGGTTGAGGGAAGTGGGGATGTGGGGAGGGAAATGTGGAGAGTCTGTGAGAGGAGCCCCGTTTGGAGATGGGCTTGGAGCAGATGGTGAGGGGAGGTGGGAACCCCCAGTGCTGGGAACCGACCCCAGGGCTGGTTGCTGTTGTTGTGAGAGAAGAGGCAGTGGCAAGGTTTTTTGGCAGAGGTGTTTATTTTGTGTGAAATAAATAGTTGAATAAATAGGAAGGAGGCCTTGTGCAAATGAATAGAGGCAGTTGTATAAATAGAGGGGCAATGAGCGTGGTCTGAGGGTGCAGGGCCGTTGCGTCGGCGTCTGTTGTCAGGGGTGAGGGTCTGCGGGGGTGTCCGGGCGGTCCAGCGTTGGTGTTGGGGTTGGGTGGAGGCGCGTGGGCGGTTGTGGGTGGGCGTTGTGGTTGCGCATGGTGCGCGTGAGGTTGTGGAGGTGTTGGAAAGAAGCCTGAGCTTGTAGGCGGAGGTGGTCCCAGGCGCAGGCGCTGTGGTTGCGTGCGTGGAGGAAGTCCTGGATGCGCGTGAAGTATCTGTTGATGTTGAGCAGGAGGTTGCGGGGCCCTTGTCCTTGGAAGAGCGTGGCGTTGTGTGTCAGGCAGTGGTGGAGCTGTTCGGCGTGGTGATGGAGGTTGTTGAGGAGGCGTTGTCGTTGTTGGTGGTCCCAGTGTGTTGGGGTGGTGTCGCTGCTGAGGATGGTGAAGAGGTGTTGGAGGATGGTGAGGGCGGCGGCAGCAGCGTGGCGCGGGTGTTTGGTGTGGAGGAGGTCTTGGGGGAAGAGGGGCGCCTGGTGTTGGTGGCAGGGGTGTGCCGGGCTGGGAGCCATGGCCTGGAGGCTCTGGAGGCTGTCCCAGAGGAAGGTGTCGTGTCCAGGAGGAGGCAGGCGGTGGCAGGCGGTGGCGGTGTGGAGAGGCATGAGGAGGCGGACGAAGAGGAGGAGGAAGGAGGCTGCGAGGCGCAGGCCGGCGTGTGGTGTTGCGGGCGCAGCCATGGTGGTTGTGTGGGTGCTGGTTGGTAGAGAGGAGGCTGTTGGTGGTGTTGGTGGTGGTGTTGGTGTTGGTCGGTGTGCTTTGGGTGCTGCCGGGTGCGCGGCTTTATGTGTGGCGGCGTCTTTGCCTTGCTCGCTTTCTGTTGCCGTCGAGTTTCCGTTTGTGGTTTCATTTTTGTGTGGAGGCTGTGGTGGTCTTGGGGAAGTGGGTGCGTGGGGTGTGCGTGCATGGGGAGGTCCGTGGGGGTGCTGTGGTGGGGTGTGTGAGTGTGTGTGTAGCGTTGGGGCAGAGGGCTTGGGGCAGCTGTGCCCGGGAGGTGTGTTTGGGTTTCCCTGTTGGCCGCAGGAGCAGCTGTGGTGCCTCTTTTGTGCAGCTGAGGTTTCCCTTCCTTCCTGGCCGAGTGTCCTTTGCATCGGTGGCGGCGTGGTGTGTGTTGTGGTCGGTTTTCCTTTCACTTGGGGTTCTCCTGTGTTCTCGCTGAAGCTTGTCTTTCCTTTTGGTTTTGTATTGTTGAGGGGGGAAATGCAGTGATGTCACTTGGTTGAGAGTGGGGAGGCCCCTGCAGGAGCGAGAGCCCGCGGGTGTTGGCGTGGTGTGAGGAGGTGTCTGTGGGTGTGGGCACTTGGGGACTGGGTGCGTTGTTGGATGGGGCTGGGGTGCTGAGCGTGGGGGAGAAAGTGAGGCAGAAAGGCTTGAGGAAGAGAAGAAGGGAGAAGTCTTCCAACTCGTTGTCCTCCCGCTGCTGCTGCTTTGGCTGCTGCTGCCTTGGGTGCGTGGCTGTGGTGCCATGCGTGAGCCCCTGTAGCAGTGGTCTTGGTGTGTTTTGTGTGCCTCGTGGCCTGAAGGTGTCTGGAGAGCAGGGAAGCAGCAGTGCCCTGTGAGGAAAGGGTCTTGTGTGTTTGGGATAGTGTGCCCGTAGAGGGGGGGTGTGTGACTGCCAGAATTGTCTGTGTTGGAAATGGGACCATCAAGTCCAAGCCTTGATGTGCTACCATCATGGATACCAGACCATGGCACCTTCAGTCTCTTCTTAAAACCCTCCAGGGTTGGAGAGTCCACCATGTCCCTGGGCAGCCCATTGCAGTGCCTGATCACCCTCATTGTAAAGAATTTTTTCCTCCTACCTAAGCTAAATGTCCCCTGGCACAACTTAAGCCCATGCCCTCTTGTCTTACTGATGGAATCCTGGGAAAAGAGACCAACCCCCCCCTGGCTCCAGCCTCCTTTCAGGGAGTTGTAGAGAGCGATGAGGTCTCCCCTGAGCCTCCTCTTCTCCAGGCTGAACACCCCCAGCTCCCTCAGCCTCTCCTCACAGGACTTGTGCTGGATCCCTTCACCAGCCTGGTTGCCCTCCTTTGGACCTGCTCCAGGACCTCAATCTCCTTCCTGAACTGAGGGGCCCAGAACTGGACACAGGACTCGAGCTGTGGCCTCACCAGGGCTGAGTACAGGGGCAGAATCCCTTCCCTGGACCTGCTGGCCACGCTGTTCCTGATGCAGGCCAGGATGCCATTGGCCTTCTTGGCCACCTGGGCACACTGCTGGCTCCTGTTCAGCTTCCTGTCAATCCAGACTCCCAGGTCCCTCTCTGCCTGGCTGCTCTCAGCCACTCTGTGCCCAGCCTGGAGCTCCCCATGGGGTTGTTGTGGCCAAAGTGCAGGACCCGGCACTTGGCCGTGTTGAACCTCATCCCGTTGGAATCAGCCCAACTCTCCAGTCTGTCCAGGTCCCTCTGCAGAGCCCTCCTGCCTTCCAGCTGGTCCACACTCCCCCCAGCTTAGTGTCATCTCAAATGTGCTGATGATGGACTCAATCCCCTCATCCAAATCATCAGTGAAGATACTGAACAGGACTGGGCCCAGCACTGATCCCTGGGGGACACCACAGGTGAGCGGCTGTCAATTGGATCAGCACCGTTCAGCACCACTCTCTGGTGGGCTCCATCAGTTCCTAAGGCAGCACAGAGTGCTCCTGTCTGAGCCCTGGTCTGACAGCTTTGTCAGGGGAATGGTGTGGGAGAGGGTGTCCAAGGCTTTGCTGAAGTCCAGGTAGCCTCCATCCACAGCCTTGCCCTCATCCACCAGGCGTGATAAAAGGATGCACCGGGTGCTAAAAGGAGATGAGGTTGGTGAGACAGGACCTGCCCTTGCTAACCCCGTGCTGTCTGGGTGTGATCCCGTGTCCATCCTGTGGGCGCTGCGTGCTTGCCCCCAGGCTGATGTGCTCCATCCCCCTGCCAGGCCCTGAGGTCAGGCTGAGAGGCCCGTAGAGGTGTTTGGAGGTGGAGCAGGTGAGGTGCAGGGCCTGTAGTTGTGGAGTTGTCGTGTGAGTTGGAGGAGGTGGAGGTTGCAGTGTCTGAGGGCTCCATGTCCCTTGGAGGAGCGAGGATGAGGTTGTGGGTGTGTGAGAGGGGCTGTGAGGTGTTTTCTGTGAGCTTTTGGAGTGGGGGAGACGGGTGTGCGTGTTGGTTGGGGACTGAGAGCCAGGTTGTCGTCAGGCAGCGTTGTGTTGGTGGGTACTGTGCTTGTGGTGCTGTCAGGTGTGCAATGAATAGGTGTTGCGAGGTGCTGTCAGTGCAGGAGGTGAGGTGGTGTTGGAGGTCTGTGGTTGGGCCTTGCCCGTGTTGCCTCGGAGGAGTGGATAAAATCCTGGAATGGTTTGTGTTGGAAGGGACCGTGGGGAAGATGTGGTTGCAAGCGGGCTGCCGCGTGCAGGGACCCCTTCCCCTAGGGCGGGCTTCTCCAATCCCCATGCGACCTGGCCTTGGAGACTTTGAGGGATGGGGCACCAAGCAGTTCACTTAGAGAGGTGTTGCAGTGGCTCAGCAGTGTCCCAGGGAAGAAGTTTCTTGCCAGCCTCTGGGCAGACAGACCAGCTCCTTCTCCAGGCTTTCTGTAGGTGCCTGCGGGTTGTGGAAGGCTGCGAGAAGGTCTGCTGGAGCCTCCCCTTTTCCAGGCTGAACACCCCCATCTCTCTTGGCCTGTTTCCGTGGGAGAGGTGCTCCAGAGCTCTGATGGATTTTTCATGGCCCTGGCCTGGACTCAGTCCAAGGGCTGGCGTGTGGTTCTGGTGTTGGGAGCTCCATAACTGGAGACATCATTGGAGGTGGGGTCTCAGCAGTGCAGAGCAGAGGGTGAGAATGCCCTCCCTGTCTGGGTTGGCCAGGTGGTCTGGTCAGGGTTTAACACTGGCCCGACCGAATAAGAGATTTAAACTGAATACCAGATTTCTATATTAATCTCTCTCTCTCCTCACTGATAAGGAAAAGAGGGAGAATAAAGAAGAGAGCCTTTTGGGTTGGAAGCTAAACTACACAACTGGGAAAGTCCAGGGTGGAGTCCTGGAGTCGGCAGCAGTCGGTTGCTGGAGGCAGGAACACACAGATTCAGGCTGGTATGGATCAGGACCACAGGCAGAGGAATGGATGGAATCCTCTCAGGATGCCGAAGGGAGCAGGGAGGAAGGAAGTGAAGTGTTTGACCCTTGTGATCCCTCAAATTTATACCGAGTATGACGTGTATGGGATGGAATACTCTGTTTGGTCAATTCTGGCATCTATCTTGTCTGGTCCTCCCCAGAGGAGGGTTTCAGGTGGGACCTCCTTACTCCTTCTGGAAGGCAAAATGTTCCTCAGAGCTGAGCAGTGTCCTTGGCTCTGCACACCAGTCTCTGTCAGTAACTATGAACATCGAGTGTTATCAGTCCTAGAAGCAGACACTGTCTGAGAAACTTGCTGTTAATTTCAGCAAGTGCAACTACTTAGAAGAGACTTAGCTGAAAGCAAAAGTACAAACCAGAAGATCACCTTTATCCTTGCCTAAACCAGGACATTGGTGCAGACCAGGATGCTGTTGTCTTTGTGACAAAGCTGCAGGTCCAGCTTGCGGGCTCATGTTGGTCTGGTCCCCAAGCAAGCCCCTGCTCCAAGTCCTTGTCCTCAGGCCTGTCTGTGTGCCTGGGATTGCTGTGAGTACAGGAGGAGCTTTCACTTGCCCTTGTGTAGCTGCATGAGGTTGGCTTGGGCCCTGTGGATGGCATCACCTCCCCCCAGCACCTGATGCAGACCCCGCAGGTTGGTGGTGCTGGCAAAGTGTCAGAGGGTGCGCTGAACGGCAGCGTCCACGTCATCAGGAGGACATTACAGAGCACCTGTGTCAGTGGTGACCCCCAGGAACAGCAGTGGTCACCGTCTGCGTTTGGACGTGGCCCCATCGTGCCAGGTGCTAGTGCAGCGAGTGGGGAGTTGGTGCTGCCAGTTGTTCTGAAGCAGCCCGAGGAGAGTGTTGTGGTGAGCAGGGGGTGAAGTGGCAAGAGCAGTGGAGCTCTGCTTAGTGTGGGTGATCTCTGCCGTGCCTCTCCGTGCCAGAAGGATTGGGAGGGTTCTGGTTTGGGAGGAATCTTTCAGGGTTTCCTAGTGCAAGGCCCCCAGCAATGAGCAGGGCCACCTTCAAGCAGCTGAGGTATCTCCAAGCCCTTTCCAAGATGACCTCGAATGTTTTTCCAGGAGTGGGGCATTGATCCCCTCTCTGGGCAAGCTGTTGCAGCGTTTCCCCACCACCCTCATGGTAAAAATCAAAAAAGCCTTCCTTGTGTCTCCTCTGATTGTGTCCTTTGAGTTTGAGGCTCATGTTTGACTGATGTTTTCCCAGAGAGGTTGAAGGAAGTGGGGATGTGGGGAGGGAAATGTGGAGAGTCTGTGAGAGGAGCCCCGTTTGGAGATGGGCTTGGAGCAGATGGTGAGGGGAGGTGGGAACCCCCAGTGCTGGGAACCGACCCCAGGGGCTGGTTGCTGTTGTTGTGAGAGAAGAGGCAGTGGCAAGGTTTTTTGGCAGAGGTGTTTATTTTGTGTGAAATAAATAGTTGAATAAATAGGAAGGAGGCCTTGTGCAAATGAATAGAGGCAGTTGTATAAATAGAGGGGCAGTGAGCGTGGTCTGAGGGTGCAGGGCCGTTGCGTCGGCGTCTGTTGTCAGGGGTGAGGGTCTGCGGGGGTGTCCGGGCGGTCCAGCGTTGGTGTTGGGGTTGGGTGGAGGCGCGTGGGCGGTTGTGGGTGGGCGTTGTGGTTGCGCATGGTGCGCGTGAGGTTGTGGAGGTGTTGGAAAGAAGCCTGAGCTTGTAGGCGGAGGTGGTCCCAGGCGCAGGCGCTGTGGTTGCGTGCGTGGAGGAAGTCCTGGATGCGCGTGAAGTATCTGTTGATGTTGAGCAGGAGGTTGCGGGGCCCTTGTCCTTGGAAGAGCGTGGCGTTGTGTGTCAGGCAGTGGTGGAGCTGTTCGGCGTGGTGATGGAGGTTGTTGAGGAGGCGTTGTCGTTGTTGGTGGTCCCAGTGTGTTGGGGTGGTGTCGCTGCTGAGGATGGTGAAGAGGTGTTGGAGGATGGTGAGGGCGGCGGCAGCAGCGTGGCGCGGGTGTTTGGTGTGGAGGAGGTCTTGGGGGAAGAGGGGCGCCTGGTGTTGGTGGCAGGGGTGTGTCGGGCTGGGAGCCATGGCCTGGAGGCTCTGGAGGCTGTCCCAGAGGAAGGTGTCGTGTCCAGGAGGAGGCAGGCGGTGGCAGGCGGTGGCGGTGTGGAGAGGCATGAGGAGGCGGACGAAGAGGAGGAGGAAGGAGGCTGCGAGGCGCAGGCCGGCGTGTGGTGTTGCGGGCGCAGCCATGGTGGTTGTGTGGGTGCTGGTTGGTAGAGAGGAGGCTGTTGGTGGTGTTGGTGGTGGTGTTGGTGTTGGTCGGTGTGCTTTGGGTGCTGCCGGGTGCGCGGCTTTATGTGTGGCGGCGTCTTTGCCTTGCTCGCTTTCTGTTGCCGTCGAGTTTCCGTTTGTGGTTTCATTTTTGTGTGGAGGCTGTGGTGGTCTTGGGGAAGTGGGTGCGTGGGTGTGCATGCATGGGGAGGTCCGTGGGGGTGCTGTGGTGGGGTGTGTGAGTGTGTGTGTAGCGTTGGGGCAGAGGGCTTGGGGCAGCTGTGCCCGGGAGGTGTGTTTGGGTTTCCCTGTTGGCCGCAGGAGCAGCTGTGGTGCCTCTTTTGTGCAGCTGAGGTTTCCCTTCCTTCCTGGCCGAGTGTCCTTTGCATCGGTGGCGGCGTGGTGTGTGTTGTGGTCGGTTTTCCTTTCACTTGGGGTTCTCCTGTGTTCTCGCTGAAGCTTGTCTTTCCTTTTGGTTTTGTATTGTTGAGGGGGGAAATGCAGTGATGTCACTTGGTTGAGAGTGGGGAGGCCCCTGCAGGAGCGAGAGCCCGCGGGTGTTGGCGTGGTGTGAGGAGGTGTCTGTGGGTGTGGGCACTTGGGGACTGGGTGCGTTGTTGGATGGGGCTGGGGTGCTGAGCGTGGGGGAGAAAGTGAGGCAGAAAGGCTTGAGGAAGAGAAGAAGGGAGAAGTCTTCCAACTCGTTGTCCTCCCGCTGCTGCTGCTTTGGCTGCTGCTGCCTTGGGTGCGTGGCTGTGGTGCCATGCGTGAGCCCCTGTAGCAGTGGTCTTGGTGTGTTTTGTGTGCCTCGTGGCCTGAAGGTGTCTGGAGAGCAGGGAAGCAGCAGTGCCCTGTGAGGAAAGGGTCTTGTGTGTTTGGGATAGTGTGCCCGTAGAAGAGGGGTGTGTGACTGGTAGAATTGTCTGTGTTGGAAAGGAGACCATCAAGTCCAAGCCTTGATGTGCTACCATCATGGATACCAGACCATGGCACCTTCAGTCTTTTCTGAAAATTCTCCAGGGTTGGAGAGTCCACCATGTCCCTGGGCAGCCCACTGGAGTGCCTGATCATCCTATTTGTAAAGAATTTTTTCCTCCTACCTAAGCTAAATGTCCCCTGGCAGAGCTTAAGCCCATGCCCTCTTGTCTTACTGATGGAATCCTGGGAAAAGAGACCAACTCGCCTCTGGCTCCAGCCTCCTTTCAGGGAGTAGTAGAGATCAATGAGGTCTCCCCTGAGCCTCCTCTTCTCCAGGCTGAACACCCCCAGCTCCCTCAGCCTCTCCTCACAGGACTTGTGCTGGATCCCTTCACCAGCCTGGTTGCCCTCCTTTGGACCTGCTCCAGGACCTCAATCTCCTTCCTGAACTGAGGGGCCCAGAACTGGACACAGGACTCGAGCTGTGGCCTCACCAGGGCTGAGTACAGGGGCAGAATCCCTTCCCTGGACCCGCTGGCCACGCTGTTCCTGATGCAGGCCAGGATGCCATTGGCCTTCTTGGCCACCTGGGCACACTGCTGGCTTCTGTTCAGCTTCCTGTCAATCCAGACTCCCAGGTCCCTCTCTGCCTGGCTGCTCTCAGCCACTCTGTGCCCAGCCTGGAGCTCCCCATGGGGTTGTTGTGGCCAAAGTGCAGGACCCGGCACTTGGCCGTGTTGAACCTCATCCCATTGGAATCAGCCCAACTCTCCAGTCTGTCCAGGTCCCTCTGCAGAGCCCTCCTGCCTTCCAGCTGATCCACACTCCCCCCAGCTTAGTGTTGTCTGTGAATTTGCTGATGATGGACTCAATCCCCTCATCTAAATCATCAATGAAGATATTGAACAGGACTGGGCCCAGCACTGATCCCTGGGGGACACCACAGGTGAGCGGCCGCCAGCTGGATCAGCACCATTCAGCACCAGTCTCTGGTGGGCTCCATCAGTTCCTAAGGCAGCACAGAGTGCTCCTGTCTGAGCCCTGGGCTGACAGCTTTTCCAGGGGAATGGTGTGGGAGAGGGTGTCCAAGGCTTTGCTGAAGTCCAGGTAGCCTCCATCCACAGCCTTGCCCTCATCCACCAGGCGTGATAAAAGGATGCACCGGGTGCTAAAAGGAGATGAGGTTGGTGAGACAGGACCTGCCCTTGCTAACCCCATGCTGTCTGGGTGTGATCCCGTGTCCATCCTGTGGGCGCTGTGTGCTTGCCCCCAGGCTGATGTGCTCCATCCCCCTGCCAGGCCCTGAGGTCAGGCTGAGAGGCCCGTAGAGGTGTTTGGAGGTGGAGCAGGTGAGGTGCAGGGCCTGTAGTTGTGGAGTTGTCGTGTGAGTTGGAGGAGGTGGAGGTTGCAGTGTCTGAGGGCTCCATGTGCCTTGGAGGAGCGAGGATGAGGTTGTGGGTGTGTGAGAGGGGCTGTGAGGTGTTTTCTGTGAGCTTTTGGAGCGGGGGAGACGGGTGTGCGCGTTGGTTGGGGACTGAGAGCCAGGTTGTCGTCAGGCAGCGTTGTGTTGGTGGGTACTGTGCTTGTGGTGCTGTCAGGTGTGCAATGATTTGGTGTTGCGAGGTGCTGTCAGTGCAGGAGGTGAGGTGGTGTTGGAGGTCTGTGGTTGGGCCTTGCCCGTGTTGCCTGAGAGGAGTGGATAAAATCCTGGAATGGTTTGTGTTGGAAGGGACCGTGGGGAAGATGTGGTTGCAAGCGGGCTGCCGCGTGCAGGGACCCCTTCCCCTAGGGCGGGCTTCTCCAATCCCCATGCGACCTGGCCTTGGAGACTTTGAGGGATGGGGCACCAAGCAGTTCACTTAGAGAGGTGTTGCAGTGGCTCAGCAGTGTCCCAGGGAAGAAGTTTCTTGCCAGCCTCTGGGCAGACAGACCAGCTCCTTCTCCAGGCTTTTTGTAGGCACCTGCAGGTATTGGAAGGCTGCGAGAAGGTCTGCTGGAGCCTTCCCTTTTCCAGGCTGAACACCCCCCTCACTCTTGGCCTGTTTCCGTGGGAGAGGTGCTCCAGAGCTCTGATGGATTTTTCATGGCCCTGGCCTGGACTCAGTCCAAGGGCTGGCGTGTGGTTCTGGTGTTGGGAGCTCCATAACTGGAGACATCATTGGAGGTGGGGTCTCAGCAGTGCAGAGCAGAGGGTGAGAATGCCCTCCCTGTCCGGGTTGGCCAGGTGGTCTGGTCAGGGTTTAACACTGGCCCGACCGAATAAGAGATTTAAACTGAATACCAGATTTCTATATTAATCTCTCTCTCTCCTCACTGATAAGGAAAAGAGGGAGAATAAAGAAGAGAGCCTTTTGGGTTGGAAGCTAAACTACACAACTGGGAAAGTCCAGGGTGGAGTCCTGGTGTCGGCAGCAGTCGGTTGCTGGAGGCAGGAACACACAGATTCAGGCTGGTATGGATCAGGACCACAGGCAGAGGAATGGATGGAATCCTCTCAGGATGCCGAAGGGAGCAGGGAGGAAGGAAGTGAAGTGTTTGACCCTTGTGATCCCTCAAATTTATACCAAGTATGACATGTATGGGATGGAATACTCTGTTTGGTCAATTCTGGCATCTATCTTGTCTGGTCCTCCCCAGAGGAGGGTTTCAGGTGGGACCTCCTTACTCCTTCTGGAAGGCAAAATGTTCCTCAGAGCTGAGCAGTGTCCTTGGCTCTGCACACCAGTCTCTGGCTGTAACTATGAACATCGAGTGTTATCAGTCCTAGAAGCAGACACTGTCTGAGAAACTTGCTGTTAATTTCAGCAAGTGCAACTACTTAGAAGAGACTTAGCTGAAAACAAAAGTACAAACCAGAAGATCACCTTTATCCTGGCCTAAACCAGGACATTGGTGCAGACCAGGATGCTGTTGTCTTTGTGACAAAGCTGCAGGTCCAGCTTGCGGGCTCATGTTGGTCTGGTCCCCAAGCAAGCCCCTGCTCCAAGTCCTTGTCCTCAGGCCTGTCTGTGTGCCTGGGATTGCTGTGAGTACAGGAGGAGCTTTCACTTGCCCTTGTGTAGCTGCATGAGGTTGGCTTGGGCCCTGTGGATGGCATCACCTCCCCCCAGCACCTGATGCAGACCCCGCAGGTTGGTGGTGCTGGCAAAGTGTCAGAGGGTGCGCTGAACGGCAGCGTCCACGTCATCAGGAGGACATTACAGAGCACCTGTGTCAGTGGTGACCCCCAGGAACAGCAGTGGTCACCGTCTGCGTTTGGACGTGGCCCCATCGTGCCAGGTGCTAGTGCAGCGAGTGGGGAGTTGGTGCTGCCAGTTGTTCTGAAGCAGCCCGAGGAGAGTGTTGTGGTGAGCAGGGGGTGAAGTGGCAAGAGCAGTGGAGCTCTGCTTAGTGTGGGTGATCTCTGCCGTGCCTCTCCGTGCCAGAAGGATGGGGAGGGGTTTGGGTTGGGGGGAATCTTTCAGGGTTTCCTAGTGCAAGGCCCCCAGCAATGAGCAGGGCCACCTTCAAGCAGCTGAGGTATCTCTGAGCCCTTTCCAAGATGACCTCGAATGTTTTTCCAGGAGTGGGGCATTGATCCCCTCTCTGGGCAAGCTGTTGCAGCGTTTCCCCACCCCCCTCATGGTAAAAATCAAAAAAGCCTTCCTTGTGTCTCCTCTGATTGTGTCGTTTGAGTTTGAGGGTCATGTTTGACTGATGTTTTCCCAGAGAGGTTGAGGGAAGCGGGGATGTGGGGAGGGAAATGTGGAGAGTCTGTGAAAGGAGCCCCGTTTGGAGATGGGCTTGGAGCAGATGGTGAGGGGAGGTGGGAACCCCCAGTGCTGGGAACCGACCCCAGGGCTGGTTGCTGTTGTTGTGAGAGAAGAGGCAGTGGCAAGGTTTTTTGGCAGAGGTGTTTATTTTGTGTGAAATAAATAGTTGAATAAATAGGAAGGAGGCCTTGTGCAAATGAATAGAGGCAGTTGTATAAATAGAGGGGCAGTGAGCGTGGTCTGAGGGTGCAGGGCCGTTGCGTCGGCGTCTGTTGTCAGGGGTGAGGGTCTGCGGGGGTGTCCGGGCGGTCCAGCGTTGGTGTTGGGGTTGGGTGGAGGCGCGTGGGCGGTTGTGGGTGGGCGTTGTGGTTGCGCATGGTGCGCGTGAGGTTGTGGAGGTGTTGGAAAGAAGCCTGAGCTTGTAGGCGGAGGTGGTCCCAGGCGCAGGCGCTGTGGTTGCGTGCGTGGAGGAAGTCCTGGATGCGCGTGAAGTATCTGTTGATGTTGAGCAGGAGGTTGCGGGGCCCTTGTCCTTGGAAGAGCGTGGCGTTGTGTGTCAGGCAGTGGTGGAGCTGTTCGGCGTGGTGATGGAGGTTGTTGAGGAGGCGTTGTCGTTGTTGGTGGTCCCAGTGTGTTGGGGTGGTGTCGCTGCTGAGGATGGTGAAGAGGTGTTGGAGGATGGTGAGGGCGGCGGCAGCAGCGTGGCGCGGGTGTTTGGTGTGGAGGAGGTCTTGGGGGAAGAGGGGCGCCTGGTGTTGGTGGCAGGGGTGTGCCGGGCTGGGAGCCATGGCCTGGAGGCTCTGGAGGCTGTCCCAGAGGAAGGTGTCGTGTCCAGGAGGAGGCAGGCGGTGGCAGGCGGTGGCGGTGTGGAGAGGCGTGAGGAGGAGGACGAAGAGGAGGAGGAAGGAGGCTGCGAGGCGCAGGCCGGCGTGTGGTGTTGCGGGCGCAGCCATGGTGGTTGTGTGGGTGCTGGTTGGTAGAGAGGAGGCTGTTGGTGGTGTTGGTGGTGGTGTTGGTGTTGGTCGGTGTGCTTTGGGTGCTGCCGAGTGCGCGGCTTTATGTGTGGCGGCGTCTTTGCCTTGCTCGCTTTCTGTTGCCGTCGAGTTTCCGTTTGTGGTTTCATTTTTGTGTGGAGGCTGTGGTGGTCTTGGGGAAGTGGGTGCGTGGGGTGTGCGTGCATGGGGAGGTCCGTGTGGGTGCTGTGGTGGGGTGTGTGAGTGTGTGTGTAGCGTTGGGGCAGAGGGCTTGGGGCAGCTGTGCCCGGGAGGTGTGTTTGGGTTTCCCTGTTGGCCGCAGGAGCAGCTGTGGTGCCTCTTTTGTGCAGCTGAGGTTTCCCTTCCTTCCTGGCCGAGTGTCCTTTGCATCGGTGGCGGCGTGGTGTGTGTTGTGGTCGGTTTTCCTTTCACTTGGGGTTCTCCTGTGTTCTCGCTGAAGCTTGTCTTTCCTTTTGGTTTTGTATTGTTGAGGGGGGAAATGCAGTGATGTCACTTGGTTGAGAGTGGGGAGGCCCCTGCAGGAGCGAGAGCCCGCGGGTGTTGGCGTGGTGTGAGGAGGTGTCTGTGGGTGTGGGCACTTGGGGACTGGGTGCGTTGTTGGATGGGGCTGGGGTGCTGAGCGTGGGGGAGAAAGTGAGGCAGAAAGGCTTGAGGAAGAGAAGAAGGGAGAAGTCTTCCAACTCGTTGTCCTCCCGCTGCTGCTGCTTTGGCTGCTGCTGCCTTGGGTGCGTGGCTGTGGTGCCATGCGTGAGCCCCTGTAGCAGTGGTCTTGGTGTGTTTTGTGTGCCTCGTGGCCTGAAGGTGTCTGGAGAGCAGAGAAGCAGCAGTACCCTGTGAGGAAAGGGTCTTGTGTGTTTGGGATAGTGTGCCCGTAGAGGGGGGGTGTGTGACTGCCAGAATTGTCTTTGTTGGAAAGGGGACCATCAAGTCCAAGCCTTGATGTGCTATCATCATGGATACCAGACCATGCACCTTCAGTCTCTTCTTAAAACCCGCCAGGGTTGGAGAGTCCACCATGTCCCTGGGCAGCCCATTGCAGTGCCTGATCACCCTCTTTGTAAAGAATTTTTTCCTCCTACCTAAGCTAAATGTCCACTGGCAGAGCTTAAGTCCATGCCCTCTTGTCTTACTGATGGAATCCTGGGAAAAGAGACCAACCCCTCCCTGGCTCCAGCCTCCTTCCATGGTGTTGTAGAGAGCGATGAGGTCTCCCCTGAGCCTCCTCTTCTCCAGGCTGAACACCCCCAGCTCCCTCAGCCTCTCCTCACAGGACTTGTGCTGGATCCCTTCACCAGCCTGGTTGCCCTCCTTTGGACCTGCTCCAGGACCTCAATCTCCTTCCTGAACTGAGGGGCCCAGAACTGGACACAGGACTCGAGCTGTGGCCTCACCAGGGCTGAGTACAGGGGCAGAATCACTTCCCTGGACCTGCTGGCCACGCTGTTCCTGATGCAGGCCAGGATGCCATTGGCCTTCTTGGCCACCTGGGCACACTGCTGGCTCCTGTTCAGCTTCCTGTCAATCCAGACTCCCAGGTCCCTCTCTGCCTGGCTGCTCTCAGCCACTCTGTGCCCAGCCTGGAGCTCCCCATGGGGTTGTTGTGGCCAAAGTGCAGGACCCGGCACTTGGCCGTGTTGAACCTCATCCCATTGGAATCAGCCCAACTCTCCAGTCTGTCCAGGTCCCTCTGCAGAGCCCTCCTGCCTTCCAGCTGATCCACACTCCCCCCAGCTTAGTGTCATCTCAAATGTGCTGATGATGGACTCAATCCCCTCATCCAAATCATCAATGAAGATATTGAACAGGACTGGGCCCAGCACTGATCCCTGGGGGACACCACAGGTGAGCAGCTGTCAATTGGATCAGCACCGTTCAGCACCACTCTCTGGTGGGCTCCATCAGTTCCTAAGGCAGCACAGAGTGCTCCTGTCTGAGCCCTGGTCTGACAGCTTTTCCAGGGGAATGGTGTGGGAGAGGGTGTCCAAGGCTTTGCTGAAGTCCAGGTAGCCTCCATCCACAGCCTTGCCCTCATCCACCAGGCGTGATAAAAGGATGCACCGGGTGCTAAAAGGAGATGAGGTTGGTGAGACAGGACCTGCCCTTGCTAACCCCGTGCTGTCTGGGTGTGATCCCGTGTCCATCCTGTGGGCGCTGTGTGCTTGCCCCCAGGCTGATGTGCTCCATCCCCCTGCCAGGCCCTGAGGTCAGGCTGAGAGGCCTGTAGAGGTGTTTGGAGGTGGAGCAGGTGAGGTGCAGGGCCTGTAGTTGTGGAGTTGTCGTGTGAGTTGGAGGAGGTGGAGGTTGCAGTGTCTGAGGGCTCCATGTGCCTTGGAGGAGCGAGGATGAGGTTGTGGGTGTGTGAGAGGGGCTGTGAGGTGTTTTCTGTGGGCTTTTGGAGCTGGGGAGACAGGTGTGTGTGTTGGTTGGGGACTGAGAGCCAGGTTGTCGTCAGGCAGCGTTGTGTTGGTGGGTACTGTGCTTGTGGTGCTGTCAGGTGTGCAATGATTTGGGGTTGCGAGGTGCTGTCAGTGCAGGAGGTGAGGTGGTGTTGGAGGTCTGTGGTTGGGCCTTGCCCGTGTTGCCTGAGAGGAGTGGATAAAATCCTGGAATGGTTTGTGTTGGAAGGGACCGTGGGGAAGATGTGGTTGCAAGCGGGCTGCCGCGTGCAGGGACCCCTTCCCCTAGGGCGGGCTTCTCCAATCCCCATGCGACCTGGCCTTGGAGACTTTGAGGGATGGGGCACCAAGCAGTTCACTTAGAGAGGTGTTGCAGTGGCTCAGCAGTGTCCCAGGGAAGAAGTTTCTTGCCAGCCTCTGGGCAGACAGACCAGCTCCTTCTCCAGGCTTTCTGTAGGTGCCTGCGGGTTGTGGAAGGCTGCGAGAAGGTCTGCTGGAGCCTCCCCTTTTCCAGGCTGAACACCCCCATCTCTCTTGGCCTGTTTCCGTGGGAGAGGTGCTCCAGAGCTCTGATGGATTTTTCATGGCCCTGGCCTGGACTCAGTCCAAGGGCTGGCGTGTGGTTCTGGTGTTGGGAGCTCCATAACTGGAGACATCATTGGAGGTGGGGTCTCAGCAGTGCAGAGCAGAGGGTGAGAATGCCCTCCCTGTCCGGGTTGGCCAGGTGGTCTGGTCAGGGTTTAACACTGGCCCGACCAAATAAGAGATTTAAACTGAATACCAGATTTCTATATTAATCTCTCTCTCTCCTCACTGATAAGGAAAAGAGGGAGAATAAAGAAGAGAGCCTTTTGGGTTGGAAACTAAACTACACAACTGGGAAAGTCCAGGGTGGAATCCTGGAGTCGGCAGCAGTTGGTTGCTGGAGGCAGGAACACACAGATTCAGGCTGGTATGGATCAGGACCACAGGCAGAGGAATGGATGGAATCCTCTCAGGATGCCGAAGGGAGCAGGGAGGAAGGAAGTGAAGTGTTTGACCCTTGTGATCCCTCAAATTTATACTGAGTATGACATGTATGGGATGGAATACTCTGTTTGGTCAATTCTGGCATCTATCTTGTCTGGTCCTCCCCAGAGGAGGGTTTCAGGTGGGACCTCCTTACTCCTTCTGGAAGGCAAAATGTTCCTCAGAGCTGAGCAGTGTCCTTGGCTCTGCACACCAGTCTCTGGCTGTAACTATGAACATCGAGTGTTACCAGTCCTAGAAGCAGACACTGTCTGAGAAACTTGCTGTTAATTTCAGCAAGTGCAACTACTTAGAAGAGACTTAGCTGAAAACAAAAGTACAAACCAGAAGATCACCTTTATCCTGGCCTAAACCAGGACATTGGTGCAGACCAGGATGCTGTTGTCTTTGTGACAAAGCTGCAGGTCCAGCTTGCGGGCTCATGTTGGTCTGGTCCCCAAGCAAGCCCCTGCTCCAAGTCCTTGTCCTCAGGCCTGTCTGTGTGCCTGGGATTGCTGTGAGTACAGGAGGAGCTTTCACTTGCCCTTGTGTAGCTGCATGAGGTTGGCTTGGGCCCTGTGGATGGCATCACCTCCCCCCAGCACCTGATGCAGACCCCGCAGGTTGGTGGTGCTGGCAAAGTGTCAGAGGGTGCGCTGAACGGCAGCGTCCACGTCATCAGGAGGACATTACAGAGCACCTGTGTCAGTGGTGACCCCCAGGAACAGCAGTGGTCACCGTCTGTGTTTGGACGTGGCCCCATCGTGCCAGGTGCTAGTGCAGCGAGTGGGGAGTTGGTGCTGCCAGTTGTTCTGAAGCAGCCTGAGGAGAGTGTTGTGGTGAGCAGGGGGTGAAGTGGCAAGAGCAGTGGAGCTCTGCTTAGTGTGGGTGATCTCTGCCGTGCCTCTCCGTGCCAGAAGGATGGGGAGGGTTCTGGTTTGGGAGGAATCTTTCAGGGTTTCCTAGTGCAAGGCCCCCAGCAATGAGCAGGGCCACCTTCAAGCAGCTGAGGTATCTCCGAGCCCTTTCCAAGATGACCTCGAATGTTTTTCCAGGAGTGGGGCATTGATCCCCTCTCTGGGCAAGCTGTTGCAGCGTTTCCCCACCACCCTCATGGTAAAAATCAAAAAAGCCTTCCTTGTGTCTCCTCTGATTGTGTCCTTTGAGTTTGAGGCTCATGTTTGACTGATGTTTTCCCAGAGAGGTTGAGGGAAGTGGGGATGTGGGGAGGGAAATGTGGAGAGTCTGTGAGAGGAGCCCCGTTTGGAGATGGGCTTGGAGCAGATGGTGAGGGGAGGTGGGAACCCCCAGTGCTGGGAACCGACCCCAGGGGCTGGTTGCTGTTGTTGTGAGAGAAGAGGCAGTGGCAAGGTTTTTTGGCAGAGGTGTTTATTTTGTGTGAAATAAATAGTTGAATAAATAGGAAGGAGGCCTTGTGCAAATGAATAGAGGCAGTTGTATAAATAGAGGGGCAGTGAGCGTGGTCTGAGGGTGCAGGGCCGTTGCGTCGGCGTCTGTTGTCAGGGGTGAGGGTCTGCGGGGGTGTCCGGGCGGTCCAGCGTTGGTGTTGGGGTTGGGTGGAGGCGCGTGGGCGGTTGTGGGTGGGCGTTGTGGTTGCGCATGGTGCGCGTGAGGTTGTGGAGGTGTTGGAAAGAAGCCTGAGCTTGTAGGCGGAGGTGGTCCCAGGCGCAGGCGCTGTGGTTGCGTGCGTGGAGGAAGTCCTGGATGCGCGTGAAGTATCTGTTGATGTTGAGCAGGAGGTTGCGGGGCCCTTGTCCTTGGAAGAGCGTGGCGTTGTGTGTCAGGCAGTGGTGGAGCTGTTCGGCGTGGTGATGGAGGTTGTTGAGGAGGCGTTGTCGTTGTTGGTGGTCCCAGTGTGTTGGGGTGGTGTCGCTGCTGAGGATGGTGAAGAGGTGTTGGAGGATGGTGAGGGCGGCGGCAGCAGCGTGGCGCGGGTGTTTGGTGTGGAGGAGGTCTTGGGGGAAGAGGGGCGCCTGGTGTTGGTGGCAGGGGTGTGCCGGGCTGGGAGCCATGGCCTGGAGGCTCTGGAGGCTGTCCCAGAGGAAGGTGTCGTGTCCAGGAGGAGGCAGGCGGTGGCAGGCGGTGGCGGTGTGGAGAGGCGTGAGGAGGAGGACGAAGAGGAGGAGGAAGGAGGCTGCGAGGCGCAGGCCGGCGTGTGGTGTTGCGGGCGCAGCCATGGTGGTTGTGTGGGTGGTGGTTGGTAGAGAGGAGGCTGTTGGTGGTGTTGTTGGTGGTGTTGGTGTTGGTCGGTGTGCTTTGGGTGCTGCCGGGTGCGCGGCTTTATGTGTGGCGGCGTCTTTGCCTTGCTCGCTTTCTGTTGCCGTCGAGTTTCCGTTTGTGGTTTCATTTTTGTGTGGAGGCTGTGGTGGTCTTGGGGAAGTGGGTGCGTGGGGTGTGCGTGCATGGGGAGGTCCGTGGGGGTGCTGTGGTGGGGTGTGTGAGTGTGTGTGTAGCGTTGGGGCAGAGGGCTTGGGGCAGCTGTGCCCGGGAGGTGTGTTTGGGTTTCCCTGTTGGCCGCAGGAGCAGCTGTGGTGCCTCTTTTGTGCAGCTGAGGTTTCCCTTCCTTCCTGGCCGAGTGTCCTTTGCATCGGTGGCGGCGTGGTGTGTGTTGTGGTCGGTTTTCCTTTCACTTGGGGTTCTCCTGTGTTCTCGCTGAAGCTTGTCTTTCCTTTTGGTTTTGTATTGTTGAGGGGGGAAATGCAGTGATGTCACTTGGTTGAGAGTGGGGAGGCCCCTGCAGGAGCGAGAGCCCGCGGGTGTTGGCGTGGTGTGAGGAGGTGTCTGTGGGTGTGGGCACTTGGGGACTGGGTGCGTTGTTGGATGGGGCTGGGGTGCTGAGCGTGGGGGAGAAAGTGAGGCAGAAAGGCTTGAGGAAGAGAAGAAGGGAGAAGTCTTCCAACTCGTTGTCCTCCCGCTGCTGCTGCTTTGGCTGCTGCTGCGTTGGGTGCGTGGCTGTGGTGCCATGCGTGAGCCCCTGTAGCAGTGGTCTTGGTGTGTTTTGTGTGCCTCGTGGCCTGAAGGTGTCTGGAGAGCAGGGAAGCAGCAGTGCCCTGTGAGGAAAGGGTCTTGTGTGTTTGGGATAGTGTGCCCGTAGAAGGGGGGTGTGTGACTGCCAGAATTGTCTGTGTTGGAAATGGGACCATCAAGTCCAAGCCTTGATGTGCTATCATCATGGATACCAGACCATGGCACCTTCAGTCTTTTCTGAAAATTCTCCAGGGTTGGAGAGTCCACCACATGCCTGGGCAGCCCACTGCAGTGCCTGATGCCCCTCTTTTTAAAGACTTTTTTCCTCCTATCTAAGCTAAACGTCCCCTGGCAGAGCTTAGGTCCATGCCCTCTTGTCTTACTGATGGAATCCTGGGAAAAGAGCCCACCCCCCCCTGGCTCCAGCCTCCTTTCAGGGAGTTGTAGAGATCGATGAGGTCTCCCCTGAGCCTCCTCTTCTCCAGGCTGAACACCCCCAGCTCCCTCAGCCTCTCCTCACAGGACTTGTGCTGGATCCCTTCCCCAGCCTGGTTGCCCTCCTTTGGACCTGCTCCAGGACCTCAATCTCCTTCCTGAACTGAGGGGCCCAGAACTGGACACAGGACTCGAGCTGTGGCCTCACCAGGGCTGAGTACAGGGGCAGAATCCCTTCCCTGGACCTGCTGGCCACGCTGTTCCTGATGCAGGCCAGGATGCCATTGGCCTTCTTGGCCACCTGGGCACACTGCTGGCTCCTGTTCAGCTTCCTGTCAATCCAGACTCCCAGGTCCCTCTCTGCCTGGCTGCTCTCAGCCACTCTGTGCCCAGCCTGGAGCTCCCCATGGGGTTGTTGTGGCCAAAGTGCAGGACCCGGCACTTGGCCGTGTTGAACCTCATCCCATTGGAATCAGCCCAACTCTCCAGTCTGTCCAGGTCCCTCTGCAGAGCCCTCCTGCCTTCCAGCTGATCCACACTCCCCCCAGCTTAGTGTCATCTCAAATGTGCTGATGATGGACTCAATCCCCTCATCCAAATCATCAGTGAAGATATTGAACAGGACTGGGCCCAGCACTGATCCCTGGGGGACACCACAGGTGAGCAGCTGTCAATTGGATCAGCACCGTTCAGCACCACTCTCTGGTGGGCTCCATCAGTTCCTAAGGCAGCACAGAGTGCTCCTGTCTGAGCCCTGGTCTGACAGCTTTTCCAGGGGAATGGTGTGGGAGAGGGTGTCCAAGGCTTTGCTGAAGTCCAGGTAGCCTCCATCCACAGCCTTGCCCTCATCCACCAGGCGTGATAAAAGGATGCACCGGGTGCTAAAAGGAGATGAGGTTGGTGAGACAGGACCTGCCCTTGCTAACCCCGTGCTGTCTGGGTGTGATCCCGTGTCCATCCTGTGGGCGCTGTGTGCTTGCCCCCAGGCTGATGTGCTCCATCCCCCTGCCAGGCCCTGAGGTCAGGCTGAGAGGCCCGTAGAGGTGTTTGGAGGTGGAGCAGGTGAGGTGCAGGGCCTGTAGTTGTGGAGTTGTCGTGTGAGTTGGAGGAGGTGGAGGTTGCAGTGTCTGAGGGCTCCATGTGCCTTGGAGGAGCGAGGATGAGGTTGTGGGTGTGTGAGAGGGGCTGTGAGGTGTTTTCTGTGAGCTTTTGGAGTGGGGGAGACGGGTGTGCGCGTTGGTTGGGGACTGAGAGCCAGGTTGTCGTCAGGCAGCGTTGTGTTGGTGGGTACTGTGCTTGTGGTGCTGTCAGGTGTGCAATGAATAGGTGTTGCGAGGTGCTGTCAGTGCAGGAGGTGAGGTGGTGTTGGAGGTGTGTGGTTGGGCCTTGCCTGTGTTGCCTCGGAGGAGTGGATAAAATCCTGGAATGGTTTGTCTTGGAAGGGACCGTGGGGAAGATGTGGTTGCAAGCGGTCTGCCGCGTGCAGGGACCCCTTCCCCTAGGGCGGGCTTCTCCAATCCCCATGCGACCTGGCCTTGGAGACTTTGAGGGATGGGGCACCAAGCAGTTCACTTAGAGAGGTGTTGCAGTGGCTCAGCAGTGTCCCAGGGAAGAAGTTTCTTGCCAGCCTCTGGGCAGACAGACCAGCTCCTTCTCCAGGCTTTCTGTAGGTGCCTGCGGGTTGTGGAAGGCTGCGAGAAGGTCTGCTGGAGCCTTCCCTTTTCCAGGCTGAACACCCCCATCTCTCTTGGCCTGTTTCCGTGGGAGAGGTGCTCCAGAGCTCTGATGGATTTTTCATGGCCCTGGCCTGGACTCAGTCCAAGGGCTGGCGTGTGGTTCTGGTGTTGGGAGCTCCATAACTGGAGACATCATTGGAGGTGGGGTCTCAGCAGTGCAGAGCAGAGGGTGAGAATGCCCTCCCTGTCCGGGTTGGCCAGGTGGTCTGGTCAGGGTTTAACACTGGCCCGACCAAATAAGAGATTTAAACTGAATACCAGATTTCTATATTAATCTCTCTCTCTCCTCACTGATAAGGAAAAGAGGGAGAATAAAGAAGAGAGCCTTTTGGGTTGGAAACTAAACTACACAACTGGGAAAGTCCAGGGTGGAATCCTGGAGTCGGCAGCAGTCGGTTGCTGGAGGCAGGAACACACAGATTCAGGCTGGTATGGATCAGGACCACAGGCAGAGGGACGGATGGAATCCTCTCAGGATGCCGAAGGGAGCAGGGAGGAAGGAAGTGAAGTGTTTGACCCTTGTGATCCCTCAAATTTATACCAAGTATGACGTCTATGGGATGGAATACTCTGTTTGGTCAATTCTGGCATCTATCTTGTCTGGTCCTCCCCAGAGGAGGGTTTCAGGTGGGACCTCCTTACTCCTTCTGGAAGGCAAAATGTTCCTCAGAGCTGAGCAGTGTCCTTGGCTCTGCACACCAGTCTCTGTCAGTAACTATGAACATCGAGTGTTATCAGTCCTAGAAGCAGACACTGTCTGAGAAACTTGCTGTTAATTTCAGCAAGTGCAACTACTTAGAAGAGACTTAGCTGAAAACAAAAGTACAAACCAGAAGATCACCTTTATCCTTGCCTAAACCAGGACATTGGTGCAGACCAGGATGCTGTTGTCTTTGTGACAAAGCTGCAGGTCGAGCTTGCGGGCTCGTGTTGGTCTTGTCCCCAAGCAAGCCCCTGCTCCAAGTCCTTGTCCTCAGGCCTGTCTGTGTGCCTGGGATTGCTGTGAGTACAGGAGGAGCTTTCACTTGCCCTTGTGTAGCTGCATGAGGTTGGCTTGGGCCCTGTGGATGGCATCACCTCCCCCCAGCACCTGATGCAGACCCCGCAGGTTGGTGGTGCTGGCAAAGTGTCAGAGGGTGCGCTGAACGGCAGCGTCCACGTCATCAGGAGGACATTACAGAGCACCTGTGTCAGTGGTGACCCCCAGGAACAGCAGTGGTCACCGTCTGCGTTTGGACGTGGCCCCATCGTGCCAGGTGCTAGTGCAGCGAGTGGGGAGTTGGTGCTGCCAGTTGTTCTGAAGCAGCCTGAGGAGAGTGTTGTGGTGAGCAGGGGGTGAAGTGGCAAGAGCAGTGGAGCTCTGCTTAGTGTGGGTGATCTCTGCCGTGCCTCTCTCTGCCAGAAGGATGGGGAGGGTTCTGGGTTGGGGGGAATCTTTCAGGGTTTCCTAGTGCAAGGCCCCCAGCAATGAGCAGGGCCACCTTCGAGCAGCTGAGGTATCTCCGAGCCCTTTCCAAGATGACCTCGAATGTTTTTCCAGGAGTGGGGCATTGATCCCCTCTCTGGGCAAGCTGTTGCAGCGTTTCCCCACCACCCTCATGGTAAAAATCAAAAAAGCCTTCCTTGTGTCTCCTCTGATTGTGTCCTTTGAGTTTGAGGCTCATGTTTGACTGATGTTTTCCCAGAGAGGTTGAAGGAAGTGGGGATGTGGGGAGGGAAATGTGGAGAGTCTGTGAGAGGAGCCCCGTTTGGAGATGGGCTTGGAGCAGATGGTGAGGGGAGGTGGGAACCCCCAGTGCTGGGAACCGACCCCAGGGGCTGGTTGCTGTTGTTGTGAGAGAAGAGGCAGTGGCAAGGTTTTTTTGGCAGAGGTGTTTATTTTGTGTGAAATAAATAGTTGAATAAATAGGAAGGAGGCCTTGTGCAAATGAATAGAGGCAGTTGTATAAATAGAGGGGCAGTGAGCGTGGTCTGAGGGTGCAGGGCCGTTGCGTCGGCGTCTGTTGTCAGGGGTGAGGGTCTGCGGGGGTGTCCGGGCGGTCCAGCGTTGGTGTTGGGGTTGGGTGGAGGCGCGTGGGCGGTTGTGGGTGGGCGTTGTGGTTGCGCATGGTGCGCGTGAGGTTGTGGAGGTGTTGGAAAGAAGCCTGAGCTTGTAGGCGGAGGTGGTCCCAGGCGCAGGCGCTGTGGTTGCGTGTGTGGAGGAAGTCCTGGATGCGCGTGAAGTATCTGTTGATGTTGAGCAGGAGGTTGCGGGGCCCTTGTCCTTGGAAGAGCGTGGCGTTGTGTGTCAGGCAGTGGTGGAGCTGTTCGGCGTGGTGATGGAGGTTGTTGAGGAGGCGTTGTCGTTGTTGGTGGTCCCAGTGTGTTGGGGTGGTGTCGCTGCTGAGGATGGTGAAGAGGTGTTGGAGGATGGTGAGGGCGGCGGCAGCAGCGTGGCGCGGGTGTTTGGTGTGGAGGAGGTCTTGGGGGAAGAGGGGCGCCTGGTGTTGGTGGCAGGGGTGTGCCGGGCTGGGAGCCATGGCCTGGAGGCTCTAGAGGCTGTCCCAGAGGAAGGTGTCGTGTCCAGGAGGAGGCAGGCGGTGGCAGGCGGTGGCGGTGTGGAGAGGCGTGAGGAGGAGGACGAAGAGGAGGAGGAAGGAGGCTGCGAGGCGCAGGCCGGCGTGTGGTGTTGCGGGCGCAGCCATGGTGGTTGTGTGGGTGCTGGTTGGTAGAGAGGAGGCTGTTGGTGGTGTTGTTGGTGGTGTTGGTGTTGGTCGGTGTGCTTTGGGTGCTGCCGGGTGCGCGGCTTTATGTGTGGCGGCGTCTTTGCCTTGCTCGCTTTCTGTTGCCGTCGAGTTTCCGTTTGTGGTTTCATTTTTGTGTGGAGGCTGTGGTGGTCTTGGGGAAGTGGGTGCGTGGGGTGTGCATGCATGGGGAGGGCAGTTGAATTGCCTGGGTTAGGTGGGTTTTGCTAGGTGCTTTTTTCAAGATTTTAATGTAGCTGTTTATTAGGGCATGGGTAAGTCCTAATTTGCTGAGTATAGCTTTCTGGTGATACAGACTGGGAATTTTTTTTTTTGTGGTTTCTCTTCCTGCCCATTTTTATTGTGGTTTTGAATCTCTGTGTTTCCCTTCCTTACCGAGACTCTTTTCCTTGTGTCATGGTCTTGTACTGGTTGTGGCTTTTTTTTACTTTCGGTATGTTTGTCATCTTCTCATATGAGTACATGATTTCTTCTTCTAGTTTGAGGTTTTTTTACAGTGTGGTTTTCTTGGGAATCTTTGGAGGCTCCTGAGTCAAAGTGTCTTATGAACAGGTGGTTCTTGGTCATAATCCTTAACATTTATTTTTTATGCTTCTACATTCTGCCTGTTTTTTTTCAGGATGAGCCTCTTTGTCATTAGAAATTAGAGTTGTTGTATTAGCTTTATTGTACTGAATAATTAAGGGGATGCAATCTGTTATATTTTTATATATTACTAGTTTTGCCTCTTTCTAGCAGTTAACGAGTTGTTCATGGACACTGGCTGTGCTCTTGTGCTTCAATGAGGAGAAGGTTATGGATAAAAAAGTTAATTTTTCTCTGGAAAACATTGTAAAGTGTCTGGTGTAAATGCTTGTGTTTTTTTCAATGTTCTTCTATTTCTGGAAATCTCAGTTTCTCTCTTTTGTTTTGGTTTTGTTTAGGCAAACATGCATGTTTTCCGTTTTAAAAAGTCATTTGCAGTGGTGTATAATTCTTTTTCAGTGGTATATTTTACTCAAAAGCATCCAAGTGGTGCTGAGAGTTGGTGGTGTCAGAGGAGGTTCCTGATGGACTTTGCCTGGTGATGCTTTTGGGTAGATTTCTAGGCATCGATATGCTGCAGCTTTCCTGACCTCTCTTTTGAAGTTTTATCACCTTCATTGAAAAGATAATAAAACTTAATTCTTTTATGTTTGAATTTCCTGTATTCCAACCTTTGCCAATTGCTATCTTCCTTCCTTTTGTTTGAGGAGTGTTTGCTTTTTTCGGTCACTTTAGACAAGACAGAGCCACTGGGGTCCCTTTTGCCCATCCTCATACAGTGTTTCCTGGTGTGAAGGAACATCAGGAGGATCATGGTACAATGTGGAAGTCGCCTCACCGTCCTGATATGTTACTGAATACATTAAAAATGCTTTAACTAAAGAATATGGGGTGCTGGGTCCAAAGTGGCAGTGGTTACACTACTGTAACCAACTGGAAAGAAAAAATCAGGACAACCAGAGCAGTGGCAAAGAATCCTCAGCTGTCTCCCATGGTGTGAACTGAAGACCAGTACACACAGTGTGTGTCCTGGGGGAGGGAACAGGAAGAACTGGAGCTCCACACCTATTCCAAAAATTTCAGTATCATAGGAATAACCAAAACATGGCGGGACAACTCACGTGACTGAAGGGTTGTGATGGATAACTGTAGGCTGTTTTGCTAGGCAGGCAAGAAAAGGTGGTAGAATTGCACTTTATGTAAGGAGAACCTTGAAGGTAGAGAAGTCACCTTCAGTGAGTGTGGGCACCATATGAAATGCATCTGGGTGAAGATCATAGAGGACGTCTGCAGGGGCAGTAATCATCTGCTGCTGACCCCCAAACCAAGGGGGGTCAACAATAAGGTCAACAAGGAAATATGTCAGCAACTTAAGCAATCTTTTGGTCAGCAGAACCTACTTCTAATGGATGACTTTAAGTACCCAGACAGCTGTTTGGAAGAAAGTACAGCAGCTCGTGTAATTTAGTCTGGAATGAATAGAGGTTGTCTTCTGTATAGAAATGTGAAATATGCCAACCAGGGATGGTGCACTGCTGGATTTGCTACTCACAAACCAAGAAAAACTGCTTTGTAATATCTTACTCAGTGACTGCCTTGACTGCAGTGATCTCAGTGTTGTGGAGTTTGAGATCATGCTGAGCACGTTGGAGGTTAGTACTAAGACGAATGTTTTAGATTTTAGAAGAGCAAACTTTATCTCCCTCAGAGGTCAGTTGGGAGAGATTCAATGGAAAGCTTCCATGGATGATAAAGGAACTGTAAGTGCTTGGAGTTTTTCAAAAGAGCTATTCTAGAAGCACAAATGCTTTTCATCCCCTTTAAAGTTAGAGTAAGCAGGTGAAAGAAGAGACCCCCCCTTGGCTTAACTGTGAGCTGTTGAGTCTGCTCAGAACCAAAAAGGAAGTATAGGAGAGATGGAAAGGCAGAAGAATACCTGTTGGGAACTACAAGGGTGTTGCCAGCGTGTGCAAAGGTGCAGCTGGAAAAGCAAAAGCTCTATGCAAACTGTAGTTGGCCAGAGATGTCAAAAACTACAAGAAAGGTTTGTAAAGCACATGCAGAAACAGAAGAAAAACTGTCTCTCTGTTAAACAGGAGAGGTGAATTAGTCACCAACAACACTGTAATGGCAGAGGCTCTCAGAACTTTCTTCACATCTGTCTTTAGTAGTACTGCTGGGAACAAAAATCCAGGTCAAATGAGAACATAGACATACCATCAGTGGAGGAAGATTTGGTAAGAGAACTATTAAATTTGCTTGACCCCTACAAATAGATGGACCCAAACACTATCCACTAAGTGTGTTAAGAGAGCTGGCTGACATCATTGTGAGGTCACTCTGCATAATCTTTGAGAGTCAGTGGGCATCGGGAAATGTCCCAGAAATCTGGTAAAAGGTTTGTCACTAAAAGAAAGGCTTAAAGGAGGATCCAGTAAAACTGGCCAGAAGGCCAGGAGTTCTCTCTCTAGGAACACTATGGAGTGAATCCTGGTGGCTGTTGCAAATCAAATGAAGCACGTGATTTGAAAAAGCCAGCACAGATCCAATGGTGAATCATGCTTGATGAACCTGATTGCCTTCTACAATAAAGTAACCTGCTTGGTTGTTGTGGGGCAAGCAGTGGGCATCATATACTTGGATTTTTTCAAGACTGATAAGGTTCCACACAGCCTCGTGCTGGAGAAGCTGATGCATTGTAGTCTAAACAAATTATCTGTGGTGAGTGAGGAGCTGGCTGACAGGCCTCACCCAGGGGGTGGTGGTAAATAGCTCTTTTTCAAACTGGCAGCTTGTCACTAGTGGGGTTTCCTAGGGATAGGTATTGGGTCCAATGCTGTTTAATAATCTGTATGAGATCAAGCATACCCTGACTAAGTTTGCAGGTGATACCAAAGCAAGTGGGGAACTGGACGCTTTGGAAGGGAGAGCCACTCTCCAGGAAGATCCGGACAGGCTGTAAGAGTATGCCAACAAGAACCGTAGGAAGTTCAACAAGGACACATGAAATACAGCATGTGGTTCTGGTCCCTGATAATACAAAAGAGAGATGGGCTTTGGAGATTGCAGAGAAACACCATGAAGGTGACCAAAGCACTGGGAAACCTGCCATATGAGGAAAGGCTGAGAGAACTGGATTTGTTCAGCCTTGAGAAGGGAAGGCTTAACAGAGACCTTATCATTGTGTTCTAGTACTTGAAGGGTGGCTTACAAAGAAGATGGAGGCTCCCTATAAAAAGGGAGTCACGTGGAAAAGATGAGGGGTAATGGGTACAATTTGCTTCCCGGGAGATTCCAATTGGATGGAAAAGGAAAATTTTTCACAATGTAAAAAAAAAAAATCAGCCATTGGAATAATCTCCCTAGGAAAATGGAGGATTGCCCAACACTGGACACATTAAAGATTCTGCTTTACAGGGTGCTGGGCCATCTTGTTTAGGTGGTCCTTTTGCCAAGAAACGTTGGACCAGATGATCCTTGGGGTCCTTTCAACTTGCTGCTTTGTTTTCATTTGTTCTCTTGTTCTACACCTCAAAGGGAAATGCCAGTTTGTGTTTGCAGTGTTTAGTATCCTTTCAGGGATGTGGTGGTGGAGATGGTATTACTGGACGTGGAGAACAACTTTTTTATCTGGTGAGGAGGGCAGAGCTGCTGATCTTTGTCTTGCTTGGGCTTATTTGGGGAGGGCAAAGCAGAGAGGGCAAGTGTTTTCAGGTGGTGATTGGAGGCTAAAGGAGCAGCTGATGTTGGTTGTGCATGGGCACTTTCCTTTATGGGGAATGCTGTGATGGTCCATGCTAGTTGTTTTGGACCATGTTGAGTAGTGGTTTTGGGGGTATATATCTTTATATTTTATCTAGGACAATTGGCCACTGCAAACTGGCTGCCACTGATGGCTTCCTTGGCACTTCACTGCTGAGTCTCCAGTCACTCTCCACCACAGCTGGCTGCCAGTGGGCAGGGAGATGGTCCTTGTTAAGCAGCCCCATACACCACCAAGTTGCCTCTTCTGCCACCCTGTGCTGCATCATGCTGCTTCTTCTCTCTCTGGTGTGGCACTGTGCCACCTCTCCTCCTCACTGTGCTTGGGGGTAGGTGCCTGCCTCTTTCACACCACATGTGGAAGGAGGTCCCCCATGCAGCTCATTCCTGCCTGCAGCACATGTTGCATGTGGGGAGGAGGGGAAGAAGAGGGAGGGAGAGGTATGCAGGTAGGAGGGGGGAAGGAGCAGGAGGGAGCACCTCGGTACACAGCCCCTTAAAAAAAAATTTTAAAAACAGCCAAACAAAAAAATCCCAAGCTGAGGCTTGCAAAGGGACAGGCTCTCCCACCAGGCTTCACCCCTGCCAGGACTGGTACCACACAAAGCCCCACTGGTATTCAAGGGCTTTGAAGAGCTCCTCTTGCACAATTGAGAGAAGCAGTGGCAGGGTGCCAGAGAGCAGGAAGATGTGACAGCCCAGTACCACTGAATGAGTGCCTTTTGCTGATTTATGGTCCCTTGTCCTGTCAGGGAGACAGTGGTGTTGAAGTATCTGATGGCTGATTAGCAGCAGCCAGTTGTCCCTGACTCCTTTATATTTGCTAAAGTTGTGTTAGGGTGAAAAAGGCCCAGGTGCATGTGCTATATGTAATGAACCAGGTACCTATGCCCACAGGTGTGTGACCCCAGGCAGGAATGTCCTGGGCCAGATGTGGTGGTTGTAGGAGAATGATGAGCAGCCCTGGACATCTCCTGTGAGGTTTTTTGTGGCTTTTTGGTGTTTCTTCAGTGGAGTTGGTTGCACTGGGGTGCTGCTCCAAGTCTCCACAGGTCCTGGTGGGTTCCCTCACTGCTTCTTTGAGGTACACCTTGTCCATGCCACTCTGCCTGGTCCCAAAGCAGAGCTGAAGTATTGCTGAATGGTTGTGTGGGATGGGGTAGTGAATGTCTTGGAAGGAACATGTCTTCATGTTCCTTCCTTGGAAGGACATGTCTTCATGTCTTGGAAGGAACAAAGTAGGTGGTGGGAGAGGAGGAGCACACAGGGTAAACATCGTGTTGTCACCCTGACAAGTGTGTGCTCCAAGGGCCCAGCATCAGCAGAAGATGCTGCCCTGGTGATGATCAGCAAGAAATAATACTTTGGTGAGGCTGCATCTGGAATATTGTGTCCAGGGCTTCTCAGTTCAAGGACAGGGAACTGCTTGAAAGAATCCATCACAGAGTCATAAAGATGATGAAGGGAGTGGAATGTGTCCCTTATGAGGAAAGGCTGAAAGAGCTGGGTCTCTTCAGCTTGGAGAAGAGGGGACTGAGGGGTGACCTCATCAATGTTTATAAATATGTAAAGAGCAAGTGTCAGGAGGATGGAGCCAGGCTCTTCTCAGTGATGTCCAGTCATAGGACAAGGAGTAAGGAGCACAAGCTGGAACACAGGAGGCTTAAGACACTTTTTTTTTTCCCAAAAAATATTATTTCCAACCAGTGGATGAACAAAATAATAAATACATAAAAAAATAAATACACAGAGCTCTCTAATAGATAAATAAATAAATAGCATGCTTCAGGAAATAAATTAGTAAGTAGAGTTCAGGAGTCACCAGTGTTCATGGGGATCTTCCCCTCCATCAGGGAAGGTTGCAGCTGTCCACAAGCCTGCCGCACACAGCAGCTTCCTCCTCCTTCCTTTCCAGGCAGGTGTGAGCCATGGGATGTACCACAGCCTGGTCCTGGCCTCACCACAGTCGTGCCACTTTCCCTGTGGGCGCTGTCTCCTGGCTGGAAGAGGTGGGAGCAGTGCTGATCAACCCCCGCCCTGGGTCCTGCAGCCTCTGGTCAATCTGTGGCTGCCAGCGCTGGCTGGGGACAGGGGTTTGGTGTGGGTTGGTTTGTTGGAGGTCCAGAGGAGTGTCCTTGTTCTTCATCTGCTGTATAAGTGTGTCCATGTGTTGGAAGCAGATGTGTGCCTGGAGCCGGACGTGGTCCCAGGCGCAGGCGCTGTAGTGGTGGGCGCGGAGGAAGCCCTGGATGCGCATGAAGTATCTCTTGATGCTGAGCAGCATGTTGTGGGGTCTGTGCCTTTTGGAGGCTGTCCTGTTGGATTCCATGCATTTCTCCAGATGGTGGATGTAATGTTCAAGGTGGTTAAGGAGTCCATGCTGTGCTTGGGCATCCCAGTGTGTTGGGGTGGTGTTGCTGCTGAGGATGGTGAAGAGGTGTTGGAGGATGGTGAGGGCGGCGGCAGCAGCGTGGCGCGGGTGTTTGGTGTGGAGGAGGTCTTGGGGGAAGAGGGGCGCCTGGTGTTGGTGGCAGGGGTGTGCCGGGCTGGGAGCCATGGCCTGGAGAAGCTGGAGGCTGTCCCAGGAGAAGGTGTCCTCACGGGGCTGCAGGTGGTGGCACATGGTTGCAATGGCAAGAGGAGTGAAGAAGAGTAGGAGCAAGAGGGCACCGTGGTGCAGGCAGGTGCGAGGAGCTCCAGGTGCAGCCATGGTGGTTCTGTGGGTGCTGGTTGGTGATGAGGAGGCTGGTGAGTGGTGGTGGTGCATTATGCTTGGGGTAATGCTGGGTCTGTGGATTTTATTTGGTGCTGTAGCTTTCCTTTCATCATCACTATGATCCAGGCAGAATTTCCCTGTGTCTATTTTCAGTTTTGGTTTCTGCTTGCTCTCTCCTGAACACTTTTGTTCTGCTTGTCAAAGCATAAGCAGGAGATGGCCCTTCCCTTGGAATGGGGAGCTGGTTCTTTCCCAGGGCTGCTGCTGGGGTGTGGGGGGAGCCCCTCTCCCGTGCTGTTGTGGTGAAAGTGAATGTGGGGTGGCAGAGATTTTTCGGGCAGCTGTGCTCTGGATACCTTTCAGGGTTTCCTTTTCTTCTGTTTTGAGGGTTGTCTTTCTTGCTTTGTATTTTCAAGCTTATGTACCTACCAACATTTTTTTTTAAATTTCATGCTCTGCTATTATTTGTATATAGGTTTTATTGCATGTTTTCCGTTATTACTTCTTGAAAAATATTTTTAATTTGTCTTTTTTTCCTTGTACATTCTCCATATAAATAATCTCTCATCAATAAATGCATAAATGGTGCAAACAATTTTTTGTCACCTTTCCATGCAGAGATTGTGATTTCTACATTTGGGGGCTTTTCACTATGGTTTGACTTTGTTGTAGAAAGTAAGCAACACAAAATGATTGAGAGGCAGGAACTGGTGGGAATATTTGCCTTTTATATGCCAGGCTGTTTACGACCTTGTTACAATCAGTAACTATTGTTTTATATTTTCATTGCAAGGAAAAATCAGCCACTACTCATAGACATCACAAATTTACAAAAATGACAGGCTTTAAACAAATTACAAAAATTTGTTTCAAGGAAAAGGGGAAAAAAATGACACCACCTTTAAAGGAAAGACAAGTTTCCAAGAGGGAGAGGTTTTTACATGTAGTCACTCTGGGGAAAGAGTTGTTAAGAAAAAAGGAGCAATTAAGTTTTTTCACCCTCTGAAGAAACCTTGCGGCTCTTTCATGGGGTGGGGTGTAGGAATAGGATCTGCTCTTTCTGCTCTGCTGCTGATCTTGGGTTTTATCTCGGGTTTTATCTCTGCTTTTTCCTGGTGCTGTTGTGTAGTCGTAGCTGTAGCCAAAGTATTTGGTAGCGAGAAGTGGTGGTGGTGTTTGTCGTTGTCTCTCTGAGTTTTTATACACTAAAAAGAGTTCTGGCTTGTCATTAATCATGGGCAGAGTCTTGTCATTTTGGGAACTTCCCCTTTGATTAACAAGAATTCTTCAGTCTTTGTTATCTGCTAATTTTATTACCTGTCTTGACAGATTATCAGGATTTAGGTGCCTGATGAGGTTTACAGTTACAGGTCAGGCTTAATTAACTGATACATTGTAAGTTAAGAGGAGACAGGGTGTCTGTTTATTGAAAGTAACTTTGATATCCTTTTAAAAAAGTAGAGAAATTCCTGGGTCGAGAGACAATTTCATATTTTCCATGTGTCCACATTACGTCTCGAAAGCAAAAACTGGCAGAGTCCCAAGTGCTGGTCATCACTGCTTCCTGGGAAGTGGGAGGTGCCAGTGGCTGCTGATACAGCAAGAATGGGGGTTTCTCCTGAGGTTTGGGAAGTTCTTTTTCAGTATGACTTAATTTCTTGGCACATATGTTGATGCTGTAAATTCTCACCATGTTTATTATTTTTATTGTTGCTATTTTTGTGTGTATTCCATCGGGCTATGCTCTCTTCTGTTAGCCTGCTGCAGGCTGCCTCTGTAGCAGAGGTCTCAGATGCCTTAGCTGGTGCATGTGGCACCTAGCAAGAGACCTGGTGCAGCTAAAATCTGTTACATCAGAACTAACCATTTTCCAATCCTTTCCTCTCTCACTTTTTGAATCTATTCTTGATACTTCAGTTTCACTTGAGGCACTTTCTCCTGTGTGCCTTCTGTAAGTTAGGAAATACCCACATTGTTTGAATAGCAGAGTATCTCTTCTAGTGTTTTCTTATTAGTGGACATGAAGTGCAAAGTGCTGCAGTCATACTTTCTAATTTTTTATTTTTTTTTTTTATGTGTGTATGCCACAGGTCTGTGGGATAGGGATATGAAGTGCTGATATGGTTTTCCCCTATCTGAGAGGCAGTGGGAATAATTACATTCCTTACACCCTGTTTTCATGGGGCCGCAGTTATATTTTGTCCAGTTTATATAGAGGAAAATCACAGAATCACAAAATGTCAAGGGTTGGAAGGGACCTCTGAAGATCATCAAATCTCACCCCCCTTCCAGAGCAGGACCAAAACTAAGGGCAGGTCACTCAGAAATGCATCCAGATGGGTCTGGACTTTAGCCTCCAGAGAAGGAGACTCCACAGCCTCTGCGGGGATGCTGTTCCAGGGCTCTGTTACCCTTATAGTAAAGAAATTCTTCCTCATATAGAGGTGGAACTTCCTCAGCTGTGCTTGAATCCATTGCTCCTCATCCTGTCACACAGCACAAGTGAGAAGAGGTTGTCCCTTCCTTCCTGATGCCCAGCCCTCATGTGTTTATACACATTAATTAAATCCCTTCTCAGTCTTCTCTCCAGACTAAAAAAACCCAGGTGTCTCAGCCTTTCTTCATAAGGCAGGGGTTCCAGTCCCTTTATCATTCTCGTAGCCCTCCACTGTACTCTCTCAAGTAAATCCCTGTCCCTCTTGAACTGGGGAGCCCAGAACTGGATGCAGTTCTCTAGGTGAGGGGGGGAGAACCTCTGTCTATCTGCTGAACATACTTCATGCACCCCAGGATACCATTTGCCTTCCAATTCATATCCTCTAAATTCTGTTCGGATCTCTACTCCAAATCTGCTTCTTGTGGCGTTTGTCTCAGAAGGAGAGATGAGCAGTGCTTTTGAGTAACTTACTAAGACTTTTAACGTGAAATTTGACTGTGTTTTCAGTGTTTTATGCCACAGGTGATAAGGTTGAATTACCTGGGAAGGAAAAGATGATGAAATACAATGCAATTTCAAGTTGCTGAAAGAAGCTGCAATGTTATATCTTTTCTGGATTAGTTAATGTTTAGTTATGAAAGATATGGTATAGGAAATGGGGGTGATGCACAGAGATGCACTAAGGTGGAAACTGCTGTGAACTCAGAGAAAACATTTGAGGTGCTGAGGAATTTGTAGAGAGTATGAAGAAGGATATTTTTCCTATGTTGGATAATGTGTGGAAATGGCTATGATACTAGTTAAAGCAGTAGCTCTTCATGAATTGGAGGTGATGAGGAATAAACCATGAGAATTTGGAGAAAAAGCACTTAGTAGACTACCAACTTCACATGTTGAGTTCAGCCAGAGGAGGAAGGGAAAACTTTTCTCTCTTTCTCCCAAACTGATGATGAAAAAGCTCATTTGGTTCTGCTGATAGATTGTGTCATCTTAGAGTGCACGTGTTCTGGGGTGAAGTCTGTCTTGCCTGCCTGTGAAGGACCTAGGGGAATCATATAACATAGTAGTATCTACCTTTTCTCATCACACACCCATCACTAAAAAATCTGTGAGCACTGACCCTCAATATACTTTTATTTCTAAATTATATACATGTACTACTGTACTATTACCTATGTTATAAAACATACACAAAAATAAGTGAAAAATGATGAAAAAAAAAAAGGCTAAGCAAACTCTTATTTTTAAATTTTAAAAACTGTATAAATTGTACCAGAAACATTTACTTCATGCACCCCAATGTATTGTGTACCCTGCTTTGAAGACTGCTGATCCAAGGTCTCCTGTAACATAGCTTCAATTAATTCTCCAGTCGTCAGGCAGTAACTCCTTACGTTTTTAAAAATACTTGTTCTGCTTTCCTAGATGACATTTTTATTCCTAGAAGACAGGGCGTGGTACAAGGGTAGAATCCTTAGACTGTTTCACATTGCAATTACAGTCCTGGCCTGACCCCAGGTCTTTGTCCCCTGGTGTTCTGGAGCTGGGCAGAGCTGTCACAGGAAGAGCATTTTAGTTGTTGCCTTTAGCTCACCATTAAGAAATGAAGTAATTGTATACAATATTAAAAATACCAATAAAGTAGGTTTATTTTGAAGTTGGGGATCCAGGTAAATCTTCAGCTCCACTTCTTCTCCCCATACCTCCTTTAGCTCCTCCTCTTAAAGTAGTCTGTGTGTTGTGTGATATTCATAAGAGGTGCCCAGCTTTGTTACCATTTCAACTATTAACAATGTTGTCTCTTTCCAAGGATTACTATGGAATTACATTCCCTGCTCCTGCAACCTTGACAGGCAGAGATGGGAGCCTTGCTAACAACCCATACTCAGGTGAGTGCTATTTAAAGGTGAGGGTGGTAAGCAACCTGTGCTCATTTCTAAATTCAGGTCATCCTGACATTGCTGAAAGAGCAATCACTTCTCCCTTCCGTAAGCAGTTAAACCAATCAGTCTGAACTAATCAAACAAAAGCAAGCATCTCCCTCTCAACCCTGACACTGATGTTTCTTCATGGTGTGGGTCAGTAATTCTCATTACTTCTACTGGGTTTAAGGACAGCCTTAGAGAAGAAGTGCAAAATGGTTGCAAATATAAATGGCAGTGTTACCTCGTGCTTTCAAGAGCACATACAGGTGCTTGAAAAATATTCTATAGCTTTATCATTCTTCTCAAAACTCAACTGGCTTGTTTTCCTGATATAGCCCTCTCTCAGCACCTCCCTATACTTTGTTACTGCTATTTTAGCACTTGTATATTGCCAGCAGGAGCTGCATCTAGCAGCCCTTTCCTCACCCTCCCCAAGTCTTGAACTTCATTTCCCAAAGAGTGTAGTCTATGGAGCCCTTTCTCTTTCCTGATCTTTTTCTTCAATTATCGGTGTGCAAAGATGACATTAGTGCCTTTCAGGATTTTCCTTCCACTACCATCTGATTACAGCTTGAAACTGCAGATGTAGGTTTACAGGTGTTACAGTTACTATAATGATGGAATTAAGTGTTGTCATACTTCTTTGTAACCAAAATAAAGGAATACTAGTTGGAAATAGGATAGCTGCAGTTATGTCACCTACCTAGATAATGTGTACATGCTTCTCTGTAGGCTGCCAGAAAATGCAAGTGTTTGGGAGTTTTCTGCTTCATAATCACTTCTCTCAGGAGACTGCCTTTGGGTTAATAATCGAATTTCCCTTCCTGCTTCTTCAATAAGGTGGCCCGCGATGCAAGCCTTACTTTCCTGGCCTTCAACTACTATCTCCAGAACTTTGGTGGTGTGAGGAACCAGCCATCTAACTAGTCATGCCTGACAAATAAACAGACACTGACACAAATATGCTCTTCACTGCCTGTAAATCCTAACTGCCTTTCAGCACATGAAGCTTAGCTAATCAGTTTAACCTCCAGGAGAGTCACATCTTAACCCAACCACCATTTGCTCCTTGGCTATTTACCATACTTCTGCTTTTAGCTTGTTTTATTGCAATGACCTGGTAGTAATAAACCTGCTCAGACCATGCAAGATGGGTAAGTATTGGTATCTCCATTTTGCCAATGAATTAGGCATGGCACAGAGCTCTGTGTCACAAACAGACCATGTCCCTGTGGCCCTCAGGAACAGAGACAGGGAGAGCATTCCTGTGAACAACTTAAGGCTTTCCAGTGTAGGACATGCTCTCCTCTATAGTTACCTGCTTGTATTCAGGTGCTTTGAATCCTTTGAATCCTCCTCTTCCAGAGTGGCTTTGACAGCTTTTCTGATCAGTTCTTTCTTTCACAGGTGATGTGACAAAATTTGGCCGTGGGGATTCTGCATCCCCTGCTCCTGCTACCACGCTGGCTCAGCCGCAGCAAAACCAGACACAGACTCACCACACAACTCAGCAGCCCTTCCTCAACCCCACCCTGCCCCCGGGATACAGCTACACTGGGTTACCTTACTACCCCGGAGTTCCTGGTGTTCCCAGCGCATTCCAGTACGGGCCAACCATGTTTGTAAGTCTGGCAGCCTAAAATGCAACCCTCTCTTCATGCCTCTCTGGTTTTGCTTTCTTCACCCCGAGCTACCTATATCTTGGAATTACAAGACTGGGTTGGAAAAGGACCTTCAAAAATCATACAGTTCAACCCCTCTGTCATGGGTAGGATATCTTTTCCTAGATCAGGCTGCTCAAAGCCCCATCCGACCTGGCCTTGAACACTTCCAGGGATGGGCCACCCACAGCTCTGGGCAGTCTGTGCCATTGTCTCTTTCTTATGTCCAGCCAAACCTACCATCTTCTCTTTTAAAGCTGTTGCCCTTTGTCTTGTGACTACAGGGCCTGCTGCTAAAAAAGTTTTTCACCCTCTTTCTTATAAGCTCTCTTCAATTATTGAAAAGCTGCAATAAGGTCTCCCTGAAGCCTTCTCTCTTCCAGGCTGAACCACCCCAACTCTCTCAGTCTGTCTTCATAGCAGAGGTGGTCCAGCCTCTATTGGATCATCTTCATAGCCCTCCTGTGGACCCACTGTAACAAGTCCATATCATTCTCATCCTGAGACCCCCAGAGCTGGTTGCAGTCTTGAGAACAGAGAACTCTGTTCTCTTCCCCAGTATACAAAAGGTCTCCAAAAATGTGCAAGCATGAAATTTAAAGGGCCAGAACTCTGACCAGGTGATCTGCTTAAAGGGATGGGGGGGGACGCTGTGGACATTATCTACCTAGACTTTAATAAAGTCTTTGATACTGTCTCCCACAGCATTCTCCTGGAGGAGCTGGCAGATCATGGCATAGACAGGTGTACTCTTCACTCAGTAGAAAACTGGCTGAATGGCTGGGCCCAGAGAGTTGTGCTGAATGCAGTTAAGTCTAGTTGGCTGGTCACCAGTCATGTCCCCCAGGACTCAGTTTTGGGGCCCGTATTGTTCACTATCTTCAAAAAAGATCTGGACAAGAGGATACTTCAGAAAGTTTGCAGACTCAAGTTTACAGCAAGTTGTGTGGGAGTGTTGATCTGCCTGAGGGTAGGAAAGCTCTGCAGAGGGATCTGGACAGGCTGGATTGATGGGCCGAGGTCAACTGTATGAAGTTCAACAAGGCCAAGTGCCAGGTCCTGTATCTGGGTCACAACCCCAGTGTGCAATGCTACAGGCTTGGGGAGGAATGGCTGGAAAACTGCCCAGAGGAAATGGACCTGGGAATGCTCACTGACACCTGGCTGAACATGAGCCAGCATGTGCCCAGGGGGCCAAGAAGGCCCACAGCATTCTGGTCTGTATCAGAAATAGTGTGGCCAGCAAGTCTAGGGCAGTGGTGGTCCCCATGTACGTGGCACTGGTGAGGCTGCAACCTCAAGTACTGTGTTCAGTTCTGGGCCCCCCACTACAAGAACAACGTTGAGGTGCTGGAGCATGTCCAGAGAAGAGCAGCCAAGCTGGTAAAGCGTCTGGAGAAGAAGTCCTCTGAAAAGAGACTGAGAGAATTGGGGGTGTTTAGTTTGGAGAAGAAAAGGCTGAGAGAGACCTTATCACTTACTTGAAAGGAGGCTGTAAGGAGGTGGGTGCTGGGCTCTTCTCCCAAGTAAGTAATGATAGAGCTAGAGGAAATGGCCTGAAGTTGTGCCAGGGGAGGTTTAGGCTAGATATTAGGAACAATTTCTTCACTGAAAGGGTAGTCAAGTATTGGAACAGACTGTCCAGGGCAGTGATGGAGTCACCATCCCTGGAGGTATTAAAAAAAATGGTAGATGTGGTACTTCAGGACATTATGTAGTGGGCATGGTGGTTTTTTCTGGGTTGATGGTTGGACTCAGTGATCTCAGAGGTCATTTCCAACCTTGATGATTCTGTGATTTCTGCACAGGTTACTGTAAACAGCAGGCAGCTGTAGCTGATGGACTCAGTGTTCCCTGAAGCCCTTACCAGTCTCTGGAGAGTCAAAAGGAGATCCAAAGCTGAGCCAGTGAGCTTGAGAGTGCCTGGGAAATAGAATCATAGAATCATAGAATTGGCTGGGTTGGAAGGGACCTCAGAGATCATCAAGTCCAACCCTTGATCCACTACCCCTGTGGTTCCCAGCCCATGGCACTGAGTGCCACATCCAGTCTCTTTTTAAATATCTCCAGGGACGGAGAATCCACTACTTCCCTGGGCAGCCCATTCCAATGTCTGATCACCCTCTCCGTGAAGAAATTCTTTCTAATATCTAGCCTAAACCTCCCCTGGCACAACTTGAGACCATGCCCTCTTGTCTTGCTGGTAGTTGCCTGGGAAAAGAGCCCAACCCCCCCCCTGGCTCCAGCCTCCTTTCAGGGAGTTGTAGAGAGCGATGAGGTCTCCCCTGAGCCTCCTCTTCTCCAGGCTGAACACCCCCAGCTCCCTCAGCCTCTCCTCACAGGACTTGTGCTGGATCCCTTCCCCAGCCTGGTTGCCCTCCTTTGGACCTGCTCCAGGACCTCAATCTCCTTCCTGAACTGAGGATGATGGAAACCACATTAAATCAGAAAGCAGAGCTGGTAGTCTCAGGCCTGTAACCAGCAGTGTTCCCCAGGTCAATACTCAGTCAATACTCAGTCTCATTCATCTTGTTCATCAGCAGCCTGGATGAGGGGACAGAGTGCATCCTCAGTGAGCTCACTGATGGTACAAATCTGGGAGGGGGAGGCTGACACTCCAGAGGGCTGTGCTGCCACCCAATGTGACCTGGACAGGCTGGAGAGCTGAGCAGAGAAGAACCTGATGAGGACAAACAAGAGCAAGTGTAGGGTCCTGCACCTGGGGAGGAAGAACCCCAAGCATCAACCTGGTTAGGGTTGGACCTGCTGGAAAGCAGAAGGATCGGGGGCCTCCTGATGGATAGAAAATTATCCATGAGCCAGCAGTGTGCCCTTGTTGCCAGGAAGGGCAACAGAATCCTGGGCTGCATAAGGAAGAGTGTGGCCAGTAGGTCGAGGGAGGTCATAGTCCCCATCAGCTCTGCCCTGGTGAGGCCACAGCTGGAGTACTGCATCCAGTTCTGGGCTCCCCAGCTCAAGAGAGACTGGGAACTACTGGAGAGAGTCCAGTGGAGGGTACCAAGGGTGACTGGGGACTGGAGCATCTCTTTCATGATGAAATGCAGAGAGAGCTGGGACACTTTACCCTGGAGAAGGCTGAGGGCTGAGGGGAGAACTTGTTAATGCCTACAAGTATCTAAGTGGTGGGTGCAAGGAAAGTGGAACCAGTTCCCAGTGACACAGGCACAGGGGCAGGGCACAAGCTGGAACACTGGAGGTTCCATTTAAAACCTCCATTTCAAACTTCACTGTGAGGATGCCAGGGCACTGTCACAGGCTGCCCAGGGAGGTTGTGGAGTCCCCTTCTCTGGAAATACTCAAAACCCTCCTGGATGCAGTCCTGTGTAATGTGCTCCAGGTGATCCTGCTTTAGTGAGAGAGTTGATAAGTAGATGATCTCTAGAGGTCCCTTCCAACTCTGATAATTCTGTGATTCAGGAGAAAGAGGTCATGCTCCAGGCAGAAGGGCAGCTGAGTCTATTTTAGAGCCCTGGGCTGTTGTGTTTTGAGAACCAGCCTCAGGCAGGAGTTGGTGTTTTTGTTTGACTGAGGAGTGAGCACTGTGGTTGCTCTGTCCTGCGTTTGTGTTCACCCTCAGTGCCTGAGAGATGCACCGCACATCCTCAGACAGGGTTGCCCTGCAGTCAGAGGGGCTGCTCTAGCAAAAACTCGGGGTTTGCACAAATCCCCTCCAGCAAGTTCCTGCTGGGAGTGCGAGTGCTGTGTCCTGTCCCATCCCTGGAGCTGGGAGCTCCGGATCCACTTCCCAAGTGAGGCGGAGCTGCTGTCCCCACTAGGTGGCAGAGGGAGCCGGCTTTTTTCCTTGCCTATCCCCAGCTGAACCTTCCCGTTGTCCCCTTCCTTTGTTCCAGGTACCTCCAGCATCTGCTAAACAGCACGGGGTCAACCTGAACACTGCCTCGACTCCTTTCCAGCAGGCGAGTGGCTACGGGCAGCACGGCTACGGGGCAGGTATGGTCACCACGGCGCTGGCCACACGAGTGTCTGCAGAGCTGCTTGCACACTCTAACACCTTGTCTTGTACACACCAGCAGGCTATGATGACTTAACGCAGGGAACAGCAGCTGGAGATTACAGCAAAGGAGGCTACAGTGGGTCATCTCAAGCACAAAACAAATCTGCTGGCACTGGACCTGGGAAAGGTAACACCTGAGACTTGAGGTCGCTTTAGAGTGGAATTTAGTAGGGCAGACACCCACTACTGCCAGTGCTGTGCAGCCAACACAGCAGCCAGCTCTTAACAGGGTCACAGTCCAAGCTGTTTCTCCACCTCCCATGTTCAAAATGCTTTTTTAATGGTCCAAGTGTTCCTTCTAAACCTCGTGGCTAAACTTTGCTTGAGGATTTGTGTGATGCACAGCTTTGTACACAATTATACATGGGAGAAATAGTGAGCCATTTCTTCTGCCAAAGTTTTCTTTGCTGAAGAATAGTGGTCCTGCAGCAGTGCCATCTACTTACAGCCTAAGCAGTTGGATGTTGTTGCAGAAATGGTCCTCTGCCAAATGATGACTAGATTTGAGTTTCTTGGTAGGCACCCGAGATAACAAAGTGTTAGCAGTGAGCAGGGCTGCTCACACATCTCTGGGCTGTTGTTTCAGCTGCTGTCTGTACATCCTGTAACTTATCATATTGTTTCATGCTGGAAATGTTCCCTTTGTGACTGTAAAGGCTGAAGAATTTTTACAGCTTTATGTGAAAGCTTTGTTCTGCACATGCTGGTTAGACCTGAGAAATGTGTACTGAACTGCTTAGCACTAACTAGTTCCTTGGGCTTAAGCAAATACCAAGCATAAGTATTTCTGTCACTCTGAGTAAGTGGCTGGTTTCGGAGTCACCTCACTGGTGAGTGTTTCTGAGCTGATCCAGGTGGAAACAGCCTGAATTGGTGATACTCATTCTCCTGGGGCCAGAGAAGCATTGTAGACCTCACCCTTCTGCATCACATGGAAGGACAAGGACTCAAATGTGTAGCAGGTGCTGAGTCTCATCACTCAGCTCACTACTGGAGAGCTCTGAAATGCTTCAGCAGAGCCAAATGCATCCCTAATTGTGAGGGAAAGATGACTTTTCAGGAGCTTAACGGGGTGTTTGCAGCCAGCTACTGCCTGGTGAAATGCATTTCAATCCAAGTGGTAACTGCTGGGTGTGAGTGATTCATCCCAGTGGGCTGATTTCCTGCTTTGCAGTGGGAGCAGGGAACCAAGCTGTGTTGCACTGCAAGGTGCTATGGTTCTGAGAGCCCAGAGAACCCCACTGGGCTGGTGAGCAGCAGCAGGGAGTGTGTTGGTTGACTTTCTCATTGCCAGTTGCTTTTGTGTTTTCCAGGTGTTTCTGTGACCTCAAGTAACACAGGTGTGCCTGATATCAGTGGCTCAGTCTATAACAAGACTCAGGTGAGCAATGTTGGACCCTCCTCCCTCATGGCCTGAGGCCAGGTTGATGGCTGCCCCCGGGGGGTGTTCCCAAGTGGTCCCTCTCTGGTTCAGCAGGACATGACACCTCACAGGCTGCTGGAGAGGAGTCTCACCCTCTGTCCCACTGCCTCTGCCATGGCAGCTGCTGACAGAGGCACAGCCTTTAACAGTGCTGCAGGATGCCCCATGCATGCTGTGTTCTAGGTGTGAATGAGGTGTGATGGCATCAAAATAGCCCCCAAAACTGGTGAGTCAAGGGGCCATTCATTTGCTTTTCACCTGAGAGGCTGGTCCCATGCTCTCCTATGTCTCTTGCTCAGCTTCTCAGGCAACGCAGAAAGCACTTGGACAAGCTGTAGTGTGCAGTGGGCTTATGTCCAGCTCTTGTTTTCTGATCCTCCCACCCTCATCTGGGGGAACCCATGTCTGGCTATGACCTGTGCTTACAGGTAGGAAGCCAAATTTCAGCTACACACCTATTGATAGGGGTTAAGCTTTGACCACAGGGAAGAAAATCTTACTGCAAGTTGTTCTTGTGTTTTTGTTGGCTGCTCTGCAGAGGTCAAGTAATTCCAGGCTGAGCCTCAGCAATGTGTGAAGGACTGATTTCAGGCAGCTGCTGCCATCCTCTGTCCCACTGAGTCAAAAAAGGTCAGGGAATAAAAGGAACACAGTAGCCATGGAATAAAATGCTGGAAGCATTAGTGCAGAAATATGGGTGAGAACAGGAGCTGAAACTCATTTACAGATATTTCATGTGATTTGGCTTGCTCATGGGGGTTGGTTCAGGTGATGTTTGGGCCACAGATGTTCTTGTCTGGTCATCATGGGGCTGCTCACAGCACTCTCTGACACTGTTGCCCTTGCCTCCTGTGCAGACATTTGACAAGCAGGGGTTCCACGCTGGCACACCACCTCCTTTCAGCCTGCCCTCTGCTCTTGGGTCAACTGGGCCCCTGAATCCTGGTGCTGCCCCGGGTTATGCTCCAGCCCCATTTCTCCATATCCTGCCTGCACATCAGCAGCCTCATTCCCAGATGCTGCATCACCATCTCCAGCAAGATGGGCAGGTGAGTAGGACCCTTCCTCCTCTACTGTGTGCCTGAGGGCAGATTGCTCCCACCCACATCCCAGCAGGGGCCTGGGGATTTTTGTTTCCTTCTGGTTTTTATTTTGCTCGCTGGGAAAGGACCTTGACAGTGATTGCAGAATCACAGACTTGGTTCCATTGACCAACTCGAGGAGGGGGAACTTCATGAAATTCAGCAAGGGGCAATAAGAAGTCCCACCCCTGGGGAGGAACAACCCCACACACCAGCATGAGGATTTGTGTGGCTGATGCACAGCTTTGTACACAATTATACATGGGAGAAATAGTGAGCCATTTCCTCTGCCAAAGTTTTATTTGCTGAAGAACAGTGGTCCTGCAGCAGTGCCATGTATTTGAAGCATAAGCAGTTGGATGTTGTTGAAGCAGTTTGACAGAAAAGGTCCTGGGGGTCCTGGTGGACATCAAGTTGACCATGAGCCAACAATGTGTACTTGCCACAGGGATCAGTGGTACCCTGGGCTGCATTAGGCATCAGGGTCAGGGAGGTGATCCTTCTGATTAGCAGTGGTGACGCCACAGTTGGAATCGTGTTTTGGGCTCTCCAGTACCAGAGAGATGTGGATGTACTGGAGATTCCAACAAGTCCACAGGGTGATGAGGAGACTGAATCATTTCTTCTGTGAGGAAAGGCTGGGAGATCTGGTACTGTCAGTTTGGAGAAGAAAAAGCTCAAGGGGTATCTTATCAATGTGTATAAATACCTGCAGGGAGAGTGTGAAGGAGATAGAGCCAGGCTCTTCTCAGCAGTGTCAACAGACTGAAATACAGGAGGTGACCTCTTGAGTATCAGGAAACACTTTTACTGGGATGGTGACAAACTAATGGCATGGGCTGCCTAGAGAGGTCAAGGAGCCTCCATCCTTGCAACTCTCTTGACAAGATCCTGGGCAACTGGGTCATGAGGTGACCTTGCTTGAGCAGAGAGCTTGGACAGGATACCTCAAGAGGTCCATGCCAGCCTCAGCTAGCCTGTGGTTCTGTAAAGAATCCATCCTGGGGCAGAGAGATGGTTTGTGAGGTGTGAAGCTGAGTCAGGCCTTGCTCTCCCTTGGATGGGGCTGGAGACCAGGACATGAGCAGCTGTACAGTAACTCCAGGGGCTGAAGTCAAGCATCCCCTTGCAGGGTGCATGTCAGCTCCAGTCTCTGATTTGGTTTCAGCAGTAAAATGTAAATGTTCACTGAAAAAAGAGTGTTCTGCCTTTAGAGTCAAGGAGGAATAGGAGATGACATCTCTCCCCTAATGCTTGACTTCCTTGGCTGGTTCACCACCTCCCTTCACCTTGAGAGCTCCTTTGCTGTCCCCAGTCCTGCTCCTCTCCTGCACCATGCTTGGACCTGTCTTGGGTTGGGGGGTGGTGTGTCCTCTGTGGCTCCTTGTCCTGGATTACAGGAGCAGGAACAGGGAGGGAGCATTGCCATGGTGGGTGTCAGGTCTTCTGGTGACATTCAGATGACCTGGGAACACTGATGATCATCTCCTTCCTCTCCAACTTCCAGGGTGGATCTGGCCAACGCAACCAACCCAGCACCATGCAGCAAAAGTCTCAGGCTACTAAAACCGCCTATGGCACTTCTCCATACTGGACAAACTAAATCTGAAACTGGGGAGGGGGGAGAAAATGAAAGGAGGAGGAGAAATGAAAAACAACAACCAAAACACAAAAGAATACGAAAAAGAAAAAAAAAGCCGAAGCCCATTCCTGGAATTATTACGAGAAGAAGTAACTGCTCAGCCAAACATCTGTGCGGGGAGAACTGCAGCCAGCCAGCCATCCTCTGTGTGACTCGCCCGCTTCCTCTTTGAGTTGCTGTTGTATGTAATATATTTATGTATGTATTTGTAAATGTAATAGAGCCTAAATGTGTTTTTCTGCATCTTGCAGCCTGTTTTATTTTCTTTGTAGGAAAACTAATTATTCATTTCCCATCTGCACCAGGGCATCCTTCCTTTTTTTTGTTTGGGTTTTTTTTTAAGTTCGTATGAGCTCTGTCAAAGACAAACTGGGTCTTTTGTTAATTTGAGCTGGACCCCATTTATTTAATGCAGTTCTAAATTCGGGCAAATAAAGCAGGGCTGACCCCCCCCCAACCCCCCTCAAAAAAAAAAAAAAAAAAAAAAAGAAAAATCCTGTTTCTTTGGTTTCTGGCCCCAGCCCCAAATACAGCTGTTACTTTAAAGAGGAGGGAGGGGAAAAAAATCAAATCAAATGTTTTTTGGGCCTCCCCCTTCCCTCTTGCTCTGAAGACAAATTTTTGTGAGCAGTTTGTTCTCTGTGGCCCTGAAGTGGCAGTCTCAACTTTTTGTTTTTCAGTTTCTGAGTGGTAATTTAAAAAAGACATGGTTTTCTTTTTTGTTTGTTTGGGTTTTTTGGTTTTGTTTTTTTTTTTTTGTTTTGTTTCTCTAGCAAGAGGCTTTGGATGGCTCAGTGTGTCCTGGAACCTCCTTTGCATCATTAGAGGCAACAAACTGTAGCAGTTTCTTAAATACCAGTATAAGCTGTGTCTTGTACCTCTTTTTGCCCTGAGCCACCCTGACCAGGAAAGCCAGAGCTACTGGATGCTACTGGATTCACCTGTCCCTCCCTGCTCTTAGTTTATCTTATTTTTTATTTTATTTTTTGGTTTGGTTTTCTTTGGTTTTTTTTGTTTGTTTGTTTCGTGGTTTTTTTTTTAATTTTAATTTAATTTGATTTGATGTTTAATTTTTTTTTTTACAACAAAGACCCTGGAGGCAACTCCTGGTCCTTCTTGTCCTGCACCAGTGCAGTGAATGTTTTGAGTTTCATTTCTTTTTCGCCCTTCCTCCATCTAATAAAAATCTGAGTATATCACTGGCGTCTGTCTGCATTTTCAAAGGATCCAGGAGCAGTTTTGCTTCTACAGCCTCTCCTTTTCCACCTGCTCCTTGTCACAAAAGCTGAGCTGGGAGGGAGGGAGCATCCTGGGCAGGGGAAGCTGAATACCATCAGAGAGGTGAGTGCTGTGGGGATGAGTTCCCAGGCAGTGCCCTGACTCCTGCCACGAGCATCCCCTGCCTTTGGTGTCCCCTCTGTCAGGTTGTGTCTCAGTCCCACAGGGCAGAGGGTTTGGGTAAGGGGGGAGTGCAGCTGCAGCACTGCATGTGGGGTCTGTGGCCTCCAGCAGGAGGAAGGTCAGGAGTGAGTGTGAGGGATCCTGACACCAACTCATCATCATCCTGAGTGTCCTGGCCCCATGCAGCAGGGGAGAGGTGGGTAAATGTGAAACCATCCAGGCAGCAGGCAAGGGGCTTTTTAGAACTGCCCAAGATTCCTAAGGATTTAAAAAAAAAAAAAAAAACCTGCTTCTACCAGGATAACTTTTTTTCTACCAAGTCAACACTTCCCCGAGCTCTCACCTACAGATGGCTTGGAAAAGGCAGTGTGGCAGCCAGCCCTCCCCTGCCTCTGCATGGCACAACATCAACTGTGCTGGTAGTTGATATTGGGCAAACTTTGGCAGCTTCTGGGCCACTGCCACCACCTCTGGGACCTGACCAGCACACAGGATAAACATGTTTCTGCAGGCTGGGGGCTTGGTGCTGCTGCCTCATAGGAGCTATTATTGGGGAAAACAAACTTCCCCCAAAGGCATCTTACACACCTGAGAGCACCTTCCAGCACCTGAAGGGGACACAGAAAAGCTGCAGGGGGGACTTTCTGCAGGGCCATGGAGTGACAGAATGAGAGTGGGGGACAGTTTCAGACTGAGATTTAGATGAGATACTGGGAAGAAATTCTTGGTGAGACCCTGGCACAGGTTGCCCAGGGAAGCTGTGGCTGCCCCATCCCTGGAGGAGTTCAAGGCCAGGCTGGATGGGGCTGGGAGCAACCTGGTCTGGGGGGAGGTGTCCCTGTCCTTAGCAGAGGTTGGATTTTTAAAGTCCCTTCCAACCCAAACCAGGCTATGATTCTATGATCTTCACACACTTCAGTTCCTTATTGCAAGGAATGCACTTCTGTCCCACACAGGGTGGGTCAGTCCTTGCTGGTGTGTCTGGGTCCAGAAGCAGTTGGGATGTGGCCAAAAAGCAACCCTGAGAGCTGATGCCAGCCCACAGCAGCCCCCGGGGCCTCAGGTTTATTGCAGAGCAGCCAGGAGTGAGGCTCAGCCAGGGCTTCTCCACTGCCCCCAGCTGTGGGAAGGGAAAGGGAAAGGGAAAGGGAAAGGGAAAGGGAAAGGGAAAGGGAAAGGGGAAGGGGAAGGGGAAAGGGAAAGGGAAAGGGAAAGGGAAAGGGAAAGGGAAAGGGAAAGGGAAAGGGAAAGGGAAAGGGAAAGGGAAAGGGAAAGGGAAAGGGAAAGGGAAAGGGAAAGGGAAAGGGAAAGGGAAAAGGAGATGATGCTGCCAGGCCTGGAGGCAATGGCTGTGTTGTCCTCTGGCACCTTCTCTTTCCCAGCACAGGGTAGCAGAGGCAGCTCCAGCCCCAGGCAGTGCTGTGCACACACCTGCAGGCTCCCCTCCTCTGCTCCAGGCAAAGCTGCACAGGGTGATTTCCCATTTCCTTACGCTGTTGGTTCCATCAGGGCTCTTCTGCAGCACCTTCCTCTCCAAGCAGTCTGATGGTGGAGCCAAGGTCGCTCAGCTGCTCTTGACCATTAAGGGGGTGGGGAAAAAAAAAAAAACAACACCAAAAAACCTCACAAACCCCAAAAACTAACCAAGTGCCATCCAGGTTTATCTGGTACAGTGTGAGCTGAAGCATTGGCCGGGCTTTGGGGCCACACCTGCTGGATGAAGCAGCTCTGGGCAGCCCAGGGCTGTAGGAGCCTGACAAGAAATAAAAACAAGCCTGATCCAAGTCAAAAGACCCAGGCAGCACCAACCACCTCAGTTCCATTCCCCAGTATGGAGGCGTCTGGGAAGGCAGCTCTGAAATGCCTGCAGTGTAGTTGTGAAGGAGCCACAGCCAGGCTTGGCTCAGCAGTTACTGCAAAAAGCTCCAAGCAGAGCAGGAGCAGCTCCTCCACGCTTGCCCTGCTGGTTCCAGCTTGCCTACAGCAGGCAGGCACTGCAAAACAAAATCTCTTCATTCTTCAGCTTCCTGGGAGGTGGCCCGGGCCAGGCAGGCAAATGTCCTGAAGGAGTGAGTGGCAGTGATGCCTCCATTCCCCTGCCAGCCCTGCCTGAGGTCACGGCCCCTGCCCCACCAGGGAAATTGCAGCCACCCCTTTGATCCAACCCTGCACCCCGGATGCAGGCAGGAGAGACCATGAACCATCCTCCCCCTGGTATCCTCCTTCCTCTGTTGGGAAGATAAAATATAACAGCACATGGCCTTTTGCCAAGGTGCTTCTCTGAAGGGGTCCATACGTAGGCTTGGAGCTCAGGCAAGCAGCTGTCAAGCAAAGTTACTTCCCAATAATCTTATTTATATTATAGGCAGTGGTACTGGGGTGGCAGTGAACCTGTGAGCAGCTGTTATTCAAAGCTTTAAATAATCCATGCAAATAAACCACTTCAATTAACAAGGGCAGTAACAGTACAGGGATAATTTCATTTCACATTTTTATTAGTAGACAGATGTGCAGAAAAGACAAAATATAACTACTGAAGGGAAAGACAACACAAAAATGCATCAGTTAATTCTTTCTGGTAAATTATACTGAAGAAAAAAAAAAGAAAAGAAAATATCTGGGATTTCAGCTAAGAAAATAACTAAGAAATCTAGTGTACTCTGCTGGTTTCAGAATGGAAAACTGCATTTGAAGGGGCTTATAGTTGCAAATGTAAACGCTAGTATTGGCTGAGACAGGAGAAAAGGGATAAGAAAAAACCAGAATACATAGACCAGGTAAACATTTTCCTGCAATTTCTTGAATAGTTTTTAAAAAAACAACCAAAAAAAAATTAAAATAAATGAAAATAAAATGAAAATAAAAACCAACAACCCCTCATGTTTTTGTATCAAAAAAAAAAAAAAAAAAAAAAAAAAAAGAAACCAGCAAGTCAACAAGCGATGACACTGCACAGGACAGTGAGGAAGAGAAATTATTCTGGTTAATGTAGGAGCTCTCAAAGTAGGTTGCTTTTTGTCTTTAAAAACAGGTTAACAGAAGAGTCATGATAATGCATCTTACAACACCAAGCTTGGAAATACAAGTTACTGGAGAGTATACAGTGAAGACGGTCAAAAATACAAGGGGAATCCTGAAAGATGCAGTATGCTCATTTCAGACCAAATCATCAGCACAGCCAGCACTGCCATACACTGCTCCCCCACCCCAAAACAGACCCTGGAAAGTTGGAGGTGTTGCTGTCCCTGTCCCTATGTGGCCCAGGGACTGGCACTGCCCTCACAGGGCTGGGGAGAAGCCGGGGGTGCCAGGGAGCCCCCAGTGCCCGCTCCAAAACCCCACCAGAGGCTGAGTGTGTCCTGTCTGGAAGGATGAGGTGAAGCAGCACACCTGGGACACCTCAGGAGTGGGCCTGGCTCCCTCCTTCCCTCCCCAGGTCACACACAAGCAGGGAGGGCAGACCCTGGTGGAGGGCTCTGGGGATGTCACCACTTGGGCTGCCTTCACTACACCGGGGGGCACCAGGGTGTGCACAACCCACAGGGGCAAGAGGAGCAGGAACTGTCCCTGATGCAACCCAGCCCAGCCCAAGCAACAGCTGGAAAAGTCATCTGCCTCCTTCAGAGCCTTCCCCTGCCCTCCCCTCCTATCCCTCCCTCCCTCCAGCCAGCACCCTTGGGCCTTGCTGAGGCTCACCCTGCTCCTCGCCTCAGGACAGACACCCAGCTGATGGCAGAACACAGTCTGCACCCCCCAAAGCACCCCTCGAGGGACCACAGCTGGTGATGTACCATTGAAATCCCTGAGATATACCCGAAGGGGAGGCAAAACGATGCCTGAGCTCACAGCTCTGAGCAGGGGAATTGCCTCTGTACCTATGGGAATGGAGAGTCTGGCCTCAGAACCTGCTCCTGGAGGTGCCCGGGCTCAGGGCAGGGCTGGCTGCTGGCCAAGGATCATGCAAAAGGTGAATTCAGGGCACTGCACCACAGCTGAACGAGAAGAGGACACTGCAACAGGGTCAGGGTGCTGAGGGATTAAGAAAGAAGGTTCTGCAGAGACCAGCATGCAGGATCCCCCCCTACCCACAAGGGAGGGCCCTAAGCTCTGCCAAGAGCTCCCAGAAAACATGCAGGAGGCCAAGCTCAGTGCACTGGCTGAAGCATACTGGTAACTAGTCTGTCAGCTCCTGCCTTCTCTTACAGCCTGAAATCACGCTGTGCCCCTCTCCTGTGGGGCTGCACATGCTCACCCATGCCCCACAGGCAGGGGAGAACACAGCACAGGAGCATCCTCTCTGCCCCCAGCAGCCAGGCAGGCACAGGGACAGCAGACACCCCAGGCAGGCACCACAGGGAGCTCATGACTCCTGCCAACCCCACAGCAGGGCTGCATTTTCCAACATGAGACCTACACCAACAACAGATAAGAAGGCTCAAGCCAGCACTGGACTCAGGCTGCAGGAAGAAAGGGATGCTAGAGAGCAGTGGGGCAGGAGGGCAGGAGGCTACCAGTCTCTCCCACCACCAAAAAACACCCCAAAATTCAGAATGAATTCAGACCTGCTGGGAAGCAGGATGTGTGTCTGTTCTCCTGCCTCCTGAGAAGGGCAGCTGGCAGCAGATCTCAGCAGCATGGCTAAACTGAACTTTTTCAACCTCAACCTAGTCTGAAGCAAAAAAAAATAAATAGCAACCCAGGGCTCAGTTGTACAGATGTGAAGTGTTAAGTGTTTATTATAGGGTTCATATCACAAGTCTTTTCCAGAGACAAAGCTGATTGTGCCCTCTGGGGCTCCAGGGGCCAGCTATTACCTAACTCGAGCAGGCTGAAAAGGAATACTGTACCTTTCAGTAACATCCCATCAAGCTCAACACACAGTAGCTTTAGACTCTCCGCCCCACACCTTATAAAGGAAAAGCCACCACCACAAGGCTAAACGAATGTACACACGCTATTATTGTAAATGGAGCAGCTAGACCTTGGCAATTTGCTTCGTGTGGATTTTTTTTTTTTTTTTCTTCCCAGCAAATGCAGCACTTGAGATCTCAAAAACTCGGCTTGGGTTTGTTCCAGCTTTAAATACATTAAACATCTCAATGCAAGACTGCAATTCAAGAATCTAAACGCGAGCAAACCTGTTTCGCTGTGAGCGTTTCGTAAAGAAGTGAAAAGGGGAGTTCCTTTTTCAAAAAGAAATCATAATACAGTGATGAAAGGGTTAAGAATGCAAGAATTCAGACATTCTGTAGAGGGTCTCTAAGAGGTCCATAAAAAAGGAGCAAACAGATCCGTACAACAGGAGACAGCAGGAGACAAAAAGTTTTTTTGATCCCCCCCCCCACTTTTTTGCTGGACTGCTGCTGGGTTACTGCTGCTCCCTTCTGGCCTGAGTCGGCAGCGCAGTACAGGGGCACCGCAGGAGCAGGTCACGACTCCTCGTTGCCAGAATCATCATCATCGTAACAGTCGGCATCCTCCTCCTCCTCATCCTCGTCATCAATGTCGTCGTCATACAAGTCGTCATAAAGCAAATCTGAACTGTTGTCATTGGAAGGCACTTTAGTTTTGATGCAGTACTCTGCCAGCGTGGTGGGGACCTTCACGCCGTCCTTCTCTGCCTCAGCTTTGGTGGCCAAAACCTGTTTCCTGTGGGGAGGAGGACACAGACAGACCCATGAGCAGGGACATGTGCCAGCAGCACTCTGGATCGACTCCCCACCAGCCCTGGCTCAGCCCTGCTGGCAGCTCAGCATCAGAAGAGTTGATATTTGGCCAAAAAGCCACAAGCAGCATGACAAAAAGACTCGGGTCCTGCAGCTCTGGGCTTGGGAGAGCTCCAAGGGTCCCAGCAACACCTGAAACCAGTTAGAGTGAAGGACTCTGCATCCCTGCCAGAGCTCAGAGCAGATTTCATCACCTTTGCTACAAAAGGGATGCTCGGGGATCTCCTCAGGTGACTCCTTGACTCTACCCCCCACCTGGCTCAACACTGCAACTCCCACAAGCATTTGACAACACTCAGTTCCCACAGGAGGGTAAGAACAGTCGGAGCACCTGGATGCACCCCAGGCTGGGGGCTGGCAGGAGACAAGTGTTTCCCATCCCCCCAGGGCGGGCAGGCTCTGGCTGCTGCCTCCCAGCATGGAGAGGAGCAGATGGCAGCCTGTCCCACCTGCTCCTCAGCTCTGTTTAGAAGGTAGATGCAGCTTTGAAGACGAAGTGGCTGGAGGGGACTGAGAGAACTTCCTGGCCAGGCTCTTCACAGACTGACTGCTCTGCATTGCTCCATATGTCCTGCATGCCCAGCTAGCAGAGTCAATGCAGATCTGCTCTCACATGGCAGTGGTCCTGCTGCAGTGCTCCATCCACTGCTCTACAGCAACCTCAGTCAAGTCCACACCATCTTCCTACAGCACCTGACTAACTATGAACTCTCTCAGCAAAGGACAGTCAAGATTGATCTGTGCTTCCAGCTAATCCAACCCATCTTTGCCCACACTTGCCAAACCCTACTGATACTCCTTCGGATTGGAGGGACAAGGCTGTGATTCCTGAGTGCATTAAGCACAGAATTAGTAGGATGCAGCCCGTTTGAATTACATCCCAGGCAATCCAGGCAGTGCTCAAAAGCAAGTGGGGACTTGGGCTGGGATTTACTAGCAGCCAGTAAGTTTTGCAGACCATCACACCAGCTTAGTCTGAAAAAAAGAGCAATAGAAAGACAGATCAGCCCAGGCCTCCTGCTCTCAGCCTGTCCAGGTGCTGGGCGATTGCATCTGAAGTGTGTTCCTACCCAGAAAGGCTGGACCTGGTGATCCTTAACATCCTTTCCAACCTGGCATTCTATGATCCTAAGCTTGCACTGCTTCTGTGTGTTGAAAATCCTACAGGGACCAGAAGCATGGACTTGGAATAAGATGGTAAAATTTATTTCCAAAGAAGCAAGCATGAGGAGAAGCTGGTTCCAGGAAATTCTGCAAGCAGCCTGTTTTGCAGGTTTCAAAGCAGGAGGCTGGTAGCACAGCATCACATGTTGGCAAAGCTTACCTTATGATTTCAGCATACTCCTTATCTTTTCCTTTACTGTCTCTCCATTTCCTGAACATGACTGATGCATCCACGTTAGCAGGAGAGAATGTGTTTGGCTCATTAAGCAGAGAGATTACACTCAGTAAGATAGTCCTGAAAAAGGTAACCACAACAGCAGAGTCAGAGCTAACCCAGTCACAGATTCTGGATGCCAAGGGATATTTTGAGTGAGATCTTGGCCATCAGCACAGGGAAGGTGACACAATACAAACCTCAAAGATCTTACCTGACTAGAGACCATCAGGTCTGTGCACCTGCTTGTGTTGGGGCAGCAGGCAAAGCTAGGATCAGAACAGAACTCAGCTTGTCAGCAGCACCCATGGATGGTGCAGGGCTGGAAACCTGTTTGGTGCACTGGTTCCTAGTGGCATTCAGCCTCCCAGCAGACAGACAGGCTCTTTGTAGGGAAAAGGACCACTACATCCCAATCCCACCAGATAAGGCTGCACTGCTTTTCTACCTTTTTCTTATAAGGTGGAAGCTGTGGGCAGATCTCATTTCTCAGCAGCTCAGTCCTCACTGAAGACTCCTGTAGCTGCACTGGGGCACAGCAAGGCAAAGCCAGTACAGATGTTTTTCAATACCCAGGCAAGTCGCCAAGGGCCCAGCAGGATTTGGCTGCTGGTACTCAGCAAAGCCAGCATGAGCCAGTCATCTAACCCCCAGCAGACAGAGAGCTTCCCTGGATTTCTAGCAGCAGCACAGAGCTAGCTGCTCTGCCAGTGTTTACCATGGGCAAACACCACCTCCCTCCTCCAGATCCTTCTCCTGCATTTCCTGCAACCTTTGGTACTCACAGTGTCACAACCAGCAGGGAGCTCCACAGCCAGCTACATCAGGCACCTTTTCACACACAGCCACCTGGCTGTAAGCTACCATCACAAGAGCTTCTCATGTCCAAGGAGCTCCTGCTGGCCACAGCTTTTGATTTAAATACAAAGGAAGAACAACAGACCAGGAATAAGTCTTGAAATACAGCAGTACACAGCAACTGCTTTGCAGAACTTGATTAAAGGATACTACAACCCCAGCTGCACTTGCAATGATTTAGGGCTACATTCCGAGCAGTGCATGCTGAGCACATCTACCAGATGATGTATCTGGGATGCAGTTCCAGGAAATGCTTGGTCATTTGGATGCTGGGCTTCTTGAAAGGTTTTAAAACGAAACATTTGTGTCTGGCCAGACCATTGAGCAGAGCTATCAGGAGCATCTTATACTTTCTATTTTCTAAATAATACCACTCAGCAGGAATAAAGAACAGCAGCTATGGAAAATAACTGTCTGGTCAGAGTGGAATTACAGGCAGAAGAGAAAGACCATCTTCAGCTGTGTCTCATGAATTCATTTAAAATACTGATTCTCAACAAATATGCTGTAAAGCCAGCATGTCAGCTTTAGCACAACTGCAGCAGCTTTGTGTAGATTAAAGTCTATCTAGGGAAGGCAGAGCACAGAAATTCATGTCTGGATTTAGCACGTGCTCTACCACACTTCTATCCACAAACTGAGGAGAAGCTGATCTCTGCTGTGGTGTCCCAGACTCGTAAGTCACTGCAAAGCTACTTAAACACACCAAGGCAGCTGTCTATTAGAGGCAAGGCTCTCTGCAATTCCCATTCCTGACCAGTGTCCTGGATCAGCTCCATCACTACTGAGACCTTCAGAGCTGGGCAGCCTGATCTGACTCAAACCCTGCTAGTGTGGATGAACAAGGTGAACAAGGTCCAGTAACAGGAAGGGGTCCCAGCATATGGGATGTGACAGGACCAAAACCACAAAAAAATTCAGCCAAGTGGGAAGGAAAACATCCTCAGCATCAGATACAAACTGCACTGGATGCAGACTGATGCCCTGCAGTGCAGTCAGGGGTATCCATCTCTCAGGTGGGGTTGTTCTAACATGCTGTTCCATGGAAGTTGATTGCATGAGAAGTGGGGATGTCAAGCCTGCTTTCTGCTTTCTTGCAACCCCCAACCCCACTCTGGGGAACAGTGAGCTCTTTTAAGTGTTTACATCCCTGTTGTCTTCAGAATGAGTCCCTCTACATTATTTCAGCTATTCACATGCAGCCTCCCAGAACCACCTCCAGAGGTAGGTATAGATTTTTCCTAGCACATTTTTGCTCTTCAGTATAAAGTCACACTAGTGCACTTGAGCTGGTTGCAGGAACTGCCCAGATCCTAAGCAGCCACAAAAAAAGAAAGCAAACAAAAATGGGAATCCTCAGGACATGACTGAATGCTCAGAAAAGGGCTTCACCATCCTCACAAGATGCTGATGTACCAACATTTTGAATATTGTGCTCAGTTCTGGCCTGTCCACCTCTAAGGACAGAGGGCAGACAGGGGAGATATGGGAAAGGGCAACTAAAGTGATCAAAAAGCCTCAGCTCTGAGACCTGCCACCACTTCCTGAGCTTTAGGGGGCACAGGACATAAGAAAAGCAATATTCTCTGCCACACAGATCACAGCTGCACATGGTCTGCTGGATTTTTGCCACATTTACTTATGCCTGCCTCACCTGGCTCAGTGGTAGGGAAATCCATACTGACTTGTGTTTAAAAACATTAATGAGCATGTCTGACACTGCTAGAGGTGGAAGCACAGGTGCTCTCCAAGTTGAATAATGATCTTGCCCCCTTCAGAGACCTCATCCACAGTCATCTGTAGTAAATGGTCAGCAGGACACAGCTCAGCAGCTGAAGAGAAGCCCTGGGTGGCACATGTAGCTCATCACAAGCTTCATCCCCTCCCACACTTTCAGTCCTGCTGCCTCCTGTCTGACACTCTGGAGTCTTACAAAACCAGATGGGACCCCAGCAGGATGTGTTTCTGTCAGCACTTAGCCCTGTGTGATGCTGGCAGGAGACTGGCAGTAAAGGATGAGCTTTATTTCCATTTGACCCAGCTGAGGAATGTTTTCTCCCCAGATGTACCTCTTCAGCCCAACACATTCCAGGAGAGTAAGGACCAAAAACTGCACCATGGTGAGGGGCAGCAGAAATCAGAACTGGCACCATGGGAAGTTTCAAGTGAATCTTCAGGGTTGTATATAATGAAATACAAACTGTATCTGATGCAAGTAAATAATTCCCAAAACTGTTTCCTAACTATGAGCTGAGACTTGTCACCTATTCAGTTCTTCATTGTCAGAGTCTTCTAATGAGAATGAAATTCAGAACCAGAAAAAAGTGGACATGTTAGCCTTGAATGCCTCTGTTACTTTGTGAACCTTATTTTTTTTGAAGGAATAAAATCACCTGGCTACCTGCTCAAGATATCACACCTTAGGAGACAGATTCAAATACTGGAAGGCAAACAACAGGCAGGATTATGCAGAGTTCCTGATGAATCTGAATACTCAAAAATGTACTTTTTCCACCAAGTGGTATCTTGGATGAGTTTGAAAAACCTAAGCACGGTGTAACATGGGAAAGGCTAAAACATTTGAGATAATTTGCCTTTAAAGCATGAAACCCTGTGAACAGGAGAGAAGGCTCCACATTGCTAGCCCAGTATCAGGACACACAGCACTCTAGTATCTTCAGACAGCTTGAGAAGTCAGGTTACTGCTTGATTCAAGCCCTAAAACCCTCAAAGTCTTCAGTTCCCTTCCAAACTTCTCCCAACACAGGCCTTTGTCTTGGAGAGACAGAACAGGCCTTTGAGATCACCATTGTACATCAGATTCACAGTTACCTGACATTTTGGGTAGGGTTCCACCTCTCAGATGGCAGCTCTCCACTTTGTGGGTCATCTACAGGTGGATGAAGAATTGAAATACATACATCTCCATTCTGCAATACAGAAACAAAAGTTTATAATAGCCTGGCTTGAGGAAGAGATGTGATGACACAACTTGACTGCTCTTGGCTATGTTCTGAGCAGTTCAACCTTGCTGGCATGGACATTTCAAGTGCCTGCAAAAATATGCAAAAACTGGAAATGGTTCTTAATTCTTCCATGGTCTATCCATACATTCAAAGTTTCCCTCATTAAAACAGGGTTAGCCTGCAGATTGGTACTAAAATAATCCCAAATCAAGGGGTTTAAAGACTGTTGCCAAGCAAGCAAAAGGAATAATAAAGGCACATAAAACCAGATTGGTCTCCAGATTGCAAGCACTGTAACAGCAATAGAGATAAGCTCCAGTCACAGAAGACCCAAACTACTAAATTTTTTTTTTTTTTAATTTTTTTTTGTTCCCAGGGGTAGCTGAGCTAGCTACAGGAATCAATTGAAGGATTTAGGACTATAAGCTCAGGTGTCAAAACAAGGCTTCTCCTAGGACACAAGGAGGTTGAACAGATGGTGCAGGGTGGGCTCAACTAGGACACAGCTGCCTGAAGTATCAGGTGAAAAAACAGGAGATGCTCTTTGAAGGTTTCATTGAAAATCCCTTCCAGCATGCAAGAGGAAGAATACTTTGGCAGTGTACTGGTGCCATACAGCCATGTAATCCTCAGTCTGTGCTTTACTCAGGGTTATAGCCTGAATACAGATCTAAAGCTCTATCATGCCTACCATTTATAAACACCTTGAGAAGCCTGTAACACCAATTCTCCATCAGCAACAGCACTGACACCACTGCTTCAAAGGAATACTGCTGCAGTATTCACCATAGCAGATAACCTCCACTTAGGTTGACTTTAGGGACCCACAGGGTCCCAGTGCCTTACTGCCAGATGGGGTGAAGGTGCAGATGGATTCTGAGGCCAATCAGCAGATTCTGGCTTCTCCAGGCCCTGCTGGCTTGCTGCCTCTTGCATCCCTCTTGCTGGGATAACTTCACAAGTTCCCAGAGGCAGCCCCAAGCCTTGAGGTGGCACAGCTGCTGCAGGGCAGTGCTCAGACTGCCCCTTGTTGCCCTGACCCAAGGCATAGGTAGGGAACAGGAAAGAGAGAGTCTGTGGGTGTGGATCAGTTCTGATGGAGACTGCAGGGCTGGCAGTTCTCAGCTGCATCCTGAGGACCCTGCAGTGGCACAGGAGCCAGGGCATAAATCAGTGCTGCTCACAGGAACAGCATCTGTGCCTTTGAGCCCCCAGGCAGACAGCCACAGACAGCAGCAGCTCACCTGAGGGGCCTCCCAAACAAGTCCACTCATCTTGATTAACAACATTTGTTTTATAGACAAATGAGATCCTCCTTCAATACTGCAAGCCTGTGATCAGTATCCAGATCTCCGTGGTTCACTAACCCTGCCAGGTATGCTAACCCAGCAAGCCCTCAACATTCTGAAACAGGTTTTTTGTCAAGAATACAATTAGAAAATGCAGTGGAGCACCTGGAGCTGCTGAACACCCAAGCCAGCACTTAATGTTGCTGCAACAGTTTGTCATAACAAGGTGGTTTCCTTTTTAGGACTTCAGCAGGCCTGTGCAATCAAGAAATAATTTTAAGATTAAGTTAACCTCACTCATGTTAGATTATACTCACAGCCAAATCTGGTTTTATTAACAACTTTCATAAGTTTACACATTTTTTTCTTCAACCATCTCCTGGGAGAATGCAGTGTTGGTGGCCAGAAGAAAGCATCACAGCACTTGGGGAAGGTCCTCAAGCTACTGTGTCAGCAGCACGTGGTCAAGCAGGTTTTTGGCAATATGAAAACAGAGGGAAGAGAAGACGTGAGAAATTTCCCTCTTGCAACAATCAATGCCATGTGTTTGGGAACTCAAGCAGGGCAGCACTGCATTACAGTGTCTGGGTAGGTAAAGTCTCCACACACACTTTTGAAAGATATAAACAAGGAGGAGAGGGTATTCATCTGCCAATGGGAAATAGCCTAAACTTCCATTAGGACTGAAAATGGTTGTGCCAAGAGAAAAAAGATAGAAAAAAAAAAAAAAAAATCACAAACGAGCAAATGAGCAAATGCAGCTTTACCAAAATTCACCTAGATGACTCCAATGAACTGGCAACTGGGAAAACACATGAGATTAACTAGTCTCATTGATAAAAACTAGAATATCAGCCCCAGTCTCTCCATTTGGTCCCACCAGCAGATTCTGTAAATTGGATGCCTTCTTTCATCTTCCTTGCACTACACTGTTGTGTTTTGTTTTTCTTTTTTTCCCTCCTCCTGACAAACTCTCAAACCTCAAGGCTTTTGCTGATCTATTACCAGTTTCATTTGGAGTTATCCCAGTGCCTTATCTTCACTGCTTACATGTTGTTTTCAAAACAGCTTGCAAGCTGCTTCAGATTTCCTCAGCTCCAAGAAATACTGCTACAAACACAAAGTACAAAGCTAAGAGCTGGAGTATGTGAAGAGGAAGACCAAAATACACCCATCAGGTTTTGGATTAATTTCTTCTCCTACCTTCAGTTGTTTCTAGAGCCAATTTTTCATCATTCCTACCAGGACTGGGAGAGGTCCTTTCCAAGACTCATTTTGTGCATACCATTTTTGGTAACCATTTCCCACTCATCTCCTGCATGAGAATGTCTGGATTCAGAATCAACAGCCACTCTATGGATCTGCAATAATCTGCAGGTTTCAAAGTTGTCTTTATTTATAGATCAAAATCCCATGTAGCTGAAAGAGATCCCTGAAGAGAAACACCATTCTTGGCTACACATAGGATTCTGTGCAAAGTCCAAAACTCAAGTCAGAAGACTGCTGGAGGACTGATTTCAGGATGCCCTTGGGCTTAGGGCAATCCTCTTGAGCATTCAGTTGATCACTACCCTGTTCTACCTTGAGGTTTGGAGTGGCTTTTGGCCATCTCTAAGCCATCAGTATGGGTTCTCACCATGACAACTGAAGCATGCTTCTTCCAGGCCGGACATTTAGGAGCAAGAACTTGTTAGAAAAGGGCTTTCCAAGCCCAAGGCATCAACTGAAGTAATAATTTGTTCACAGCAAGGAAGAGCAGTGACACTCCTGATCTGAACTGAGCCCAAAGGAAGCCTGCAGAGCATCTCACAGGTGACAAGGTGACAGAGCTGCACTAACAAGAACATTCCGAGAAGCCTTTAGCTCCTCAAACCCTTCAGCTGGCAGGCTAGTTAATTTACTTGTCTAGACAATTCACTTGTCTTAGAAATCCAGAAGTTTAGCAAGGATTTGACTGAACTCCACAAAGAGCCAAGTTCTGAAACAAAACAGGCTTCACTTTTAAGTACAGCCTTAATTATTTTAGTTCCAAATTACTGATTACTTCCATATAAAATCATTCCCATTCTGTACCTGATACATAGCTGTACCAAGATCCCACTATGGAGTTGACAAACCAAAGCATCACCCTCTGAACACGACCCATACATGCACTGAACTAAGGGCCACTTGGCTAGCAGACATTAAGTCCAGAGGTATCTGCCTCTTCACCCAGGTCCCAGGGTGACCAGGCTGTGCATGACTCTGGCCCAGCAATTATTCTTTCTGCACCCCAGGTCTGAACCCCTCCATTTATAGACTGACTGCTGCAGAAGACTTGTTTTCCATTATTTCTTGTCTTCAACACATAATTTTGTAGGATATATTAAAGTTACAAGTTATTTTGTAGGATATATTAAATACTTAAACTGTGTACAAACATCAATTAGTTGCTTAATTATCACATGAGGGTTAAGACCCAGCCCCCCCAGTCAGCCTTAAAACTGCCAACACTTATGATGCAGCACTTCATCTGGGGCTGCCTGCTACACTTGCAGGCATGAGAACAGCTCCATCCCTCCTACAAGAAGAGCATTAACTGTTGGACCATGAAGCTGATACTTAACACCAACAGCTGACCACTTTAGTTATGGCTAGAGACACTCAGTACATTCAATACTTCACAAAGTTTTAAAATAAGGAAGTAGGGAGCCTTCTCACATTCCTGAGGAAAACAAAATATTTAGAAAAACACCTTACCTCATAAATGTTGGGGTGCCACATTTTTGTCAGGAATCTGAAGGTAGGTGGTGAATATGGATAGTCGATAGGAAATTTAATGTGAGCCTGGGAAAGGAAAAAAACAACAAAATATTTTAGAAATGAAACAGATCACAGCCACAAAAAAGAAGAGATCAGCAAGATCCTAACAGTGAAAAATTGGAAAAAGCCTATTTCAATTAAGGCCATTAAATTATTCATTTTTAGATCAGTGCCAATGGGGCCCCATGGTGCAACTACACAATTACTTACGGGCAAAATACTAACTGAACAAGGAAAATTAAAACACTAGGACTGACCTGGGCTCATAATGCCCAGAAAGCAAGCAAAAAGGCATCTACTATGTCTTAATTCAAGCACTATGCAACAACTCCTGTTAAACAGAGTGAAATCGATTGAAAAACTAGAACTCAAGATACTACTGCTGGCCCACTGGGTTCAGAAGCAGGCTAAAGATGTTTGCTAAGGTAAATAGACCTGTTTGACACTGGCAAATGCAAATATTTTAAAACATTCTGTAAAAAAAAAAAAAAAAAAAAAATATAGATACTTGCTGTACTGAGATCCAGAATTTTTTTTTGCTTTCACAGGAGTTAAACTATCTACCTATGTTCCTAATACTACATTTCTTGCCACCACAAGATTTTCCCAAGTGTGAATACCACCTGTGTCTGTTTCAATAAATCAGTGCAACTTGATGAAGCAAATATTGATGGGTGATGACAGCAAACATCACCTTCCCATGCCTCTGAGGTCAGCAGCCAGCTGTGGGTCAAGACTGAGATGAGTGATATGTGGGAAGACTACAGAGATCCCAGCCAGTACTGGCTTTTAACTCTGTGCTGTTCTCCCATTCACAGCAGTCAGAAAAGCCAGACAGTAGAAAAGATGTCTGAATCTGGGCTGGTTAAGTGCCAAAAACACTCCCTTCTGAAAGAGGGACTGACAGGCTGCTTGCAGCTCTGTGAAACACAAGCTCTCCCCTTGGTCCCTTGCTCAGCCAGCGAAGGAAGTGCCACCACTGCTCTAGCATGGGGTCTCCAGAGAAGCACCTCGTGGCCCTTGCACCACAGACAGGTTCATGTGGGACTTGGTGAAAGGAGAGATCCCAAAACCAAGATGCACATGGCAAGATGACCTCAGGTCATCTCTTTCCACTTAGGTATGTCACCATGCCACTTGGACACCAGGTGCCAGCGTCATTCAACAGGACAAACTATGGGAATTTTTACTCCCAGAAACTGAGGCAAGCAACCAAACAAAATGGATTACTGAGCCATGAAGTACCTGACTACAGTTTTGCTTACAGATCAGCACATGCATTGTCCTCACAACCCAACTGCTATGGGGCCACAGTACTGGGTATCATAGAATCACCTGGGTTGGAAGGGACCTCAGAGATCATCAAGTCCAACCCTTGACCCACTACCCCTGTGGTTCCCAGCCCATGGCACTGAGTGCCACATCCAGTCTCTTTTTAAATATCTCCAGGGACAGAGAATCCACCACTTCACTGGAAAGTCCATTCCAATGTCTGATCACCCTCTCCGTGAAGAAATTCTTTCTAATATTCAACCTAAACTTCCCCTGGCACAACTTAAGTCCATGCCCTCTTGTCTTGCTGATAGCTGCCTGGGAAAAGAGCCCAACCCCCCCCTGGCTCCAGCCTCCTTTCAGGGAGTTGTAGAGAGCGATGAGGTCTCCCCTGAGCCTCCTCTTCTCCAGGCTGAACACCCCCAGCTCCCTCAGCCTCTCCTCACAGGACTTGTGCTGGATCCCTTCCCCAGCCTGGTTGCCCTCCTTTGGACCTGCTCCAGGACCTCAATCTCCTTCCTGAACTGAGGGGCCCAGAACTGGACACAGGACTCGAGCTGTGGCCTCACCAGGGCTGAGTACAGGGGCAGAATCCCTTCCCTGGACCTGCTGGCCACGCTGTTCCTGATCCAGGCCAGGATGCCATTGGCCTTCTTGGCCACCTGGGCAAAGTAGTCAAGAAAAGGTTTTCTGTTCACCTTTATGAAACAAACTCAGCAGCTTGCATGGCTTTGCCTTCTGTACTTGCCTGTTGGTGATATTGAACACTGAGTCCTCACCCTGCAGCCATTTGCCACGGCATGCTTACAAACAAAAGATTTATGATCTGCCTGAACAACCCCATCCCACAGCCTAACGTCAGTCACATGAATGGCACTGCTCCAAGAAGGAGGAAGCAAATGTCTGTTGTCACCACACCGCTACAGAACCAAGTGACAGCTACAACTAGGACAAGCCTGGCTCTACAACCTGCCACCCTGCACTGGGAGCTGAGCAGATACACTTCAGCTGGCACGGTGTAGCTGCAGACTCCTCCAGACAACTGGGGTTTTCCTGAGAAATCCCACTCCTGTGCTTACGTGCAGTTTCATGAGATCTAAGACATAAAACAGCCCAAGGACTGAGATTAAAAATGCAAGAGACAACAAAACTCAGGGTTGAGCTAGCTACAAGATTTCTTGGCAGAACATAGAGTGTTCTACACAGGTATAGTTTCTAGGTGACCCAAAAAGCATACTACCAGCAGTGTACCACCACTTACACACTGATGTCCCACACACGTGGTCAAGGAGACAAGGTCTCAGTCTTCCCAGTAAAAATCATTAGTTGTGGTTGCTATGTGATGTATACTCATGCAGAAGCTGTAGATCCTGGGAGACTGTTTCAAACTCCTAAATCCTGTTTTGCAGCCACAACTCTTTAACAGAAAGTGGCTATCTGCCTGCCTGCCTGCAGTAAGAACCATTATGGAATTAAATAAATCTGCTGTTTTGCCACATGAAGGATGCTTCTTGAGCTCTGGCACCAGAAAACACAACTGGACAGAAATTAGAGAAACCTTTTCTTCTCATGTGGAAGCAGCTGAGGCCCAAACTTGCCTGTAGCCAGTAGCATGTTTAGAGAAATCAGAGTCACCTTACTTGTGATAAGCCATTCCTAACAAGCCTTGAAGTGTTTAATGCTGTACTGGAGCACAAGGCAAGTGAAGCCTCTTTACAAACCTGATTTCAGAGCCAAGAGACAAAAGCCACTGCACCAGGAACCTCTGCATTACAGGCAGGGTTTTCTTCCAAACAAACAGAAAGCATTACTCTCTGGTCCTGTGGCGAGATAATCCAGAATTTGAAAAGTGAAACCAAATGCTTTTCCAGGGCATTACAAACAGGTTCCAGAAAGTTACTCTTCATCTCTTCTGTAAGATAAATCATGAGAGATGATGTAAACCCACTCAGCTCTCACTGAATACTGAGTTTCTGAGTGGGTTAAGCAAGCCAAGAATTTCCTAGACAAGCTGCAAAGAAGCAACAACAACTGCAATTACAGGTCAGTTTTTTCATTAGAAGCCCAATTCTAATTCTAAGCATGTTGAGACAAAAAGACTAAATTAAGCAATAAAGTTCTTCTTTTTTTTTTTTTTTTTTTTAAATAAAGCAGCAGCTCACAGAAACAGTTCCCCCTACAATTTCACTGATGCAGGGCAAATCAGATGAGCTTATTTCTGCCAAGATCAGCCAGGCTGCTAGGTATCAGAGAGAGACAGAGTTTTAGGGCAACTCCTTAGCTTTGTTAAAGCCACACCAATTTAGAAGGATTAAAGATGCAACTCAGCCACAACCACCCAGGCTTTACTGCATTCACAATGTATCGTGAGTCTGAACAGAATCCTCTCCCAGTGTCCTGATTTTAGCCACAGATCTTTGACACCACTCATCAGCCCAGAAAGTGGGTATCACAACCATCAACTCCTTCCCCTACTTCCCCCAATTTATAACTGGTCATACTCACAGTCCCAAGAAAAGGAATCAAATCCCCTGATGTTACATCACACAGACCAGCCTGGCAAAATATTCAGCCCTTTACAGGCATTTACAGCTACTGCAGAACTTTAACCTTGAAGTTACACCAGGAAACCCATTCTAAGAACACTGCTACCAGTGTGGTCACTTTGTTTCGTGTTTTACTGCCTAGCTCCCATGCATCCTCACTAGTGATTGCACTTCAAGTTGGTTATTTTTCTTCTTCTTCTAAAAAAAAAAAAAAAAAAAAATTAAAAAAAAAAAATCTAAGTAAGTCAGAAAGATAGGATCTTACTAGATACTATGTAACCTGACTGGAACCACAAACCTAGTGTTTCTGTCAGCTGCTGATCTAAGTCCGGATTCAGTCGCTATGAATAATTACCACAGTGACTTTGCTCCTGGAGATCTTGCCATGCACTTGACTAAACTCATATATTAATATCATCTCCCTCTCTGTGGGGAACATTAACATAGGCAGGACTCCCAACTTCAGCTGTCTAGAAATTCAGTATTTATTCCAGCCTAGCTGTAGATGACACTTCTGCAGTCTGACACCGATTTCTTCCACTCCTCAATCTGATAACTCTTCTGTCCTTAACCTGGTAAAACCTAAATCCCAATTTTTAGGCAGCAAGGGTAGGAATGGGTAGGAATCCATCCTACCCACCTACTGCAGAAAAGCCACAGGAAGAAAAGCACACTTTTCCTGGAAAGCCATGAGCATGACAGCTGGCCTGATCTGGGGAAATCAGGAGCACCAGAAGTTTTTACAGCAGCCAACAGAAACTGCAGCTGTTTGGTGTTTCTGGAAGTGCCAGTTAAAAGAAAATTTTTGCTTTTATACATCACAAGCTTAATGAAACCCTACGCAGCATCAGGGAAACTGAGGTCCTTTGCAAACTGTATTTAAGATCAGACACAAAGGAAGCATTTGAGTTTCCAAACTATTTTCTGCTTTTCTATAACCATCTGCTACAGGCTTCCCACAGACAAGCTCCTACTTGACTGTGCACAGGTGTCAGCAAGGTCTCCTACAGATCACTCACCCAGACCCCAGTAAGAGCTGCAGAGCTTGCAGACAGCACAAGGCCCTTTCATTTTTCTCCTAAGAGGCATAACCAGGCTCCTCACTGTGCACACCATCACCCCCTGTAGCTGCACCCCTCATGAATGCCCCCTCTCAGTATGATGCTAACCTCACCATGTATTTATCATAGGAGAAAGCCAACAAGAACAGAACTCCTGACTGCTGCTGGATTAAGCACTGATACCTAATCCTACAGCACGCCCTGCACTGCTTCTACCATGTCAAGCATTTATACAGTTCCTCTAATGGATTCTCCTCTTCCATATTAAGCCTGGATTAATCCATGCAGCACTAAATACTCCGTGCTGGAAAACACACTCAACAGAGGTCAGCAGTAAAGCCCTAGCACCTTGTTTCTCACATCAGTCAGCTCTGAGGCACCTTGACAGCATCCAGCTCCAGAACCTGTGCTGCTCATGGCAGCTGCTGCTCATCCTGAGGCTCAGAGGAGCACAGCAGCCAGAGAAGATATTTATTTCTTGCAGTGGGTGTTACTGCAGGAACAAACAGTCCATGGTACTGCCTGGATAACTGTGCCATGCAGCCCCAGCCATGCAACAACCACTTTGGCTCTGGCCAAAAGCACTTTAAAAGTGTTTTCCAAACACTCATTATCGGTGCTCTTGAGCTCAGGAGGATTGGGTTTCCAGCAGGGCAGCTGTTATGTGGAGAGCTCACAGGGGACAAAGCTGGGGACAGGCTTGAAGCCAAGCAGTAAGTTTCTCTTGGTCAGAGGCCACCTGCACACTGCTGAAGCTGCTCTCTTCACAGAGCTGAGCACAGCCCCACCAGCACAGGGACAGAAGGTGTCCCTCCCTCTCCAGATGTGCACATGTCAGCCCTGCAGTGCCCATGGTCTGACAAAGGGGTTTTTCCAACCTCCATATGCCAGGCTGATAATGGCATAGAACATTTCCAGACAGGGCTAGACATCTGAGCTCCTTAGTGTAAAATCCCAAAGACATGGATGTGTTACTCTGACAATTTTTTTTTTCCCCAAAACCTGCAGGTCAGTGTTCCCAGAGCTCAGACACAGGAACACAGACTACAGGAGTACCCACCTACACCAGGCTAACAACTGCCAGCTTCACTGCCACTGTTTGGATCAACAGTTTGACTTTAAATCATGCTGAAGAAAAACATCACTGCAACACCTGCAGGAGGAGATGAAGCATTCAACAGACACTGAATCTGAAATGGAGGCATCCCGGGCCATCCAAGTACTTCATCTATAACCTCTGCATATTCACTAAGTTTTTGCATTTGTCTGCCATCTCATCATAGCAAAGGCAAGTACCAGAAGCAGTATAAAACCTAACACTAAACAGAATTTCTTGGTCATCTTCCACGTGACAAACTGCCTATCAGCAGCTTCAGCCACAGGAGCCAAGCACTAAAAGCAATTTCAGATTCCCACACAAGAAAGCTGACATCATACTGAAGTTTCTGTATTCTCCTGGGAATTCCCATGCTGAAATGTTACTAGATTCTGCTTCCAATTCAATCTTCGCTCCAGGATCAGGCCTGATGTTGAGAAAAAAAAAAAGATTGAAGAATTTGACAGGCTAGATGTGACCAAACTTCCACCATCAATGAAGGCTTCGTGTTGAGATTGTGCTCCAGTCTGATAGCTTCTGGTTGCCCACTGACTGGAGTTGGATGCCTTGAAACAAGTCTCAGTGGGGGTGTGTGTTATGCTGAGGCTGGCCTGTGTGACTGTCTTCCCAGCAGAAACATGATTCAGTTCTTATTTATATCTGCACAAACACTAACTTCCCCATTTGGACAAAGCAGTATCATAGAGTGGCTAAGGATGGAAGGAACCATGTGCAGGGATGCCTCTCATCCAGACAAAGTTGCTTAAAGCCCCATCCAACCTGGCCTTGAACATCCCCAGGGAGGGGGCAGCCACAGCTTCTCTGGGCAGTCTGAATGTTCCAGAGTCTCACCACCCTCATAGTGAGGAACTTCTTCCTAATATGCACTCTAAACTTATTCTCCTTCAGTTTAAAACCATTTCCCCTTGTCCTATCACTGAACACTCCTGTGAAAAGTCCCTCTTCCAGCCTTCCTGTAGGTTCCCTTCAGGTACTGGAAGGCAGCTATAAGGTCCCTTACACTCCCCCCATGGAGTGTTCTCTTCTTCAGCCTCTCCTTGTAGCAGAGTTCCTTAAGACCCTGGATCATCTTTGTGGCCCTCCTCTGGACTCATTCCAACATATCTATGCCCTTCTTACGGTGGGAACAGCAGAACTGGATGCAGTATTCCAGATGGGGTCTCAGAAGTGCAGAGCAGAGGGTGAGAATCACCTCTCTTGATCTGGCTACTCTCTTCTTGAAGCATCTCAGGATATGGTTCTGAGCTGTATGAGGGCACTGCTGGCTCATGTTGAGCTTCTCATCAATCAACACCTTCAGGGCTACTCTTAACCCACTCTGTACCCAGCCCGTAGTAATGCCTGAGACTGGTCCAGCCCAGATGCAGGACCTTGCAAGTGGAGTTCTTGAACCTCATGCAGTTTGCCCTGGCCCATTTCTCAAGCCTGTTAAGGTCTCTATGAATGGAATTCCCTCCAGTGAATTCACCACACAGCTTGGTGGTGTCATCAGCAACCTTACTGAGGGTGCACTCTATGTCATTGTCCACATCACTTAAAAAGATGTCAAAATAGGAAGACTAACCCCAAATGTGTGAAACTTAAGGCTTCCTACCGTATTGGCTAGTGAAGGAGACAGAGATACTTGACAGTACTGCACCAAATCATACATCTCTTCCTAGGTCTCTGCTCTAGAAAAGCTGGCACTTGAAACAGTCCCATGCAGGTATAGCTGAGGATGCTGGTACCTGAAATGGCAAAGCTCTAACACTAGTGCAGCTGTTCTAGAAACAGTCTCTGACCACTTCAGAAGCAATTTACCAACTCTAATGGCAAAAATAATAGCCCTGCTGGAGCAGCGGTGTGAAAATTTGAGGCTGCTTATTCAAAGTATCATGCTACATCACAGGCATCTCTGGCAGCACATATGGGAGTCCTCTAGGTATTTGTGTGTAGGGTTGACACTCTGGGCACCTGCTTCCACTTGCCATGCTTCAGAGTCCAGCTAAGTGTCTCATTTTTTGAGAACTGCATTAGCTTACAACACCTTCAGCATCCTGTTCAGTCTCACATTTTGAACTTTCATTTCTTGGGTAAATATAATTTACTTTCCTGAAGCAGATTTATCTACAGGCACATCTATGGAATGGTCAAGCACAAGAGAGTACAAGTCCTTCAGACTTAACATGGTAATTTCTGCAATTTATTTCGCTCAAATTCAAGTGGCAAGACCAAAGCAAATCCCAGTTTCACAGCATTCTGCATTAAGCTTGACAGAGTTTCTATAAACTCTCCTATTCATTATTCCATTTGCATACTAACCCAAACACAGCAGACTGCTTTGCTGTTCACTGAGGCAAGCCATAGCATTTGCAACTGCTGAGTTAAAAGATGTCCAAGATAGCCTGATATACAAACACCATTTCCTTCAGCCTGTTTTAACTATTTTTAGACAATTCCTTGAACAAGCACCATTCATGACTCACTGAATGACTAATTGCCTTGATTCTCTTCATATGCAATCTAGGCTGGATGCAAGAGGAAAGCTCTCCTCAAGGGACAGCCAGTCACATGTTCTGTTAAAAACACAGGGCACTTCTTGATGCAGTCACCTCTTTCATAAGCAGCAAGGGGAAAGGAATATTTATAGCATTGTAAGCATAAACCATAGCACTGTGCTGCAGTGTTACACAACTGTGCCTTTCTCAGTGTGGCAGGCAGTTCATTTAACACAGACTTCTCATACCAGCATTTACTTAAACAAGGGATAATAGGTTTCTAGAAACTGAATGGCAGCACCTAGGAACTGCATCCAAAATCCCACCTATGCTGACAGTCACACAGAAGCCAACCAAGCACATATGTAGCCCTGCTCCTTATTTTTCAGCCAATGCATTACTGATTGTGAACCCTCCTGTTTGGAGCTGGTCACAGGCAGTAAATTTAGCCAAACCCAGGTAATACTCAGCAGCAGTAAGCAAGTCTGATGGACTATACCACTTGACACCAAAAAGCTGAATACAGCAGCACCATCTCCTAGTGTGCAGCCAAAATCAGCACCAGATTTATAATCCTATATTGATGTAACTGTGTTATGCACAGCCCCCCTCAGCGTGCCTGTGTCTATAATCCTGTATAAGCCAGTGAAGACTGATATACCTGTCCAACCTGCCTCCCTGCCCAGCTTCTTCCAGCTCACTGCAGGAGCCAGCACTCCATCAGAAGGTATTTGCTACTGAGAAGCCTATGCTTGAGGCACAAAAGCATGTTTTCACATTACTGCATGATACTCCTGTCAACTCCATTACCACAGGCTGCTTCAAACAGATCAGGTTTAAAGTATGGGCTAGAGTACAGGCATTAGCTAATACATACCCATCCTTGCTGTTGTTTCTACAGCAACAGGTTTTGGGTGGGTTTTGTTAGTCAGGAGGCAAATTTAAGAGGCACTCGGCATTCTGGCATTCTCTACCACTTTTCATCCCTGCCTTGTACTTAAGATGATCTGGAGATTGCACAACACCTATCAGGGTAGCTTTACTCATGAGCAGCAATGACCTTGTTGCCTGTAAACTGGACTGCAGGGGATAATTAAAAGAAAGATGAGTCCTAGCTCCAATATCAGATTTAGTTTTTCAAAACAAGGCAGACCTTCCCAGATCTCACAATATTACTTAAGTGTTGTAATCTCAGTTTGAGCTTTGGCCTCCTAAGGCAAGGGAGCCCAGTTCAAATATGTTCAATCAATTTAATGACTTCAAAACACAGCCACCCCCTTTCACTCAAAAATCTAAACACAGAGGCAGATCAACTGAAGCCTGCTGAGTATTAACCTGCTTCTCACACTACAAAGTATTCTTGCCTGGGCTGGGGGGCAAAAGCAGCAGCTGCAAGCTCAAATCTGCCAATGTATGTGTAACAGCTGCATTACACCAGGAGGAAAACTCTAACACTAAATGTCCGCTTGAAAAACAAAAAAGTGGATCAGACATCACTGCTGCTGTCACTAGGCCAAGATACTCAACTCCTTTGGCCTTCAGTAGCTCCAAATCACTACTGTTGTTTGAAAGAAACCTCCAGTAGCTTTGTCTTATGTACCATGTACAATTTAGGCTCCAGACAGGGCCCTACGGAAACAACTCCTGCAGAACATGTCCCTTTACAGAGTCCTCAAATCCTGCTGATCACCAGGAAGCCACCTCCTCACTCTAACAGCCATGGTCCATTTAAGCAGCTACTCAAGGCTAGGCCAGAACCATCTACAAAATGGTTGTTCTCAAGTGTCATTAATATATGGATGCTGAAAGACTCCCTTCAGGCCAGATGGACATACAATAGAAAGCACAATGATGAAGTGAAAGACAGCACTGGTATTTGTACTGATGTCCCATCTAGTTGCCATGTTAATGACAAGTGTGTAAATAAAGCCAGAATCCTCAGTTTGCTGAAATATCTCTTGAAAGAGCCAGCAAATGGGCGCAAAGCAGGCTGATCTATCTGCAGTGCAGCATGTATATTTAAAGTAATCTTTACACTTCTGATAAAAGCAGAACCAGTGCAATTGAGCTGAGCTCTACACAAATTAACATCCCTGGAATTCAATCTCCTATCTAATTAATTGCAAACATTAAGCTTGAAAACTTACAGGCTAAGAGCTGTGGTCAGGAACAACCACTTTCAATTATTTCAAGGTCAAGAAAGAAATTTAAGGAGACACATGCAAAGTGAAAATACAAGCAAGGGATGTAACCATTTCGGCAGAGAAAGCTGGATCTTGAAGGAAAGTCAGATGAAACTTGTACAAGTGTGCAATTAAAAGCAACCCTTAGATAGCTTAAACACTATGAAGTATTGCCTACTAGTACACCAAGAAAGGAATAGGGTAATTAAAACTAATTCAATTTTTCTTCCTGTATTTAAGCATGACAGATATTATTCTTGATCTGAAGTGGCTGACTTAACTTTTAAAAGAAACTTGTGTGACAAGTAAGCAACCAACCATAAGTCAGATATCACAGAAGAGAAGATGATCTATGGCAGATGTAATGTTATGCATGGTTTTAGTGAGAACTGGAGCATGGGTGAAGAAAACCAACAGTAGGGGAAAAACTAGAGGAATCTAAGTTTAGTTACAAGATAATCTAGAGTAGCAGATTGACAGTAACAGCTCTTTCAAGAGGTAATACCTCAGAAGGAAATAAATTAAAAAAACCCCACAACTTCCAAGACAGAACAAGAGTTTTCTGCTGTGAGACATCACATCCTACTTAGACTCCTTTGGTTACCTACCTTCTCATGCTTTTCAATAACTTATTTTTTGCCCTTCCTCTTTTAAGGTCTTGCAGTTTAAAAACACTAGCTTAATGCTATAGAAACAGATAAAATAATCTTCCAATAGAGGCTCATGTGTATAAGCACCTTATTTTGAAGTCTCCAGAGAAACAAGCTTTCCTGCAAAGCTCCCCCGCTTTCTAAATTACAGGATCATCACATGTAAGTATCTGTGAATACAGTCACTGATGTTCGAGTTACAAAAATGCATGCTGTGTCTCTAACAGCTCCAGTCAGTGCTCCAGCACTGTAGCTCAAAAACTGTAGCATCCACATGGTCAGTTTGGGAAGTGGATTATTTCTTACTCCAGTCAGAGACACATTCTGCAAAAACCTAAAACTTGAACACAGGACTTGCTTGCTTGTAAATGGAATAATCTGAGGGTACCAAAACTCAGAAATAGCAAAGAACAGGAAAGTCATCCATATTTGTATGCTAGTCAATGATAATACTCCTTCCTGTGTTACAAGATTAATTCTTGAAAACTTCATCTTAATGTTGCTAGGCTGTTTGATCAGAGCCTGTCTCTCAGAAACATTGCACCTGATGCAAGATGTCTATGCACAATCAAATTAGGATGCATTAACAGTTAGTCTTCAGCAAAAGTGTGTGAATACAAGCCTAAGTACAGCCCTCTCATGGGAAACCTTCCTGAGACATACATGGATGTGTCTGAACCCTAAGATAAGGCTGTAATTACCAACACAGGTTATCTTAATAGAGTAGAATATGTTGATGCTAAAAGAAAGTTACTTATCCACACCCATCATTACAAATATTTTCATGTTTATTTTTTCCAGCTACTAGCAAGGAACTCTACAAGCTTCTAATCAACATAGCCTTAAACTCCATCAGTAGATAATGATGCATAACAACTTCAACCTGATGATTCAGGTACAACCATACCATCAAGAGGATGGATGATTATTTTTATTAAAAAAAAAATAAATCATTGCTTGTAAAGAAGTGTTAACACTGACAGATTCAGAGATCTGCATGATACTTAAAGCATGAGCTGAGCTGCTTTCTGACACAGAAACATATCCAAAGCATGACTTGGAGGAGCCTCTAGTGGTGATAAAGTAGATGTGATTATGAATTAGCAGATGTTCCTGTATAACCAAAAAGCCTTGCTGGTATTCAGGGTAATTTAAACAGTGCTCTACCAACAAGTTTTACCTCACCTTGATATAGTAAGGAAACAAACAAGATTGGTTCTGGTTCTCTTCAGGACAAGTATTTAGTACACAAACTAAATAAAGACTTCTTAAAGTTTCCTAAAACAGGAAGCAGTGTCTGTGCTCAATTTTTGCACCAAGTTACATACTACTATTTTTAAATAAATTGTGTCTATGCACACAGAATGTAAGGACAATTAGTATTTGCACTGCAGAAACACATGCTTTGAGCAATTTTACGCAGACATCAGGGCACTGCTTTCTGCAGGTAACAGCAAATGTTCTGCTGTTGGAAAAGGCCTTTTCCAGGGCATGAACTCTGTTTGACAGTATCAGATGAATCAGTTCTGTTTGCATTTCATTTGGCAAGCCTGAGAGCAAGGTATCATGAACTATGCAGTTTCTCCAATCTTGCAACCTGTTGTAGCCAGGTCAATGTGGCAGGTAAAAACTGGCAAGCTGGTTCTCCAGCAAGCTCTGAAACATTACACTCTTTGATAAGCATTAGTATTAATGTAACACTTTTTTTAGCCTATCACTAAGGAAAAGCAAAACCAGTCCCACATTGGTGATTTGCCTGTAATCACAGAGCCAGTAAGGGACCTTAAACTGGAGGACTTAAAGGCTCATCTGGTATCAGGTGCTCAACAGAGCCACCCAGTTTGCTGCTGGTTAAAAGGTTCAGAACTGAAAAAGTTAATGTGCTGTTTCAGCACTTAGCAACAACAACTGCAGAGTAGACACTGCCAAAGTACTTCAGAGGTTTGGTTTTTAGCACTTAAAAGATCTGCCTGACAACTACAGGTCTCTATCTTCCTTATGACTATCTGATAGGCAGAGGAAAACTTCCCCCAGATCAAATCATTAACAGAACTGATGGTGAATTTTTTTTCATGTACTATCAAGAGTTACACAGCTGTTTGCAAACTAACTTAAAAGCCATCTACACATCAGCATGCTGTACATTTATGGTAATTGACACTTGCCAGTTTGCTTCAGAAGACCTGAGTATAATGAAATACAAAGTATAACCCTCAAGGGATCCTCTGCCTGATATATAATCTCTAAAAAGTTAAGTATCATCATGTATCATTCAAATTATAAATATAATTTAAAAAGCTGCTGTGTTAGATCTCTGGATGAAAACTGTATTTCAAATTGACTGGAAGTCAAATAGAATTTCTTCCTTCCTGCATGTAGCCTACAAAGCCATACTTTTACCTGGTTACAATTATATTCTGCACATTCTTCATATCCTGAAAAAAAAAAAAACCTGTAACAATTTCTACAGATGCTACAGCAGAACAAACATGCAAAAATGTGCATTTAAGATCTATCGATGTCCTGGCAGACTTTGGGGGAGAATGCAGTTTTGGCTCAGATGGGAGACCCCTGCAAGGTGAGCAACAGGACTCAGCTTTTGTCCTCTATCTGCTTTATTTTGAGCTTCTCTCAGTTGTGTTTCTGTACAGGAGAAGCAACATGCTGGAAATTTTAGTCTAAGTAAAGCCTTATGCCATACATATGTTTCCAGTTTTAAGAGTATCTAGCAATACAAAGGGCAATAATGGAACATAACCAGAGATGGTTTTTATGAGCTGTTATGTACCCCTTCAGCAAAGCATTTCAAGCAAGACATGGAGGGTGGTGGCATGGTGGACAACTGGAGGACCCAATTCCAAGCACATTCCAGGAAAAAAGCCCCACAGAATCCTCTGTTTCCATTGGTGGGCATTTGGCATTATTCACTAGAGCCACTGCTCAGTCCCTCCTACCCCACCTTGTCCCAGTTTTCACAGCCCCTGAGGAAAAGATTTTTCAGTCTAGTAAAATGGTCTCCATCAGAGATTACAAAGCAGCAACATTCCTCATCACTGAGAGCAGAGTCTGGGAAGTTGGGTATCAGATCCCAGAGCTTCCTTTGCTCTACCAGAAGAGGTATCCATTCCCCAGATCAGTACAATCAGCATCCCTCCAACCCTGAACTTGCCCTGTGAAAAGATTTTGCACCACTTAGGAACTGCTCCATCAACATCTGCAAAGTAGACCAAGGCAGAATTTTGAGCCTCCTACAAGCCCATTGCAAGCAAGAACCAACAGCCAGTGACATCACATATTTTCTGCACCAGGCACATGAAAAACTCATCCAAGCAGCACAACTGTCTCTGAAGACCTCTGCATATCTGCACCTCAAAATTACTCCTGCCTGCTCAACGTTATACTGATTTACCTCCCATACTGTTGGTTCTGGTGCAATACAGAATATCCAGCAAATATCCAGAAGTGTTCGGCCTTTAACTGTCCCACTGGAAGCACAAGTTTACACCAGGCTGCTGGAAACTTAAACACTTCTAACCCAACAATTCTATCAGACTTTAAAGGATTAAGTAGTTTCAACTAAATGGCAGCAAAATTACTAGCATTTATTTTAGCATTCTCACAACAACTTGTTTGAAATTGTTAGAGAAAATTCAGACTGCTCTTCCAAATGAACACATTCCTACATAAAGCTATTTTTTAAACACTTTTGTGGACCTGAACACGCTTGGATGCAATGCTTACTACAATGATACTTTGCAGTAACAAAGTTCTCCTCCTCTGCACAGCAATAGATAAGCAATTACACAAAGATAAGAGAAGCCCTTTTAACTCCCACTTTGCACCCACATATTAGTACAGTCATGAATGCCTACTCTAATAGGACTGCCTTCAGAGGACTTTAGAAATCTTAGTTATCACCTTTGGCATCAATTAGATCAGCAGAAGCTGGTGGTTCCTGAAATCTGATGGAGCAAAAGACAAGAACACTTAACCAATTTCATGTGAATTTAGGAGGGGAAATCAAAGTCATTAGCATCCCAGGAAGTATCAAAATCCATATATAGCATCTACATCAACTATGTATGTTTCTGTATCAAGACAGATTAAGAATCAGAGGAAGTGAAAAGACAGCTCTCTCAACAAGGATTTCCCTCTCACAAACAGAGTATCTTCAGCTACAGAGTTTTTAGTGTTCAGTCTCCCATCTCAGCCACACTGCTGCTGAAGGACTTTAAAGTGTATTGACTTTAGTCCATCAGTCCTTCAGTCCAGTATCACCAACATTACATACATGCATTCAACCCAAAACAGGTTTTAGCAATAGGGTAAGGTCCCATCTCTCTTGCAATTCAAGATACTCCATAATTCCTCCCCACTGGCATGTTATGCTTTGAAGCTCAGAAGTGTCACCCCCCTTCACCCTCCACCTCCCTTCCAATTACCACCACAAATGGCAACAGATTTCCTACAAATTCATCTGAAATAAGGATGCAAGTTTTGTTCTGAAGGTTACTTTTCAGTATTCACTTTGTGAAAAGAGAAGCTCTAAAAAAGATCAAAAAAGATCACCTTCCTTCAAGTGACCTGTCGATACTCCCAGCATTTGAAGTGCTCAGGTCAAAGCCTACTAACTTCTAGCACCAGTATTATAGCAAGACAGCATACAACTCATCTATTAAAAAAAGTACCAGAATGCCTGACAACTTACCCAATGTGTCCCATTTTAAGACAAGCTGTCCTGAACTAATATGCAGCACTGAGAGCCAGCTCTCCAAACAGAACACCTGAGAGCTATGCAAGTAGATGACCTCCATCTAGCACAGAAAGCAGAGTGAATGATAAAGATGCCTGTCTCTGCATCACCAGTCTTCAGCTTCATGTGCTACAAAATAAATTACGTATTGATTTTGCTAATCCTTTCCAAATACTGCATACTTATACAATCCTGTGATGTAAGTTGATTAGACACCACTGACAAAACAGTCAATGAGTCCAAGAGCAAAAGGGGAACAACGTCGAATCCATTCCTACCTTCTGCTCCGGTATCCCAGGAAACCAGCTGCAGCTGCATGGTGCATGGGGTGTACTATGGCAAAAACGTCTGCAATCCAGCTCTAACAACCAGTGCTTCTGCAACTGTTAAGTAATGTTTATAGAGCAGAGCAGCAGCTCTATAGAATGCAGAAGCATGGTATGTCTGGAGAGTCAGGGCACTCCCATCTCAGAAATGTTTTGATTAGGTCATCAGACACTACACGAGATCAGCAGAGACATCCATATAAAACCCAGCCCACTTGCTTGGGGCTGCCTAATGAAGGAAGGGAGTATCACCAGAGTGCCCCCTAAGATAAACAGATGGTTACTCAGTTCCCTTCCTTGTAACACATCCCAGCAACCCCACGGTCATCTAACTCCAGAAAACTTCCTTAAGCCTTCATTTAGCCCTTTCCCAAAATGTGAATAAAAAGTGTTGGAAAGTTTCCAACTGAACTACTATGCCATTAGCTTCTAGAATAGTCTAAAATCAAAAATTTTCAGGTACTATGTGTGCCCATATCAGAATGCCTCTTCATAGCCTTGTCTGTCTGCATAGGAGAGATGGAGAAGATGACTGACGACCCACACTCCTGAAGTCAGCAATTAGACTACCCGAATCCTCTTTGAGGATGCTTCAGAAAGCCATATTTAGTCCAATGTACTAAATGGTTCAAGTGGTACTTATCAAACTGTTACAATGCAAAATAAAAAGGCTGTCCAGAAAGTCAAGATCTAGATTAACTGAGAAATTCAGTGAATTACCTTTCTGCTAACCTACAGTGAGTATTCTCTACCAGAGACCCCAGGTGAACCTCCAGTGTTTGCCTTTGAGGGACAGGCTCCCACTCTACACTTTGCAGGTAAGATGCTGGAAGTAGTTGTTCATGTCAATGCTACATTCACTTACAAGGGATGAACAAATCATATTCAAATCCTTTATTTTGTTGTTCTTTTCCTCCCTGACACAATATACAATGCAAGTTCAGCTGCCTTAATTTTTTTATTAAGACATACCAGGCAGTATCAGGAACAAAACAGAAGACTCAGCAGACAAAGAGTGGTGATGCAGGGAATAAAACAGTACTGAGAAGGGCAACAAATCAACATATGATAGTTTGATTCAAATCTCAACTGTGTGGAAGTAACTGTAGTTCAGTGCCAAAACCAGATTTGGAGATTCTTTCAGTCTTATTTTCCATGCAGTCACCTTCACTGTGCTGTATCATGAAGAGCCTGTCAACAGCCACGAGGCATTTTAAAGTAAAAGTAAATGTTACAGTGAACTCCTTAAAGCACTGAGGAAGCTCAAGGGGTACAGGATTGTTATCATAGATGGAAATTAGTTTTTAAAATAAATTAAAGATGTGGCCTGAACTGTTTTTTCAACTCCAAGAAGGTATGGAACAGAAAGCAGCATCATTATAAACTTAATATTGCTACAGTTGTCTAGGAGAAATGATAATAGCAAGTCTCCACACAGTTATCTGATAAGCTTCTATTAAGCTAAGTTCAAGATATTTCTAGAAGCCTGAATTTTTATCTACATTTTTCCTATTATTGAAGATGCCTTCTTTGCTCCGCTATCTTTGAAGAACATCATGTCACCTTCTCAGTATCAAGCTTGCTCCATTGCTACAAATATTTGAAGTATTAACTATTATGGTGCTCTCATGTTGTTTTGCCTGTGCACAAACTGCTTGCAGCATTCCAGCTGCTAAGGGAGATGGCAAAGTGCTGGAAGCTTGATGCCAAAATGGTCTAAGAGCTTGTTTAGATTTGTGGTCTTCAAAAAAATGAGAACTAGCAGATACCATAAGAGCAGCCTCTCAGCTGGGACACTGAGTAAGAGAGCTCAGGGTGCCAGCTGAGCAACATAGTGATGTGTTGTCCCATCGGTACACAAGTGGCAGAATTACTACATCAAACTGATTATTAAGTAACAGATAATTAATGACAGTGTGGCCAGCATTGCCACTGGCATTTGAACACTCCCAAAACTAAAATGTACATTAACTGTCATTTCCTATTTCTTGTACTCAACTGTGGGTCTCATAAATCATCATTATTATAGAAACACCTTAGCGCCCAGGCACTATCAGGAATAAGAACAAACCAGCACAAGTAACAGCAGAGGTTCATCTTCCTGCCACTCCTGGCACCAAAGCTGGCACCACCAGGTAACAAACTGGCCAAAAAGTCCCTAATTTTTAATTTGAGTGGCTTATTTTGGAGGAAGTGACTACTGAGACATTTACTGCTGGAGTTAAGGATCAGCAGTTTAGGCAGGACACACTTAGGCCAGGTAGCCACTTGGTTCTTGAGAATGCACACACTGGAAAACATAACCGAGGACTGAAATCCTGCACAAATGCCATTACCTTTCCTAGTAAAAAACTCATGGTTGGACAGTTTTGTATACTGTCAATTGTGGTTCTAAGTGTTAATAATCTGCTGATAATCTAAAAACTGCATATATACATGCTATCAGTATTTTTTGCTCTGGGGGAAAAAAAAAACCAACACAGTGTTTTTCGTTCTAATACCCAAGCAATGTCTCAATAGCTGTAGTGAAGGGTGATGGTAGCAGGGAAGGATAGCCTAAGTTAAATAAGTGACTTACTGACTTGTTTATTAATAAAGACAGCCCATTTTTGACCATACTTAGTTATCACCTGATTTACAATGTAGATTTTAAAATTACAGCTTCAGCAGCACATGTACCTCTATGGAGCACATCATTAACGTCTCACGTTTAACTTTTTGAGAGAGTGGAAGAAGCAAGCACTCACCACAAACCAGCTCTTGTGCAGCCTACTTACATTAAAAAAAAAAAAAAAAAAAAAAATCACCTATCACCACATCGCTTTCAAGAAATCTCTGATTTACTTGTATTTGCATACCACAAGCTGTACAGTAACCACCATTTCTGCAGCTCATTAGTAGCCACAAACCCTTTATTGCATTTGTGGGCTGGGTTAATTTTGCAGGTTGGTGAGCACTGAGCAAGTCACAGCCTCAATGTACTGGACATTACACAAGCAGTAACACATCTCACCCTTAAAATATGCCAACAGCACTGACTATCTTCTGCAAAAGGAATCAAGCTTCAAAATATGCATCTTTACTCTCATTTTGAATATCAGATTGTTTGCTGTTCAAGCTTCTCTCCAATACTTTAGCTACCCTCTTCCCAACAGGGCATCCACTCAACTGAGGAAAAAGCAGAAAAAGAAGAATCAAGATTACTAGTCAGGTGCTTTTAAAACAAAACACACCAAAACCCTTTGTAATAATCCAGGTTTTGAAGGAAAAAGTACTGTCTCCTGCTGGCAAAATGGCTGGTGTTAGAAGTTAACAAACTGGTAACTTTGCTGCAGATCCAGTATATTTTATGGCTTCAAACTGTTTCAAAGCAACTATCCAAAAGCTATCTACATAATTAACTATTGTTCAGTGTTGCTCAGTGAAGTCATGTCATCTTTTCAAGACAGAAAGCAGCATAGATACAAAGGTAGAACACAGTGGCTGTTTAGAGCCTGTATCAACAACAAGTAGGACAGCATTTCAAGCTTAACAGTTCTGATCTTCCTCAGAGGGAAAAATTGAGCAGTCAATGCTAGGGAAGTGACGTCTGGAGTATCCAAACAATGACATATGCAGCTCAAGCTCCTTCATGTTTGGTGCAATGCTCTCCAGCCTTTCATGATTTCATATTTCACATCAGATTTCATATTTCACATATGGTCATGGCTGCAGATATCAGGATTAAAATGCTGTCACTCTCCTATCAGCAGCAGGCAAAAAAAAAAAAAAAATGTTTCTCAGCAAATCCAAGGCAGGTTAAACCACATTGTGCCCTAAACCATGTGCTGCAGAGCTCAAAATGACTGTACAATCACTTCTGCACTGGACACTGCAGCCGGTATCTTATAGTGTTTTTATGCTTCTGCTCTAACTTCCAAAATAAGCATACAAAAGAGCATATCTAATAATATCTAAGGTAACACACCGCTCATTTGCTTTTTACAGTGAACATTTAGCTTCACATACAGATAGTGCAGTACCAGATTAATGAACATGGATGCCTGCATCACTAGTCCATTATCCCTACAGTTCAGTAGTTCAACACAAAAAGCCACAACAGCAAGACTTTTAATTTGCAAATTAAACACTTACTGATCTGACATTCTTGTACATGTTATCACAGGACATTAAAGTTGCTCTCAATGTGCAATGATGACTTTAAAATCACAACTTTGTCCAAGTGACAGCTTACTAGAGCAAATCAAGAAAATTTCACTGGAAAAACCTAAGAATACACAGAAGAAATAAGCCAATTACAAAGTGTTTATAGGGTTGGATTTTAAAGTAATCTTCCTGTTACTTGGAAAGATTTTATCCCATAAATACATGGCTAGGCAGCAAGCACTGAACAGGAACTGGGTGAGGCTACCTCCTTTCTCCATATGTAACAGGAGTGTCCTTCAAAAAGAATGCAAGTTTGAACAGGAAAACAGGATCCTGAGCTCTGCAGAAGAAATTAATTAATAGCTACATACAGGTAGCTTATCCTTTGATTTTCTGGACATTGCTAAAACAGCAGTGACATGATAAGCATTGCATGGGTGAGTGTGACAAGTCTGGTGCTTGCAAAGGGCACCTCAGGTGCAAGCTCTGACCTAGCGACCCGAACTAGGGACCCACCCTGGGTTACCCCAGTTCTAAGCCTAGGAGTCTCCATATGTTCCTTCTCAGTAAAAGCTGGTGACCTGCCCTGAAGAAGTGACAAGGAAGGAAATGTCTTAACACATCCTGAACACAGAACACTCAGAACTTACTACTGAACTCAAGGTTACAAGCAGGTATCTGTACCAGGCTGACTCAGAGCCTAAAATCCTGTACGTGACCACTTTTATCACACATTTGTTCAGATGATTGTCCTATTTTCCTCAAAAGAAGCCCAGGCTAAATTGGGACACCTTATTCAGTCAGCTGGCACTGGGGCATTTGTCTCAAAGGCACTTTAACTTGAATCCTTCAGCTTCTGGGAGGATGCTCTACCCTAAAGGGCATTAAGCACAGCTCTCTTGAGCTTTCCCCTTGGCATCAGGCCACTGCCCTGACAGGAATGCAAAAGCCCCACCCAGAAGACAAAAGAAGCCTGACTGCTCAGACCACCAGGCTTGGAAAAAGCTGTCAGGATCATAAATATTTCACACTGGAAAGTGAGCTGGTGAACAGAAGCGATCCCTCCTTCCATCTGAGCACCTTAGGCTACAGGGGCACATTCCCTCACTGCTGGCTGGGTTTGGCTTCTCTTGGCCACTTTGCAGCCAAGAGCCCAGGAGGCAAAAGTTTCAACAATGGGAAAGAATTCCTCACTAGGAACTCAAAGCCTGATGACTATTTTACCCCCCAGTGCCAGAAGATACAAGCTTAGCTTCTTCAAGATGAAGAGAAAAACCTATCTCCAAGCAGTAATTCAAAGTTGACCAGTACTCTTGTCTGAGGGCCACACTACATTTCTTGCACAAGCCAAAGCCCTGAGGAAGGCACAGTTGTCTCCCAGACAAGAGATGGCAGAAGGACTCCAAGTCCTGCTACAAAGCTGAGGACTTACAAGTACATGGGGTGGCCCTTAACATCACTCTTCTGTACAGAAGCTGTTGACACTTGAAGCACCTCTGCACAATTTTAGTTCTTTACCCTACTTACAAAAAATTGCTCTAAAACTGATAGTTACAAGGCAAGATCGTATAGGATAAAAATACTGCAACAAAAGCATAGCAGGGATGAGTTAAGAAGACTGTATTCTTCCTCAGCTTTAAGCAGAACTTTGACCTTGAACAATCAAACTTGCCTAGATCAAAGAGAAAAGAACAACAAACCCAAATAATGAACTGAAGGCCTATGTGCTGTACTACAGCAAAGCTAAGCAAACTCCAGGTCAGAGACCCAAAATATGTGAGCACCAATCACCCTTCCTCCTTTATCATAGTCATGTATAAGAAAAGCATGGATAAACTCAGTGTAGTAGAATGGGATCCAGTAATGCAGCTCACAAATATGTGTAAAAGGCACACAACAGATGCTTTGTTTTATTTGTGAATGTGAAGCTCCCTACAAAATACTCCATACTTTAGGAAGGAGGCTACTGAGCACTGTGAAAAGCCTGACATGTCAAGTGGGAACACAACACAAGAGTTTTGAAGGCAAGCTTGAGCATGGGTCTGAGCTTAGGGCTGGCAATTAGGGAGATGCAAGCATCAGTATGAAGAGGTTCCCACTTACACAAAGGTGTAATGGGTCAGCATGGACACAATTTCAAAGGTTTGATCAAGAGTTAAGCAATTCACACACCACCTGTATTTTGCTAACTATTACAAAGTAACACTAAGGACAAAAGTTTAGCAGAATCCAAAAGGGGTTGGGCATTGTATGAACAGTATGAATATTCATAATTACATTAGCTAGCATAAAACAATTTATAAAAGGATTAAAAGAATACCAAGTCCTGTGGCATGACCAAGCCACTGTTTTACAGATAAATTGTTCCTTCTGGTTGTTTTGTTTAGTGTGGAGCAGTAAAACCCATATCCACTCTTCTATCAACTGTTAGCTAAACCACACCAGGGATGAGGCTACAAAAAACAAAATCAAACTAGATTTCAGTTGCTCAGGGTTTCAGATTCTCTAGTGAGATTGTTCAAGTATTTATTACATTCACCTTTGAATAAAAGCAACCCAGGCCAAACTTCAGCTGATTCATACTCATGAATGCTTGCAACACAATCTAAAACTGAGACATTTAAGTCAAAGAAGTTGATGTGACCCACCCTCCGATCCTGATCACCACAACAAAACACCCAGACCATCACAATGAAACACCCAAGTAAAGCAATGCCCTGCTGATTTCAGCTAAGGAAGCTGGAGAAAAAAAAAACCTTCAAAGGTCTCTAACAGGCTTGCCCTGTCCTGTCCTAGAACAGATCAGTCAGTCGAGATCTGTCTCCGTTGAGGTTTGTCACCAGTCATAGGACTACTTGCTCATTTCAGGGGAGTTTAACCTCTTTGATCTCATACCTTAGGCTCTGAGCTTTCAGTCCAGTACTAGTCTCATGGAATAAATATGTTTAGAAACCAAATATTTTTAGCAGCCTGCCTTCTTTGCACCTACAAAGAGCAGCTTCGTTTCCAATTAGCTCCATGAAATGGCAGAAAGATTCAGACAAAGGAGATGTAATTAACAAATTGTCTCCATCTGAAGTGCCAGGTACCATAAGCACTCTTCCAAAAACCCAGACTACTCGTGTCCCTAGTTTATAAGACTACTTATATCAAGATTCATTTTGACAGAAGAGTAGATTTGATTGCACCAGGCCTTTATGGAACTTTTAGCTGTTAAAACAGTGAGAGCAGACAAAGAATATCAGATCCAAATGGAAAGCAGCCTACTGTAGGTACAGAATACAGGAGTTTCCATCAAATGATTCAGGTTTCATCCCATACTCCCTCACTTTTTAAATTACATGCTCTCTGCCCATGATAGGAAATATTTGGAAAATGTATGATTTTACTTTCAGAGGTGATTTGTGAATATTAATCTGTTGATCAGTGTCAGATGAAGTTTCAGAAGCCTTAAGTAGTTTAAGTACTGTATCCAAGATGAGCATGTTTAGTGTAAGAACAACTTGAGGGGTCAGAGGGAAGTATGAAACAGGTTAAAAGCTCATAAGCCAGAAAGGAAGAAATCCTGTATAGGTATTTTTGCCATTGTTCCTTCAGCAAAAGCCACTCATAAACCCTACCATCAGTACCTGCTTTACACCAGGGACTAATTTTTAAACATTTCAGTACTGTAGAAGCTGTTGTTACTTGACAAGGAAAACTTCCCTCTAGTTTGGCAAGGCTTAAGAAGTTCAATCAACTGTTAATTTTAACACTGGTTTACAGTATTAAACTGTAAACTGGTTTACAGTGTTAACTTCCCCTAGTAGGGAAAGTTAGAAGATACTTTGCTTGTACTGAAAACTGTGGCTCAGCAGAAGTAGACAAATGATGGAAGCATTGAATGAAAGAACCAGAGCACTAAACTGGATCTGCATAATAGAAACATCAAATCTGCCTAGGATGCTGACCACTAAAAGCCAGGCAGGTTTTAAACAGGCAGGTAGAAAAATTGAAATATATAGTGCATGTTTCTGTAGAGAAGGGTTTTTTCCCTAGGAAAAAACAAACCAAGAAAAACACGAGCTAGGAAATCACTTGTAACACCAGTTTTCACCACTTCTGTTTGCAGCTTATGAGATTCCATTTGAACAAAGCTTCTGACCATGACCTTTCACAAGTCACTACACAGAGAAGCTCAGAAACCAGATATTACATGAGAGGCATAAAGCATACACTTAGTCTTCTGTAACTTCTCTAAGCACCTGGTGTTCTGCTTAAGATTCAGTGCCTGTAGAAATACCTGTTGTAGCTGGCAGTCACAAATATGCTTGTGGCAGCAGGAAACAACTGGCTCAAACTCTGCTCATTTTATTCAGTCAGTCTTTCTCTGGGGTTCTTTAGGTCAACATGAAAGAGAATGAAGTACTCCATAAGGAAATGAAAAGATTAAAACTTACTAGTTGTACCCACAGAAGCACAAAAAAGCGTGTGCAATCATGATTAGCAAAACACCCATGGTAAGATGTCTCAGTTTCTCACTACAATAAGCACTACAAGGGCTTAAACCAATCCCTGACACAGTTGTAGTTTCTTCAGTTTAGCTCCAACATGGAATACAGTTCCCATACAGGTATCTGCTTGCATGCAGTTTATTTTGCATGGGGTTTTGCTGCAGTATTTGTATGACTATCAAACACTGGGACTGCATGGTGAAGTGCTCCTGTAGAACCTGAGCTCACACCACGTTTATCAGCCACTTTTTTGGAAATGAAGATCCCCTGTGAGGTCTTTGTTTCTTCCCATGGATCTTGCTTTGTGGAGGGAGAGGGCAACCAGACACACTGTCATTACAAAAGAGGAACCATGAATGTTGCATCACTCAAGAATCCCACCACTGAAAACAGCAACTTCCTACTGTAGTCAAATCAATTCCCTGTATAAACCTCAAGCTGTTCATTGCCCCTGATTCTTCTGTCCACCCATTGCCACTTCTTCATCTTAACATTTGCTAGTTATTTTCTTAGAGATATTTAAGTGACTGCAGTTGCCAAGACAACCACTTCATCAACACCAGCACCTCAGCTCATCTATCTTGGGCTTCCCTTCCATTCAGCATGACTTCTACGAAATCAGCTGCCAGAAACACTCATTTGGAATCTGGCTTTTTTTTAAAACAAGAAGAACGAGCAAACACAAAAACAAGCACAGAACTTTCAGTAGCCTTTGAGATCTTCAGTCCTAAGAAACTCAAGTTCTTTTCTTAGGAAAAGATTTTTTTTAATTGTACCTTCAGAAACAAGGCTTCCTTTAAAGTTGTGAGAAGTCTGACATCTTAAATTCCAAGGCACTGATGCAGTGAAGGGGAAGATGCAATCACAGAGATATACATTCAAACCAGGTTTATGCATGCCCATGCTGTCACTTTCAGTAAGTCACAGAAATCATCTTCTATCTTGTTTTCTGTTACCAAGAGAAGTAAAGAGTGACTCAATATTTCTTATAATACTTTCCAAGCTCAGCTAGTCTTTAGAATGCACGCCCATACAGGTATCTTCTAAAAAACACCACAGAACTTCCACAAAAAATTAATTCACAGATAATCCCCATAGCTATATGCATGTTTTAACTAAGTGAAGCTTCACCTGTCAGAGTCTCTTGCCATGGCAGTCACAAAACCTGATGGAAATTCAGCAGAGTTCTGCAAGCAGCTATATGCACAGGAAATACAATACAGTTTCTACGAGTTTCACAACAGTAAAAGTAGGCAAATAAGACATGCATAACACTCTCCTTCCCCCGGTCCATCTACTTTAGACCCCCAAAAAAAGAAGGCATCACAACTTCAATCACAACAAGAGCTTTGATCAGAATTTACATCTTACAAAATATGGAGTAAGTCAGTGGAAAGTTAAGGCATATAGGCTCATTTGGTTAAGTTCTACCACCACCAAAGATACAAGAGGTGGTAGCACTTAGGCTTTCTGTCAGCACCTGAAGCCATCCAAAAGCAGCTTCCCAAGTTTTTCGTCATGGCCCTTGTTGCTGTGACTTCCACATAGATTTACAGCTGCAACTGTACCAGCTTTGCATCTGTCAGCATGGATACTGGTACCAGTCTAACCATGGCAACGTAGGATTAAGCTTGGGCTGCAAAACCATTTTGTAAGCTGGGTCAATTCACAACTGGTGTTAAATATCATGCTGCAGCTACCAGGCTACTACTGTGCTTGAGACAGGTCAAATGTGCTATTGCTGCAATGCAGACATACTTAAACATTATAAAATTATCTCAGTGGTTTAATACTGCAAACCTAGCTGTTTTGCCATGGTTGACACTGTCACTGAAGAAAGCTCCATGTATTCCTTTCACTGTACCTATTAACACAAGGTTTACCAAAATACGACAGCAGGAGACTTTTTATTCTGTCTGAACTCAAACTCTACACAGCAATCTCATTAAGCTGTGACAAATTATTTTAGTGAATAAACATTATTCAGCAGTACTTATCAATGTCCTTATAACTAAAGCAAAGAAGTCTCTGGCTGTTAGAAAAATCAGCTTTCCTTATAAAAGGAAAGGTACCTGCAGGTCAGTTGTGCTGTAGGTTTCTATTTAAAGTTCTTGCTAAGTGTAGCATTTGGCTTTCTGCCCATGTGTTTTAAGATCAGTGCTGTGGCACAGCCTGGGTAATTGCACTTCAGGTGACAAGCACAACAGAATGTGGAGGCACGTCTGTAATATACCCCAAAGCTCACCTGAACTTAATAGAACCAAATCTTGCCCTGCAAACATGTCAGCTCCCCAAAGGGCCATGCCAGGCTGTTTCCCTGGCCATGCAACAGAGCTGTGACCCATTTCACACTTCAACACTTGACAATAAATCCTGCATACTGGTCTTGCTACCCAGAGAAACTTTATTTTGAACTTACTATTGACAGGAGAGAGGGCCTGGGGTGGCTGTGTCAGAGCAGCACAGGAGCTGGAGCCCTTGAGACAATGCAAGAAAAATCCCAGAGGTGGGACATAAAATATCTGGGTAGCTCCAAAGTCAGTGAAGATCCCTCTGATATTCCACACACTAAGGCAGCCAAGGCATAGCTTTGCCTCTTCCAATGAGAAGTTTATACAGATTCTCTCTTTTTCTGAGAATTATTTGTGAAGCCTGCATAGCATACATCCCCCCCAGCAAGCCTACATACCCAGGTCTTGACTTGATAGTTTTCCACAACAGGAATGTCCCTCTCCTCCCCCAGGTGAAGTTACACAACTCCAGCTTTATTTTTTGCTCTTGGAGAATTACTGCAGCTGCCTCATGGACAAAGTCTGTGCAGAGGAGTGTGACTTGTCAGTACATCAGGATCTGTGCTGGGGCGCTTCAAGGAACTGCTCAGGTTTTTATTTTTAAAATCCATGAACAAGTAGAAGTTCTTCAAAAATTTTTTGCAGTCTGGAATCTATTCACTTGAGAATTTCTTCAGCTATTCCAGATTTAAATATTGTACTTGTAAACATAGAAGTTGAATTTGTTTTGGAAGAAAGCTTTCCCATGTGCTATCTATGAAAAGCAAAACACTTTATACCTACAGATTTAATCAACTATGCTATTATAGGACATACCCACTTTATATAAAAATGTAAATTTATCCAGGATCATGAATATGAGCTCAACATAGGTAAGACTACTTTACTATCCTATTCACTACCTGCCTCTTTCTGCTGTTGAAGAACACTTTGGCCCTACCTTACATGCAAAGCTCTACAAAGCTCCCATACTTCTACATGACTCTTCCAGTCCTAGCCCTGTGTCCTTCAGATGAACACCTCTTTTGCCATTTGCCAACAGATCTAGAACAATGCATTGCATTAGCTCTCTCATCCTGTTTGTGTAGCATCCACAGACTATTCTCGACAAGTACTGTGCTTCACCCACACAATAGGCCTAACAGATGATGAATTCTGGATTGTGTATCCCTTTCACCCAGGCTAACATCAGATCGTAGCAATTCGCATTCAGTCTAAATGTGACACAGCAACACTTAATAGCTTTACCAAACGAAGTTCTACTAAACCAAAGAAGGCTTGTTGGTTGCTACCTAGCAGAAGACAGTGTTTTGTTGATTATATGAGTATCTAGCAACAGACACAAACCTTTCTCAGACAGAAGCAGCAGCTTTCCCATAACCCTCTTACTCCATGTTTGCATAATCAAGTTATCAATCTGCAAATGCAGATCTAAATTCAACATGCCAAGTGCTAACAGTAGGCCGTAGGCTCAACCTAAATTTTGTAAGGTTTTCTGCATTACTACAGCTGCACAAGCTATGTATCACATAGTAGCCTAAGAAGACTGGAGTTCTCTATGAGCACAGGGACACCCTTTCCCAGTGTCATAGTGTTCTTCTGCCATAACACAACACCTGCAGTTTTTCTAATAAAAAGATTTAGAATAGAGCTTGGATTACAAAAAAGAAAAAAAACAAGAAACCCAGCTATCCAATAGCTATTCATACAGAATCTGTTCCAGGAAACATAATCTAATATTCCTTCTAGAGTAAAGAAGTCACTGCTCTGTGCTTAACAGGACAAGGGAAGAAAAACCCCAAAGCTTGTTATCTCCAGCTATGAACTAATGCATGTTGAACAAGACAGCTCAAATATCACAAATTAATTGCTATGTACAAGAATTAAAGCTACAGTAACTGATGCAGCCATCCAGCACCTCAATAGTTCATTTCAATCCAAAGACCTGCATCCAGAGCTTTGCTACATTTGCCAAGTATAATTCACAGGCTCTCCCTAGCACCCCCAGCAAGCTTAATTTTGTTCCTAATAGCAAACAGTAGTCACCTAGAAGTGCTGGTCAGAAGTATGCATACCAAAATACTTCACTGTTCTCTTGAATAGAGGTGGGAGACACCCACGTATTCAGCATAGCTGATAGCTTCAGTGGGGAAGACAAAGAGAACAAGGTTGAGACATCAGGAGCTCTAATCAGGTCACACTTGGTCATGTCCCAAGCACAGTCAGGGAATTAAGGAAAGGGAGAGACCTGAAATGGACGTGGATTCCCAGAGACCCCAGGAAAGATGAAGAAGCCTGGTAGCACCACAGTAACAGGTCTGTTGTAGCCAAATGTGCTTGGGCCACCCTCAAGGCCACTGCCATTGCACAGAGCTGACCCCACAGTATCTGGCACGACCTACCTGGGCAGCAGGAAAGATAACAAGATGAAGATTGCTGAAGTGACACTTCATTGCACTCCCTGAGGCTGGGGAACAGCCAATGCCATGTTTTGGATTGCTTACTCACAACCCTTACTCCAGTGTCACCTGAGCCAGCACTTCAACCTTAGTTCCCTGGCTAAGGTAGGCAGCACATACCTACAGCAGCCAGCCCAGCTGTGGTTTCCACAATTACCATTGAGCAACATAGCTTTTCACAGCTTCTGTTGATTGCCAGCACGTCACTTAGCTGTCCCTTGCAGGCAAAATATAGACCCTGGCTGAAGACCTCAAGCATAAGTATCACTCATACTGGAGAAATGAACCGAAGAACTAAATATTTAGGAGGCATGGGATAAGCCTATGGCTTTGATGAAAATTATCATCTGTCCAAGTTGAACATTTCAGTACTATGAAGCACTGAAATCAGAGTATCACATCCAGCAACACTGTAAGTCAGACTTACTCCATAACATCCAGAAGAAAGTGGTCAAGACCAACCAGCTTCTGGTCCCACATCTCCTTAAAAGTAGCAAATACAACTACCATCTCTTTCCAGCTATGGAGAACAGCCACAGATTGTATGTGATCCAGACAGTAAACTCTGCTGCTATCACCATTTAAAATGAGCTCCAGAGTTATGTTCCACAATGACACTGACAAGGCTGGCCTTTACCTCCTAATGAGTCTATCAATAATCTTCCAAGGGACAAAAGAAATCCCAGTTTTTAAATCTTTCAAAATTAATCCAGCTAGCTCCAAAATATAAAAGCTCAAATGTTTGCAGCCTCAGTGAAGTTTATACCACCTATCCAGCTATTCCCATTAGTGCTGCTGTTTCAGACCAAAGGCAGCCAACCTTCCTCCAAACCAACTAAAACCTCCAGCAAAAGAACACAGTAAGCAAAACACAAAACTAAACACACACACACAAAAAAAAAAGCAGCAAAAAAACCACAAGTTAAATTTCACAGAAAGCATATTCGTAAAATTTTGAAGCTCATAAGCCTTCGGGTTTCTGGCAGACACTGAGAAATGGAAATCATTCCATATGTTAGTATCAAAAGTTCCATTTTTGTATGCTCCAGTGGAGACCATACAGCAATATAAAACACCAGGTTTCATTTAGAAGCTCACTGATCTTTCAAAAAAGAAGTTGCAATAGGTCCTCCATAGAGAAGTGTTTAAACAACTTAAGTTGTCTCAAGAAATAGCCACCTGACACTTACATAAGTGTTACCATCATCCACTGAATCTGAACACAGAGTTTTCAACAAGAATTGCACCTCAATGCCTTTTCTGCTTCGCATTTTTAATAACTTAGGGCCATAGCACAAAAAAAGTTTAAGCAGAGGTACACTGAAACAGCAATATAATTAAGAACAGACAAGCCGTTCTCTTTCCACCTTAACTAAAAAGTGCTAGCACCTTCATCTGAAACATTCAGGTACATGTTACTGCATGAATAACAAATTAGAACAGATTTAGAAAATAATAATAAGATACTTGGTACAAAAGAGACGTTAATCTCTCACCTTATACTGCTTAATGCACCACTGAAAGGCATTCAGCTGGTAAGTGTGAGTACAATTATCACCTAGATCCAAAATGAAATTCAGTTTTCTTCAATAAATTACAAGAAGCCCATTCTTTTAATAAAGGTGAGTGATTCTAGAGTTATTCTAGCCAAGATAAGCAAACACTTGCACAACAGTGCAGCTTACATCCATGAATTAGAGGCTTATACTAGCAGATTTGATGCAAGAAGAAATCAGTCTTCATGGAATGTACTGTGACTCAAAGCTACTCCATGGCATGGCTTTTGTTTAGACAAGGTCAAAAAGGGTGCCACAAAGAATATTATTTCAACCTTTGCTTAGGTCTGACAGCGAAAGGTTTCTAACTGCAGAGAATTCTGTGGATTGATTTAAAAACAAGAATTTTTGACCAATGCACAAATGACCCAAGTGGCACAGCTGGCTAAACACTGTTCCTTACACTGCTACAGTATGTTTCAAATACTTTTACCTAGGATACTTATCTCAAGAGTCACATAGCTACTGCAGACAAGCATCTGCTCATAACAACTTAAGCTCCAGCTCCCAAGAAAAAGTCCTTTACCTGAACTTCTCAGTTACTTGTATACAAAACAGACTAATGGGAACACAATTTCACACTTTAAGTACTAAAACCTCAAGGAGTGAAACAAAGCCTGCCTGACAGGAAGCCTTCTCCCATAATCACAAATACAATGACACCTGAAAGTGTCACCCACTTAAGCCATCCTTGCTCCCCATATGATAGATTCAATGGAAAAAAACCCCAAACATTCAGGAAATCTCAGTGTCACATTTCTTCAAGTCAAACAAGATTCCAAAATATTCTACATGCACTCCAGTTCGGTGCTTCATCATTTTTCTCCTATTTGTAGACCACTTTGGGCAAATACTTATGCTTTTTTAAATATTTCAGAAAATATGGACAGGCCAGCAGTCAATTTGCCTAATCCAGGCTTTAGGGGGGTGGGACACAATGACCTTCCCCTAAAATTACTGCTATTAAAACTGGTCTGGTGAAATGAGACATTCTCAGTTAGTCACCACCACAAAGCTTAACTGCAATTCCTCTAACTCATCACACACACTGGATAACACACTAAGGTTTTAAATATGAAGTTGCACCCTGGAAATAGCAAGTTAATTTTGTGCATATGTGTGTGTACACATCTGATCACATGCAGCCCTAATTACGAGAGGACCTGCCATGTTATCAGTCACATATGCTCTGGTCTGTCCTTGCTGCAGTCTAACTCTGCTACTTTTCCAACTTTAACCCAGTTACATGCAAGTTCAACACCACCATTTAGTTCATACTATTCATCAGCAGGTATCTGATTATGGGCATAAAACTACACAGGCAAACTGCACGTCAAAGCTCGGAGTTAAGGTTCTGCATGCAGTTTTTTCTTCTGGAAGTTCTTACCCTCTAGGTGTAGAGAGAGCATCACACAGTGTACCTAACATGCAATTAAAGGTAAGATGCCCAGTGTGTATCTCACTAAGTAAAAGAGCAGGTAGTGTAAGTGTAACTTCAAAAAACAAAAAAATAACAAAAAAAAACCCCCAACGAACCAGAAAAAAAACCAACCAACCAAAAAAAAAAAAACCACCAACCAACCAAAAAAAAACCCCAACCAACCAAAAAAAACCACCAACCAACCAAAAAAAAACCACCAACCAACCAAAAAAAAACCCCAACCAACCAAAAAAAAAAAAACCCAACCAACCAACCAAAAAAAAAACCACCAACCAACCAAAAAAAAAACCACCAACCAACCAAAAAAAACCCCACCAACCAACCAAAAAAAACCCCACCAACCAACCAACCAAAAAAACCCCACCAACCAACCAACCAAAAAAACCCACCAACCAACCAACCAAAAAAACCCACCAACCAACCAAAAAAAAAACCACCAACCAACCAAAAAAAACCCCACCAACCAACCAAAAAAACCCACCAACCAACCAACCAAAAAAACCCACCAACCAACCAACCAAAAAAACCCACCAACCAACCAACCAAAAAAACCCACCAACCAACCAACCAAAAAAACCTCCAACCAACCAAAAAAAACCCACCAACCAACCAAAAAAAAACCCCAAACAACCAACCAAAAAAAAACCCCAACCAACCAACCAAAAAAAAACCCCAACCAACCAACCAAAAAAAAAAACCCCAACCAACCAACCAAAAAAAAAACCCCACCAACCAACCAAAAAAACCCACCAACCAGCCAACCAAAAAAACCCACCAACCAACCAACCAAAAAAACCCACCAACCAACCAAAAAAAAACCTCCAACCAACCAAAAAAAACCCACCAACCAACCAAAAAAAAACCCACCAACCAACCAAAAAAAAAACCCCAACCAACCAAAAAAAAACCCCAACCAACCAACCAAAAAAAAACCCCAACCAACCAACCAAAAAAAAACCCCAACCAACCAACCAAAAAACCAACCAACCAAAAAAAAACAACCAACCAAAAAAAAAGAACAACCAACAAAAAAAAGAACAACCAACAAAAAAAAGAACAACCAACAAAAAAAAGAACAACCAACAAAAAAAACCCAAACAACCACAACCAAGAAAACAACCAATCACAACAAAAAAAAACAAAAAACAAACAACCAAAATAAAAAAAAAACCAACAAAAAAATAATAAAAAAAACAAGTTAAAACCACGCCTGAGCTTTTTGGTAAGTTACTGATGTGGTCCCACACTCAGACACTGGCATAACATCACTTGTATACTACATATCTTCAGGACTTAACAGGAGAAGAAAAAAAATAAAAACACCAACACCACTGAGTCAAAAACTTCCACTAATTCCTATTACATGAACCAAATCTAAAGTTATCTACATGTTTTTAATTGCTACCTCTTGGGCAGACCAGAAGCACACTTCTTTGCACTGCTATCCAAGAAGAGAAAAAAAAAAAAATCATGTTTCATTTTACCTTATCCAAGGATCATTCTATGCAAACTCATGGAAATAGAGCCAAACAATGGAAAAATAATGCAAACTGATAGTGCTAAACCTTTCAATGTGGAATGACTGATCACTCTTATTCTAATGTTAGAGATGGGCTGTGCTACAGCTGGCCTGTCTCTTGCAAGACAATGAGACCTAACTACACATGCTGTTGTATTTCCAGGCAGTGTCAGAACTGGAATAACAGAATAACTGCACAGTAACCCTACCTGGATCAGAGGAGCCCTAGGTAAAGGACTGGGAGGCAGCATCCACTGTTAGCTTGCTCATTGCTTCCTGAGGACAGGCAGATGTCCAAAACCAGGCTACAAGCTGGGTGAACTATCTGGAGGGGCTCTGCTGGGCTCACAGACACAACCATCCAAAAAACAATGTGCAACAGCAGAGTGAGGGTCAATCAGGCACTGTCCCAGCATGAGAGCCATAGATCATAACTGTGATCAGTCAACCAATATCTGAAGGTCCTTGCCTGCCTGCAGTTCTGCATCATTTTTGTTTTGGAGATGGCCTGCTCTGAACAGGAGCTCTTCAGAGGCAGAGCAAGCAACTCCAGGCACTGTTCACCTCCAGTTCCATATCCCTGCACAGAACCTCCTTATTAGCATCAATGATACCTGAAGGCAACAAAAGCACAGGATTAAGCACACAGAGACAGAAGCTCTGTAGCACCTTGCAATGCAGAGGCCTGAAGAAGGCAGCTTTTGTGCTGAGAGTACCACTCATTTTTAACTTGACAGCACAGAATTTTTTGAGGAGTTACATAATTCAAAGTGCTTAAGAAACTTCTGTTTGCTTAAGTTTTCTGGGAAGTAGCCTACAACACCAAACTTTAGAACATGGTGCTTGTCCTTGCCATCAGCTACCCATAAGCTATTTCCATATTGATTCTGTGCTCTGAAAAAAAAATAATATTCCCACAAACTGCAAAACAAATTTGGAAACAGCTGAACTCCAAAGATAGAACACCAAACAGCAAGCGATCAATGAGTGACAAAAAAGCAAGGAAAACAATGTCTTGACAAGTATTTAGCCCCCAAATTACTTGAGAAAACTATGCTATGCTTGGGATTCCCCTCTCCCCCCACAACTTATGTGTCATGACTTGCTTATCCAAGCAGTAAAAACACCTTATGAAATAAATTGCCTTAAGAACTATCAAATGGCAACTCTACCAAGGCAGTTAATTCTTCCTATTTCCTTTCATGTTAGGTGTATTCATTTTCATCTACCCAGCCTAAATCACCTCTAAGGGAGCTCTGAATATTGACTCTTGCTCTACATTAAACATTCTTCTTGACACAGCATACTTGGGTCAAACTGTGCTTCTCGGTAATGCTATGCATTTAATTAATGAAGTTCCTATCTGTATGATTTCTCACTTGCACCTTCCCTGAAAGGCTGGCTTCCAGCATAAGAATATGATTCAGCTATGAAAATGAGAATTTCCTTTTTTAAAAGCACTCAAAAGCTGTGATGCTAAGGTGCAATTGCACCAAACAGAGCTTTAAGTAAGCCATCAGGAACCACCTTCTCATAGTTCTGTAAGTATCCTGAAAACATTTCTTGCTCAAAGCACTGGGTAGAGTTTTATTAGCCTCCAGGCTCTGAAGGCCTAAATAATGAAACATTAGACATTGGATTCCAAGGCAGAGACTGATAAACAGTTTCACCCTGCACAAGCTCCAGCCACTGAAATCTCTCCAAAGTAGCACTTATCATCACAAGATCAGAACTTAATGACCTTTGTTGTGGTGGTTCCCATTTAAGTATCAGCTGCCAAAATTAAAAGTGAAGAAGTTCTCCTGCAATGTAGCAAAGAACTCTCTCATCTGAACCGAAGATGCCTGTGACATATGGGTGGCATCGATGAACAGCTCACACGTAGTTCTGCAGATCACCAGCACATTCTGGTTCTCTACGGCTCAGGGACTGCCTGCAAAACCAGAAAAACACATTTCCATTGTCTGCAGATCAATTCAGAACTACCACATAGCCCAGTGGAGTCTGATCTAAAGACCTGCCTTAACACACCATGTTCCTCCCAGATGACCCAAGAAAGAAGCAACTGGCACTATCCATGAACTAGACACAAAACATTTCATTCCAAAAAAAAAAAAAACCCTTCCCTTTGTCACTCAAAATATTCAGTAACTGAATCAGATGTGAGAAAACCAGCCTCTGAGACACACAAGGACTACTCACCTTCCACTCTTAACCTCTGAATGAGCCAGGGACCAAAAACCAAGTTCACCTATTGCAGTCAAATACCAGTTTCCCAACACAACTGATTCTGGCAGAAGCTTCATTCAAACTGGCAATTCCTTGCTGACCCCAGCTGAGGGACAGACATTTGCTCTTATTACTGGAGGACTTAACATCACTGAGCTGGCCTTGTCAGCAAGGAATGGGAGACAACCACTGCCACAGATTAGGTCAGCTCCTTCCTTGAGGGTGGTAATCTGGAACTTAAAACAAAAGGTTGCTCAAAGCACCATTTCCAGTCATCCTGCATGGCTACATAAAGTCAATATATAAAGCAAAGGTTGATATAATCTCCACTGCAGATGTGCACCTTCAGCTGATCCCACAGCAGGGGCTTGTGCTTTGGAACTGCTCTGATAGCTGGTTGACAAAAGCCGCTCTTCACAAAGTGGTTGCTTCTGAACGCTGCTGTCCTTTCCATCTCCCTGGGAGGCCCCAAACTGTGAAGTACTGACTGAACTATCACCAGCTCTCAGGTATTGATAACCTACCATTTGAACAAACATTCAGGTGGACTTGTTTTCTGCTTCCATTTATCAAATGCTGGAGTTACAAGGTTAGCAACTGAAACCGGAATCCATTGCAATGTTGAACCAGCTTTTAACAGCAGAGGCTCCTGTCAAGGGGGTGCAGGGAGAGCACTTCCCTTATTTCAGTTTATTCAGCTAGTTCAACAGCCCAGAAAGCTTGTACTGCTCCAAGAATAAACAAGGTGGCAAAAGCTGATGTTACCACCTCCATGAGCACAAATCAAGAATCTGTATTCCAAATCAACCACCACTAACACTGTCTTTATTAAGGGCACATTAAACTTGGGTTTTCCTCAAAATATTAATATTTGAGCTTAACTAGAAGCCTTTGTACCTTCCCTCCAGTTCCTACCCTCAAACCACACCTCAGGTGGAAGGAAATTCCCAAACTCACATCACCACAAAGTTTTAAAAAGTTACATCCTGTAATTGCGTATTTCTAACCCCACTTACCTGATCTTGGGAAACTAAAATTACAAAACAAGATGAAGCCAGATATTTAATCAGGCTAAGAAATCTGGAAAATAAATCAGATTCTGATTTAAGATAGTGCTCACCTTACCTGTACTATGAATGTATCAAAGAAGCCAACCAGTCAAATAAGGTTTAGGGCATTAATCAGTAAGCCAAGTCTAACTTATCTAATGGTTATCTAATGGTTTGCCTGAAGGCCCAATACAAAGAAAGCCAAGAACATCCCTTCTCAGGACAAGACTCCTTCTCCCTGGATGGAATGAGGGTCTAAGACCACTTGTTCTAGTGGCTGAGAATTTAGGATGCAGAACCAAAAATCAAAAGCTAACAAGAAGCCAAAAACACACCACCATGCACAGCTCCTCACGGAGGAAAAACGAGACAGAAACAACACAGGGCAGACTTCAGCCACGTCACTTGAAGGGAACACCTCTGGTGTGGAGGGGTGAAGGCAGCATGAAACCCTCACCTCCCACTCTCCAAATAAGCACTGTAAAACCATTCAGAAGAATTCAGAACACAGACAAGGATATCAAATATCCTAAAAGATAACACACTCAGAATACTGAGATAAGGCACCTGGCAACCATGCCTAAATCTACACTTGTCACCACAGATCCCAAGATTATTTCACAGGATGCTTCAGCATCTTTCCAGGAACAATTACAAACACGCAGTCCAGAGAGCTCCCCAACTAAAGAAACATTTTAGCCCATCATGATTTCTTTGAAAAAAACATATGAGTAAGGATGTAAGTGCAGGAAGTGGTTGTCTCACCATTCGGATGTAAAAATGACCCAGTTACCAACCCAGGACTAGAGGAACTTCCTGAGTAAGTAATAACGGAGGTGAATCTAAGAATATACCTATCATACCTACATGAGTAACTGGCCAATTCATTACAAAAGGCAAACCTTCTGCCAGATCTCCCCCTTTCCTTCAAAACAATGAGGCACAACTGAACATGACTCAAATCTATTATTCCTCAAACTACAGGTTATTTTGGTTATGTGGAACAAAGCCCTTAAACCTTGACCCAGAGAAGCCAAGAGGCACTGAAAATGCACATTAGCCAAGCACAGAGATCATCCAAAAATTTTTACAGTTTGACAGAGGCCGAAGGGCATGAAATGCAGCAGGAGCCACTACTGAAAGAGTAACTCCTGGGACCAATGAGCTGACAGGGACAATAATTTTCCAGAGGCAAAGCAGACATCAAGTGCAATGGGGTATGCCCAATGCTACATACCTTCCATAAGCACTAAGTTTTTTTAACTGCTTGTTTTAAGAAAAATGTGCAGCTCCTTCACCTCCTCCAGCTGTTCTGACAATGTAAGTCTGCTCACTTCTGGAACAGCACAGCAGCACCAGATTTCTTGCTTACAGTATTTAAAAGGAGGGAGATAACAACCACCAAAGTTTCTGGTGTTTTGTTTTTTCCTTTGATTAACAGGAAAGCTGAGAGACCAATTTAAAGCATGTATCTACCTTCACCGATTCAGTTCTCCCATAGCCCTTCGAAGACTGTGCTCCAAAAGTTTGGCAAGGAGGAAAAGAAAAAAAGGGAAGGGGGGGGGGGGGAGAAAGGGGGCAAAAAATAACCCCTGAAAACAGTCCTGAAGTACCATGAAGTTTTGAGGAAGAAACAGCCTTTATCCTGGATTACCCATCCTACACCGTATGCTCCTGTACGACGGGGGAGGCCAGCGTGGGAAGGGCGGGAAGCCCCTTACTTCGGTGTAAATAATAATAATAAAAGAGACCAGAGCCAAGACGACAACTTGGAGGTGGAAGAATTCGCACCTTGCCGTGAGGTACCTGCCGTACTTTGGGGTCGAGGGAGGGAAACGCCAGGGAAGAGACCGCTGCCTCCCCAAAACGCACCCCGGGAGCGAGGAAGGGGGGGGGTCCCGCAGGCCCCATCCCGCTACACGGACCCTCCCCGTCCCCCAGCACCGGGAGGAAGAGGGGCAGGTGTCCGGGGCACCACCGAGGGTTCCCGGGCCTCCCTCCTTCCCTTCCTCCCGCTGGGGGCGGAGGGTCTGGCAGCAGCCGTGGGCCCACCGCCTCACCGGGGCCCGACAAAGAGGCCCGGGGCAGGCGGAGGAGGAGGAGGAGGAGGAGGGGTGTGCAGGCCCCGGCGGCAGCTCCTGGGGACCACCGCGGTGGCGTGAGGCCCGGTGGGGCGGGTGGGAAGCCTGGCAGGCCGTACCTTGAAGTACCCGCCCTCGTAGAGGGTATTGGGGGGCCCGAAGATCGCCACCTCCCAGTTGTAGAGGTCGGACTCGTCGACCAGGGTGATGCGGAAGCCTTCCACCGGCTCCTCCTGCAGCGACTTCAGCTCCAGCATCAGCGCCTTCTGCGAGCTGCTCATCTGCTGCTGGGCCATGGCGCGGCGCGGCGCGGCCAACGCCGCCCCAACGCCAACGCCGCCGCCGCTGCTGCTGCCGCCGCCGCTGCTGCTGCTGCTGCTGCTGCCACCCCGCGCCGCCGCTGCTGCCTCCTCTGCCGCTGCTGCCGCCGTTGCCTCTTCCGCCGCCGCGCTGCCCCGCGGGCCCCCGCCCCTCCCCGCGCTGACGGGCCCCGCAGCCCCCGCCGACACTTCCTTTTGTGACGGCGCCCGCTTGGCCGCTGACCTCAGCGCGCCGACACACGCCCCGCCCCGCCGCCCCGCCCCGCCCCGCCCCGCTGCCCCGCCGCCCCGCTGACACGCCCCGCCCTGCCGCCCCGCCCCGCCTCTCTGCCCCGCCCCGCCGCCCCGCCCCGCTGACACGCCCCGCTGACACGCCCCGCCCCTCTGCCCCGCCCCGCTGACACGCCCCGCCCCGCCCCGCTGACACGCCCCGCCCCTCTGCCCCGCCCCGCTGACACGCCCCGCCGCGAGACACGCCCCCTTAAAGGGACAGCGCGGTCCCAGCCCCCGAGGGAAGGGGTACGGGGGAGAGGGGGTGGGGTGGGGTGGGGTGGGATGGGATGGGATGGGATGGGATGGGATGGGATGGGATGGGATGGGATGGGATGGGATGGGAGGCAACTCAGGGGTTTTGGTAAAAAGAGTTATTTTTGAGAAGTGAGCTTGCATAGGAAACGAGAACCTGATTGTTGTATCCCAGACCTGCTTGTTTAATCCAAAACCTTCTTGTTGTATCCCAGTCCTTCTTGTTTTATCCCAAACCTGCTTCTTGTATCCCAAACCTTCTTGTTGTATCCCAAACCTTCTTGTTGTATCCCAAACCTGCTTGTTTAATCCCAAACCTTCTTGTTGCATCACAAACCTTCTTATTGTGTCCCAAACCTGCTTGTTTTATCCCAAACCTGCTTCTTGTATCCCAGACCTTCTTGTTGTATCCCAAACCTTCTTGTTTTATCCCAAACCTTCTTGTTTTATCCCAAACCTTCTTGTTGTATCCCAAACCTTCTTATTATATCCCAAACCTTCTTGTTTTATCCCAAACCTGCTTTTTTAATCCCAAACCTTCTTGTTGCATCACAAACCTTCTTATTGTATCCCAAACCTTCTTGTTGTATCCCAAACCAGCTTCTTTTATCCCAAACCTTCTTGTTTAATCCCAAACCTTCTTATTGTAACCCAAACCTTCTTGTTTTATCCCAAACCTGCTTGCTTTATCCCAAACCTGCTCGTCAAACCTCCCAAACTGCTGTCAGTACCCTACTGACTCAGCTCTGGGCTCCTGTGCCAGGGGCACGGCTCATCCCAGCTCCCTGGGGAGTTCTCTGAACACCCGCAGTTCCCTCTGGGATGGATATGGAATCTCCTGCCCTCTGTGGCACCGTGCCCACACGCTGGCTCCTGGAGAGATCCTGCTCGTAGTGTCCCCACAGCACAGGGAAAAACCTGAACTGGGGGTGGCTGGGAAGCTCAGGAAGAAGAATTTTAAGAATTCTTAAAATCTCAGAATCATGGAAGGGTTTGGCTTGGGAGGGACCTTAAAGATCACCTGATTCCAAGCCCCCTGCCCTGGACAGGGACACCTCCCTCTAATCCAGGTTGCTCCCAGCCCCATCCAGCCTGGCCTTGAAGACTTCCAGGGATGGGGCAGCCACAGCTTCCCTGGGCAGCCTGTGCCAGCATCTCACCAGCCTCACAGTGAAGAATTTCTTCCTAATACCTAAATCTCCTCTCTTTCAGTTTGAAACCGTTCTCCCTTGTTCTGTCACTCTATGCCCATGTAAAAAGCCCCTCTCCAGCTTTCCTGGATCCCCTTCAGGTACTGGAAGGTGCTCTAAAGTTTTCTCTTCTCCAGGCTGAACAACCCCAGCTCTCTCAGCCTGTTTCCATCGCAGAGGTGCTCCAGCTCTCTCATCATATCCATGGTCTCCTCAAAAGCTCCATGTCCTTCCCAAACCGGATGGATCACTCCAAAAGAAGGGGGGGGGGGATGTCTCATGAGAGTGGAGGGGATGGGCAGATCCCCACTCTTTCCCTGCTGCCCATGCACTTCTTTTGGTGGATCCCAGGCCATGGTTGGCTTTCTGGGCTGGAAGTGCTTGCTGGCCCACGTTGGTCTTCTCACCAAGCAACCCTCCCAAAGCTGTCTCCTCAGGACTGCTCTCAATCCATTCCTTGTCCAGCCTGTGTTTGTCCCCGGGATTGCTGCAGACCAGGTGCAAGAGCTTGCACTATGTCCTTGTGTAACATGGAGGCACCTCCCAAGCTTGCCAAGGTCCCTCTGGCTGACATCCCCTCCTTCCAGCATCTCATCCACACCACACAGCTTGGTGTTGCTGGCAAACCTGTCGAGGGTGTACCCTGTTCCACTGACCAAGAGATTAAAGCAGCACTAAACCCTAAAAGTCAGCTCCCCAGAAGCAGTTGAGGAGAAGCAGAGAGTTGCTCCCCTCCCATGGGGGTCATTTCCATGGGGCTAGACTTATGGGAGCTATGGGCAGAAAATGCAGTTTTGAGTCTTCCCCCCCTTCCTCATCCTGGTTAAGGGTGACAAACTTTTACTCAGGCAGCAAGATAATATCTTTAATATCTTCATCAATGATCTGGACAAGGGGATTGAGTGCATCCAGATTTAATTGCAGATGACACCAGATTGGGTGAGTGTTGATCTGCCTGAGGGTAGGAAGGCTCTGCAGAGGGACCTGGGCAAGCTGGACTGATGGGACAAGGCCAATTAATTGTATGAGATTCAACAAGGCCAAGTGCTAGGTCCTGCTCTGGGGTCACAACAACCCCAGGCAATGGTGCAGGTCTGGGGAAGAGTGACTGGAAAGATGTCCAGGGAAAAAGGACCTGGAAGTGCTGGTTGACAGAAGATGAATATGAGTCAGCGTGTGTCCAGGTGGCCAAGAAGGCCCACAGCATCCTGGCCTGTATCACCAAGACTAGCCAGCAGGGCCTGGGAAAGGATTGTCCCCCTGTACTGGGCACTGATGAGGCCACACCTCAAATACAGGGTTCAGTTCTGAGCCCCTCAGTGACAGAAGTACATTTAGATGATGAGCATGAAAATCTGGGTTTCACCACTGCAAACACTAATGCCTGCCCCTGCCCTGCACATGAGACCATCAAGAAATACCCCATGTGGATGTTCTTGCAACATGGACATCTTACCTCAGCTGAGAGAGGAGAAATAATAAAGATGTAACAACCCTGACAGAGAGAAGGTGATGAAAATCCCTTGAATTAAAGAATTAATGTGGTTCTACTGGGAAGAATAAAAGCCATGGAGCTGTGGTGCTGAGGGACTTGGTTTAGTGGTAGATTTGGCAGTGCTGTGTGGATGGTTGGACTTGATGGACTCAAAGGTCTTTTCCAATAAAAGCGGTGCCTTGATTGAATGATTCTATAAAACTGAATGATTAACAGGCTGCAATGAATTCTAAGTTAATTATAAATGTCAGAATTATTTGAAGGAAATATCGGCTGCTTGTGGACTTGAGGTCAAATAAAAATTGGAGATTAATAAAAATGAAAATGGTGTAATGCCTTAATAAAAATCTGTGGCATCAGATTACATGGAGTCCAAGGATAAAATAGTAAAATACGCTGAGATGATGCTGTATAGAGAGATATTTCTTTCTCTAGAAAGATAGTTTACTTTACAGAATTAATTAAGAAAACAAAGTGCTCAAAGACAGGAAAAACAAAGGGACAGTCAACAGGGACTGTCCAGAAAGTAGGAACAGTGAATGGAGAATACTTTTTTTATTAGACTGTGGGACTCATGCTGCAAAGGGTTGCTCCATCCAACAACACAGTGACAATCAGAGAGGAAAGACATTTATTCTAACAGTAACATGGGTACCACAGTTACCATGTAGAAAGTAATGGGATTGACTGGACACCTCATGTTTGAGATACCTTAACCCATTTTTTCTTGGCATTCTGCATATGTCAGGGCTTAGTCCACCTCACAGAGGCGGACTCCTCCTTGAACAAACAGGTTTGATGATGTGTCCCATCATCCTCACATTCTTAGGTAGCTTTGCCTCTGTTACCTCTTCTTTCCCATCCTGAGGACAGCCCTGTGGCCATGGGTGACCATTAGACACACCTCTCTTTTCCAGAGTCGTGGACTTTCCCCAAAGCATGGGACCAAAAGTGGAGACTCCATACATTGATGGGGGATCATGCAGCTGGGGCAGCCTGTGCTGCACATGGACCTTGAAGTCTGTACTTGGCACTTGGCTGCCACTGTTCCTTCTCCAGACCTTTGCCCAGGAAGGATAGCAGGAGGCAAACTGTTTTCCATGAGCAACAGCTGTTACCAGGACAAATATTTTGATGGACCAGTGATGGTGACTGCCACTGGTAGCCAGTCCAGGTTTTGTGGCTGTCTCCAGGCTGTGCTTGGTTGGACTTGATGATCTTAAAGGTCAATCTCAATGATTCTATGATTCCAAATAGTATATCTTGAAATGCTGGGGGCCTAGACCCTTGCAAAGTCTCACTTTAAAGCTGTCCTGGCAGAGACCGGCAAATGTTTTATTTATAGTTGGGATGAGCACTTCCTCACTGCCATCTCCAGGCTGCCCAGCTATGCTGTGAAAAAGCACGTGTTCCTGTACATGCAGGCACAGATCAGCCACTGTCATTCACTCCTTACCACCCTGGACTGAGCTCAGATTTACAGAAAGCTTCTGAATTCTGTTCTCACATCCTTAACCTGGGTGTTAGCAGGATTGATCACAAACATTTGTGTGGCCAAAGCATCCCTGGTTGAAGAGCTCCTCTGTGGTTGAGCTATACCATCCTGGGTGTGTTTAGTGGTGTGAGCTCAGACTTGTGTCCTTCTTATTTGTGTCTTGGGTTGACAGACTTATTATTTCATCAATATTAAGTCAACTGACAGGACACATGAATGGAAGTCATGCTCTGACTTTGCTGCTAGGCTTGCTGGGTTCTTCCGTCACTGCTGAGTTTGGTTACTCTTCTCAGTACCTCAGCATCTGAGCTACATCTGTGAGACATGATGCTCTCAGCAGTGATTCCTCCAGGAGAAAGAAAATGCTTCACCTCTGCTTGCCGTGTTCCATCTGGCCCTGCTATGGGGGTGAGCAATGAGTCTTTAGCTCCATCTCTGTTCTTCCCAGACCAGGCACCCATGCTTCCTCACTGCTCCCTGCTCCACAAACCCTATTAGTTCCATTCACACCTCTGTCCCTAACTCTCAAATGCCAAAGGTTTAGTGTCATGTTAAATCACTATTTCCAAATAACTCAACCCCAGCATGCCCTTCCAGCTGCCCCTCCATGTACCCCATTTTCATGGCTAACAAGTATAATAAAGCATCTGGCCTGGAGGGCCATGCTGTGACCTTCCTTACCAATGTCAGTCAGCAAGCACCTGCCTGTTCTTCTGTATTAATGTGACATCTCAGCTTTGCTGAAACATGGCTTTGCTCAGGCTTGGAGGAAAATGTTGCATTTATTCAATGTGCAGAAGCTGAACCCTTTTGGGATTGTGCAGCCCCTATTTCTATGGTAATGGAAATACCTTTGGCTTGGTTTGAAACAAACATTTCAGACAACTGTTTCAGCCTAATGCTGGGAGAGATGGAAAAAGCAAAGTTTGGAACTATTCAGGACTTATCTCTGCCTGATGCCTGTCTTGAATGCTAATGAAAGAGGTAATCATGCAAGGCAGAAAATAAAGCAAGCCTCGGTGTATTCAAAAGGGCAAGCTGAAATTTTTCCATTAGGCCTGCTTTTAGAGTGAATATTGGTCTTCCATCCCTTCAATTTTTTTCCCCTCCTCCCACAAAAGCATCCACTGCTCATAGAAAACAGGAACTGCTGAGGCAACAGGGAACCTTAAAGCCTGGTCAGACCCCTCAGGGGCTCCTGCCAACACTTCTGCCCATGAGGGAGTCTCGGCTGCTCTGCCTGGTGTCCCCTTCCCCTAGCCCAGGCTGTCCTGAGACTGATTAGCTTTTTGATTTATCATACAGTAATTCTCATATATACGTATCACAATGAAGGAATGAAGCCTTGGACTCCTCTTCCTTTAGCTGCTTTCCCATGGGTTATCATTGGCTGCCTGCAAGCAGGGCTCTCAGTGATGTGTGCTCACAGCCCCCTCTTCATCTCCATTTTCTTTTTTCTTTTTCACGTGAAAGAATCATTTTGTTCTTTGGGCTTAGAGAACAAGAAATCTGTGAGAACACATGGGTCTAGGTAGGGACCAGGAGAGGAGAATGCCATACATGCCATTAATTCATATTCCAGCAGTGGAACTTATAACTGTAAACTGGACCTCGAGATGTCACTGGTGCCTTACATAAACTTGAAAAGAAAACTTCTCTTTGAGTCCTTTTCGTTTTGTTCTCATGGTTTGTTTTTAATATCCCTCTTTCTATCTATCTATCTATCTATCTATCTATCCATCTTCCTGCCAGCCAAATTCATGAAGTATGGCAAACTGAGTGTTAAGGCTTCTGCTTATCAACATTAGAAGCTTTGAAAATGCAAACATCATCTTGGTGTCACATTAGAGGGCTACTGCCCCATGAGCTGACAGAGAAAGGGGACAAGAGGTGGGAAGATGGGGCAAGTTCCTCCTACATGACTGTTCATGGGGCAGGATCATCTCGCACAATATTCTTTGGCACTTATTCCAATTTCTTTCCTAAGCAGCAAAAAGGATGAGGTGTTTGCTCCTTTCCCTAGGAAAACAAACTCTCCTGGACTAAAAGGCAACACCATCTTCTCTCTTGCTACCTTCTCCCTGCTCCTCTGTCCCGGTGAGGCATCAGCAGGGATCCTGGGGACTCTGGAGTGGACTGTAACCCTGTCTCAGCCCTAGCACATCAGATGGATGCTGCTGTGATGAAGATCAGGCAGGGGATAGGAGCTCTCCTCAGCTTACAGCCTGCCCATGTCTTTGTAACTCAAACTACCAATAGCTATTCCTAGGGCTATACTGTCCCGGAGCACATCTGGAGGTCCACCTCAACACCCTACTGACCCAAGGCAGTGTCACCTTGTCCTGAGCAGTCCAAGACATATTTATCCAACTGGTTCTTTACTATTTGTCCTTCAAACTTCCCATAGTCAAGATTCACTTGCTCCTAGGTCAACATGTGTCATGCCCAGCTCAACTCTCCACCTGAATCTTGTTCTGTTTCTTCTTGTCCAAATGGGGATACAGAAGATAGAGAAGCCAGAATTACTCCCTCCATCTCCTTTGTGGAGTCCCAGACTGGATGCAGATTTCCAGCCAAAGCCTTTGTGGTGTTGGCTGCCCATTATTCCCACTGCAGAAGCTCATGCTGCCTGTGGGCCAAGGGGAAGCACCACCTGAGGCTTTGCAGGATGGTTCCTCAGCTCTGGAGGAACCATTGATAGAGAAATCTGAAGTTACTTCTTTTATTTCCTTGAGAAACCTCAGTTCCAGATGAACTGAGATGGGTCTCAGCTCAGGCACTACTGCCAAGGAAAGATTTCCTAAAAAAACTCCCCAGGCGTTTAGCAAGGGTCAATCAAAGTTTAGTTATCTACTCTGCTGCCCAAGTGAGCAGTGCAGCACTACTGCATGGGCTTATGCTCATCTCCCAAAGGAGAGAACTGGTGTACAAGAGTGCTCATATAATGGCATCAATACAGGTTCAGAGAATAATTCAGGTTGGAAGGGACCACTGAAGGTCATCTAGCCCAGCCTCTGCTTACTGCAGGGCCACCGTCAACCAGGTCAGGTTTCTCAGAGCCTTGTAAAGAACCTTGAATTATCTCCAGGGATGAGGCCTCAGCTACCTCCCTGGGCAACCTGTTCCATTTTTCCATCACCCTCATTGTAATAAATTTTTTCCTAACATCCAATCTAAATCTACTTTTCTCTAGTTTAAAACGATTGCCTCTTGTCCTGTCATTACAAGCCCTTGCAAACAGTCCCTCTTCAGCCTTCCTGTAGGGTCCCTTCAGATACTGGAAGGTCACTATTAGGTCTGCCTGGAGCCTTCTTTGCTCCAGGCTTCTTAGCCCCAGCTCCCTCAGACTGTCTTCATACAAGAGGTGTTCCAGACCCCTTATCATTTTTGTAGCCATCCTCTGGACCTGCTCCATCAGATCCATGTCCTTCCTGTCTTGAGGGCTCCAGAGCTGGATGCAGTACTCCAGGTGAGGTCTTACCAGAGCAGAGCAAAGTGGCAGAATCACCTCTCTTGATCTGCTGGCCATGCTTCTTATGGTGCAGCCCAGGATGCAATTAGCCTTCTGGGCTACAAGTCTGCACTGTTTGCTCATGTCCAGCTTTTTGTCCACCAGCACCCCAAAGTCTGCAGGAAAAGTTCCTGTATTTGTTCCTATATACTCAGTTCCTATATTTGAGGAGCAGAGTACTCAAGGGAAGCAACTGTGAGTCTTTGAGAATAAAAGTGTCTCTACAATTCAACTTTTGGCTCTCCTTCTCCTGAAAATGGGGCATAACAATCCTCAGGCAGGACTCATCACAAGGATGAAAAGATGATGTTGTTGAGCACCAGCTGGCAGCATCAGGGTTAGCAGGAGCCTCCTGCATCAAAGTAGCCACCAGCAGAGATATGCAAAGTTTGGAAGATTCAGAGCAAAGCAGAAGAAAAATGTAGAGAGAGAAAAAAAAGACATTTTGTGGAGGTTTTTAAACCTCGTTTTGATTTGCCCTTTTCACTGCTTGTTTAAATGTGAACAGAATAAAATTGTTGGTTCTACCCCCCCCCCCCCCCCTCTCTACTCCAGTTTGCTCTTTTAAAATGGAAGAAGTCCATCACAGGGGTTTGATAAAAGAGTGCCATCAAAATGCCTGCTGCTGCTCTCATTCAAAGGATGAATAAATTATAAGCACATTACAATGCTATTTCAGCTGTGATTCCAGGGCCTGGGGAGGGTGACGGCTTTGACCTTATGCCTGTCAGACAGTGGTTTGCATTTCCAAAGAGTTTGTGTAACCAACTGTTCAGGTCAGCTTACACCTCCTGTTCTGGGCTCAGTGAGCCTGTTCCACCTGCTAGCAATAGGGACAGCAGTGGTGTGTGCTGTGCTTCTCAGAGATCTGATTGCTGTTGGACCTTGAAGTCACTGTTGTCACCCTCCAAAGCAAAAATCTGTTGGGGATATATGTTAGATATCTATATGGTTTGGTCCCAGCAATAGTTTCTGCAGCGGGGAACGGCATTTTAGGTTATTCTTGCTGAAATACCCCAGTCTCAATTATTCTGATGTGGCTGAGATGGGATAGCCTTCAACATCACTGGTGTAAGATCTGGTATCAGACCCTGGCTGCACTCTGGGAGAGGCACCAGCCTGTATCCTCAGTGCTTTACCTTCATCTCTGCTGAAATGTCAGCTCTGCAGGACTGTGCTTTCCCATCAGAGCGGGTGACCATCAAGCAGGGATTTCCAGCTGTCCCCATTCCTCAGGATGAGCCATGTGGATTAGGCAGGCAGTGGTATCAGGGTGAAGGAGCTGGAGCCCATAGAGCAGCTGCTTGGTGGACTCCTGAGGGGGTACATCAGATCCTGGTTTTGGGTTAGTTATTAATTGCATGTTAGTTATTAACTGCAATAAGTAAAAATTTGGAGGAGAATTGCATAAAAGCGAGCAAACAGACATGAAGAATAAAAACACATCTTACATCATTCTGAAGCAGCAAGAATTAGAGAAAAATATGTCCACAGTAGTCAACAGCCTGGCCTTGAGACATAAGCCTGCAAGACAGATTGAAAACATGGCAGGAAGTACTCTCCCCAAATTATCTTGGTTATAGCCTTTAGTACTAGGTAGAAGACACTGACTAATTAGATTTATCATATTAACATCCCATGAGCACACTCTCTGGGCATGCATTGGGAAATTCTTAAGTATTGTCACTTTAAATGGAAGTCATGAGTAAATTAACCACTCAGCTATAGGAGTGATGGGATATAATGAGAGATAAAGTAATTTTACAAATTTCTGTGCATAAAAGTGCCCCCTGTGTTTCAGGAAGCTGAGCAATACCACCCAGCTGCCTTTCCTGTGCACAACTGGGTATTAAAGCAAATATCTCAACTGGCTTCTGGCAGACAGGGCCGCACTTTCAGGGCAGGAGTTTTTCCTTCAGACCAGACAGCTCTTTGTATCTGGGCAAACCCTATGGTGAGGAAGGACAGCATTTTTCAGAAGACAAGCAAGGGGGAGAAGAAAGTTCTGGGTCTCGCATGACTCCTGGTTCAAGGACTGTCTGCCCATCAACATGGTGATCTTCACAGGGTGGAGAGCATCTCCTTCTGCAGGGAAATGTACAAAGCAGAGGCTGCAAAATGGGAGCCAGAGGAAGCAGAGGGCACCTTACAGGGAGAAAATCCATCTCTTTGCAAAGAAGCAGACAAAATTCTATGAAGGCCACAAAACTTGGATAAAAGCTTTTCTCCATCTCAAGCATATTCCTCTCTCAGCATCCATTTTTAATACATTTATCTTTTTTTTTCTTTTTTTTTTTTTTTTTCCCTTTAAGTGCATCACTGGTGAGCATTGCCAGGGCACTTAGATCCTTCCTCCAGCAGCAGACCACATGCTCAGCTTCAGAAATGCAGTTTCTCCCTAGAGTGATGCATATTTTCATTTACCTGATCATTTACAAGCAAAAGAAATTAGAAGGGAGGGTATAGTAACATTGTTCCTAGCTTGTCCTCTAGCTGTACAAACCTGTTCCTTATGGAGCTGTTTCCAAATTTGATTTCATCACAGGACATTTTCCTGTTCTGTTTTGTTTTTCATATAAGTGAAAATATTGTTTCATATATTCTGCTGCCCCACCATCCTTTTTGTTTAGATTCATCAACATCATGTCTTTCACATAGACATGAAATATTTATACATACATGCTTCTTTCACATCTACTCTGCCTAAAAATTCACAAAAGCTGTTGAAGGATTTGATAAAAGAGCATAGTGAAAATATTCTGCTGTTACTTTTAATATTCTAATTAATAAATAATAAAAAACATTCAACTAATATTTTATCTGTGCTCTCATAACACAAGACATGGGAATATATATAATCTGTGACACTCGTAGCTGCTCTCCTCTTTGAAGATATTTCCAAAGACTTGGCAAAGCAGGAGACAACATGAGGCTTCTCTCCTAGTGACTGCATTTTGTGGGCATCTGGTTGGTGATGTGGTCAGCAGCAAGCTGCTGACACTGGAGATGGCTGTAGAGCAAGATCCAGTACCCAGAGGCTCTCTGCTGATACTGCTGCTGCTTTCATAAGGGACACTTTGCAAGCAGAGAGAGGGATGGTAACACTTTGCAAAGCCCTTGATGTGAAGATGATATTCTTTCCCTTCAATGGATGCATAGTAATATGGGGATAGTGGATGGCCTCCAAACTTGGAGGCTGCTTGGGGAGCAATGGACTTGTCACTTCAATAGACACACATTTGAGAGCAGTTCAAAAGATGGAAAAGTGCTACCACCCATTGGGATGACTCTGAATTCTTCTGCTACCATTGCTTTCAGCATCCTACTCTCAGGGTATCTTAGTCATGAAGACCATGAAGATAATGCAGATGCCATGCCCTGCTCAGCACTTCAGAGCCTGACCCTGCAGCTGGGTCTGGGGCAGCTGGTCTGCTCTGTGCCTAATATATTAATTGCTTTTAATATTTTCCTTTTTGACCTTGTTTTCCTGTGTCACAGGAACTAAAAAGGAGATCTGGAAATTCCCAGTGCACAGTCATGGGCTGGTTTCTCTCTGGCCTCACCTTATCTCATGGCCTTCAGGCTCGGTTTCTCATCTCAAGACCCAGCAGCTGGTGCCCTATCAAGGCACTGCACAGAGCAATTTCCTCACTGCTGTCCTATCTCCAGAGACCTGACTGTATGGGTCCTGCTGGGTGCTATCTCTTTTCCCCACCTGACGGGTGCCATGTGTCCCCCCCCTGGACTTTGTGTCTCCAGGAAATGCTTTGCACAGCCCAGCACTGAGATCTTGGGGCAGATTCATGCAGGTGGGCAACAAACCTGCCGTGGCTGATGCCACGTTTCAGAATTGGGGTACTTAAATATAGAAGAGACCCCCGGACGACCAATCTAGCCACTCATCTCTCACTGTGGAAGTTCACCTTTGGAAGGACAGAAAGACAAGTGATACTTCCCCAGAATGTTTAATTGACTTCTGGCATTTTTTTGTGACTTACAGTCCCTGAGTCAGAGGTGTTCTTGTATTTAATAGTCTTCAGAAGATTTTTCTCCCATTAATTTGCTTAGTTATTTTTGAAGATAGGTAGATTTTAAGGTTTTGCAACATCCTGTGACAAACAGCTTCCCAATGTAATGACCTTATTGGGTCTGAATGATTTCCTTTGGTTTTGGTTTTTTGTTTTTTTTTTTTTTGTTTTGTTTTGTTTTTTTGTTTGTTGGCTGGTTTGGTTTGGGTTTGTTTTTTTTTTTTTCTTCTTGATCCTGTTACCTGCTAATATTTTTGATGCCCTTATCCTCTTTGTGGAGATGATGGTCCTTTTCTATCCCTTGTAATTTTGTAGTCTCTGCCTTAGCCTTTCCCCTGGATGTCTTCTGGACACAAAAGAGTCCCAGCCTTCACAGCTGTTCCTTCTACGGACATGGAGACCTTCTGGTGTTATAAACACCTGAAGATGTTTTCTCTTTTGTCTCCACCCCTGTCAGAAAAAGCACCATGAGTCTTGGGTACAACCCCCAAGGTTGTTTAAGAGACAAATCGAAGGAAAATGCCCCAAAGCCACATATTCACCATATCCCAGGTGACTTCAAATTATCTTGTGACTGTATGTTCTCCCTTGGGTGCCACTGCTGTCTTCTCCTGGTCTGTGAGACCTGCTGCCTGAGGTCTCCTTGTATTTCCACTCACACAAAGCACAGGGAAGGCAAAGGAAACCCCAAATGACAGCCACATCATTCCTCTCCAGCATAAAACTGAGGTGCTTTAACCAGCCTGTTTGGAGACAGAGCTCATAACCTGGGGCAAGGAAGCCTTCTGCTCATGACTTTGTAAACCACAGCAGGGTGGGATGGGGTATCTGAGCTTCCAGATGAGAGTTTCAGGTGTGCCTGTCACCCCCCTGTCTGGGCATCTGGGATTTTTGGGATTCAGTGGATGTTGGGCAGCACATATCTGTTAGACAGCACAACACCTCAGCTCCCTCTTCAGCCTTCAGCAGGCTCAGGATGCAGGTGGCTTCAGCCTGTGTTCCCTTGGCTCAGCTAGAGGCATGGCTCTCCAGGGTGTCTAAGCAAGGGTAGGTGACTCCTGCCCTTTGAGCTCAAAGGGCAGCAAAGCAGATTTACCAGATTCCTCAAAGCTGGTTCCCGATTTTTGTTTAGGTGGCACGACCTTCATGCAGACCTCAGGGGAGTCTTCCCTGTTAGGGAAGGCATCTCTGACCTCACAGAGCAGCCTTACAGGGGCTGTAGGGGCTGGGGAAGAGGGGTTCATCCCAGCCCAAAGCCAGGGTGCTCCTCACTGTCCCTCCTGCCCCAAAGGACCCTATAGGGTAAGGCTTAGGACTCATCCCTGTGGAGAAGAGAAGCCCAGGAGAACAGTCTCAGCACTCACAGGGTAAGACTATTGCAAGATGTTCCTGGAGCTGCAGAGCTTTGAAGCTGGTTTCTGATAGTATCCTCTTGTGTGGAGTCTTGGGTAGCTAGTACAGTGGTTCCGTTTGCCCTGCTATCTTTGGCCTTTCCCCTCCCAGCTCTTTCCACAAAACACCCACGTGTGGGGGTGAATCTGTGCCCATGGGTTAAAAACCACGAACGAGGAGGGATCTGGCAAAGAGACAGACAACACAATTGCATATAGCTCTTTCTGTGGGAAGGAAGAGCAAAATGGGGAACGGTGAAGGAGTTTGCTGAATGTCCATGTGGGCCTTGGTTCAGCTTTCTTTCACCACAGCAAATCCCACCACACTCTGCCTTAGTTTTTCCCATCAGGTGAACAGGGATGGATCAAACTTATCCTGAGTAGTCTTTGGGAAGGGGGGCTGGGACAAGTTAAAAAAGAGTCAAATAAAAATGTGAGTCAGGTGTTGATGAACGTTTCAGTTAATTAAATCATCATCACCATCACCGTAATTATCATCACCTCTGCTGATGTTTCCCCAGTGCCACGTGGGTTGGGTTTGGCTGAAAGGGAGGGAAGGTGGTTTGGCACTCAGGTTCAACCCATGAATAAATAAAAGCTACCTTAGCTACCTTTGCATCTTCCTGGCTCTCTCCACTACATCTTATCTCAGGAGGTACCCTGGGGACTGAATTTTTTTTTTTTTTAAATTATTTTTTTTAGGGAGAAAACTGAGCACTATTCTTCTGCAGGGAGTTTGCTGAGGGCTTTTTATAGGTGGGACAGACAAGGCAAACCAATCATCACAGATAAAATATGGCCCAACTGCAAGAGAAAAGGGGTCAGAGCATTTCCCCCCACTCAGTGTTTCTGATGTGATTTTTGGAGCCTGCAGGCTGTTTCTTACTATCACCAAAACAACAACAACAACAACAAAAAAGAAAAAAAGGGTATCTCCTCCTTGTTGCTAAATTGATGTATGTCAAGGCCACAGCAACAGCTCAGAAAACAGATAAATTCACTTTCTAGCCTGTCAGAAAGCAAACAAAAGCAACCAGAAAATAAAAACATGGGACATAAACCCTATACAAAAAGGGAAATGGTGATTTTAAAGGAGGCAAAACACAGTTAGCTCCTTGCAAAACATGTCAATCTCTAAATACTTCTCTTTGTGTTAATTCATTACAGTTTTGAGAGACAGTTGCCAGAGCCACTGTCTTTGGACAGCTGAAATCAGTCTCTCCCTCTCCACCCCAGACCTATAGGTGTGGGTTGGTTTAGTTCTCTTTGAATTTTTCACCTTCTAGGTTTTTTGTTTGCTTGTTTGGTTTTGTGTCTAGGGAGGAGACCCTCCCACCATATGTCTCACAAAGGAGGGTTCTCAATCTCACACCGTATAATGAGCTTTGGCTTTACCCCTAAAACGTTCTGGAGCCTCTGCTGCCCCTGGTGGGGAGACACAAATCACCCCCTGCATCCTCATGCAGACTAGTGGGACTTTATCAACCAGATGAGACTTAAAAACACCTCATCCGTGCCAAGAATGAATGATGATTTGCAGTTATTGCAACCAAAAGAGTTCTCTTCTGCCCAGGTGGTGTCCAAGTGCCGGGAGGGACCTTGGCATTCCTCAGACCTCATCCCAGGGGTGAGGATATGACAATGCCCAAGCTAGGAGTTGGGCTACAACTCTCCTGGGACCTTTTTTGTTTTGGTAGTTGCCAGGAATATTGTGGCTGCTTACGTGAATCCTGAGGTGAAGTCCTTGGGGATTTGTTTAAAGCCTTAGTGGCTGCAAACATCTCCTTTGCCCTTTTTCTTTGCTATGATAAGAATCATAGAATTATAGAATCATAGAATGGGCTGGGTTGGAAGGGACCTCAGAGATCATCAAGTCCAACCCTTGATCCACTACCCCTGTGGTTCCCAGACCATGGCACTGAGTGCCACATCCAGGCTCTTCTTAAATATCTCCAGGGACGGAGAATCCACTACTTCCCTGGGCAGCCCATTCCAATGTCTGATCACTCTCTCCGTGAAGAAATTCTTTCTAATATCTAACCTAAACCTCCCCTGGCACAACTTGAGACCATGCCGTCTTGTCTTGAGCTCTCCACATCTTGGCCTTTGGGAAGGTTGCTCATTAGCTACTCATTTCTGTGATAAGGCCACACTGAGAAGTGATGCATCCTTGTGTAGCTACAACATGTCTTTGCCTTGTTCCTGGTGTTATCATTGAGATCATGTTTTGGGGGGGCTGGAGTAAAACAGCTGTGGCCATGGGGTGGCCAAGGAAGGTAATCACAGAATTATAGAATCGGCTGGGTTGGAAGGGACCTCTGAGATCATCAAGTAAGAGATGGATGAAAATGTCTGGTGGGGAGAGCCCTGAGCAGGAGCTAGCTTTGCCTGTGGGGAAGCATCTGCAGGTGATGCTAAGCCCTATGGATGTGTTGGAGTTTCATCTCCCCACAGCCACTGCAGGACCAGAGCATTCCCACTGCAGTAGTGGTGTTTGCAGGAAGGCCCTGGGGTGGTATGAGGTGGTGTTGATGCTGGGCGGACACAGCATGAGCCAGGGTCAAGGTGACAGCAAAACCTGCTCAGCAGGTGTCAACCTGCTCAGTTGGTCACCTGGTGTGACCACAGCCCCTTCCTGCCAGCTGTGTGTGATGCCAGAGGCATTCCTGGGGCAGGAACAGAGGGACAAAGGATGTGTGTGGACATGGGTGTGCGTGCAGGCAAGCACTCGTACTCAGTGGTTTGAACTGTGTGACCGAAGGCATCAGCACCGAGGAGGACTGAGGTTTGGAGGTGGTCAGGCTTTTGAGAGATGCTCTGCCAGGAGAGGCAGAGCTGAGCAGCCCTGTGCCTCCCCCCTCATTCCAGCTCAGCAGGTTCAAAGGTCTGAGCCTGCAGGCAGGAGGTTGCCAGGCTGGTATCTAGTACACTGTTTGCAAACAGTTTTTGAACGGCAAAGGGATTTGGGTCACCTTGAAAATAACTTCTCTCTCCCCTGAAACGTCTGCAAATCAGCACCAGGCTTTTCATTTTGTCAAGTATAAAGAGATACCTTCTTCTGCATCTCCTTCATTCTGGGACATCAGCAACCCTTGCAAGTGGTTCAACACCACCCTGGTTTTCCTTGGTTCCAAGGTTAAAAGATAACCTTGCTCCACCACCATGGATGAACCAAATGAAGACCAGGTGGAAGCAGAAATAACACAGCAAAGAGGGGAAAAACCCCTCAGTCCCAGCCTGTTGGTCCCACCAGTGCTGTTATCTCATGAGAGGTCTTTCAGGTACTGGCTGTCACACTGGCTTGTCCCAATATGAGGCAGCAGGCTGTGTGTCCACATGTGATTTCCATTTGTGTGGAGCAATGTGATTTTTGTGGCTTTTGGTCTGGGGTTGGTGGTCATGGACTTTCTGGGGCTGGGGTTGGCTGTGTAGGGCAGATATTTGAGTGGCTTGGCTGTCTATGTGACAGTAGTCAGGGTCTGCACTGTGGGTTTGTTAGTGTAATACAGATGTTTTAAAGGAAGTATATGTGTTATTTCGGGGAGTTTTGCCATCTGCAAGATGCTGCTGTTGTATTTGAGGATAGTTTTTGGATAGCTCGTGATGATGCTGTATTTCCCCAGGGGTGTGCCAGTGTTGTCCATCTGTGCCTCTCGGGAAAGCAGGAGCTCTGGGATGATGTGCCAAGAAGACTTTGGTACACAGAGCCTGGAGGTGCTCACACTTGTGAAACTGCCTGTGAATGGCTTAACCTGGGCTAAACAACCTCACATTCCAGCTGTGACAGTCAGAGGGAAGGATTCCTCGAATTCTCCAGGGGTTTCCAGGCTTCAAGGATGGAACCAGGCAGTGAGTGGGCAGCTGGGCCCGTGGCCAAAGTGGAGTGGTGGGAGGTGCATGATGCCTGCGTGGGCAGGCACCAGGTGTGCAATGCCATAAAATATCTTTTATTATTAGCATTAGTATTAGCACTGTAGGATGGGATGTAATTACCGGCTCACTAGATGCTGAAATCCTCTACTAAATAATGGGAATTATGTCACTGGTCCTGCTCCCTGCTGCAGGGCTGGCCATGCTGCTTGCCTCCTCTGGGGTGGCACATCCAAGATCCAGCCTTCTCCTGTCCCCCTGATCCCCCTAAGCCCTCCCTGGCACCCCAAGGTCCCCAGCTCCCCCTAGCTCCAGCAGAGCTGGTGGCTTCCACGGGGACCCTATAGCTGCCTTCCTATAGCTGCCTTCCAGTACCTGAAGGGAACCTACAGGAAGGCTGGAAGAGGGACTTTTCATAGGAGTGTTCAGTGATAGAAAAAGGGGAAATGGTTTTGAACTGAAGGAGAATAGGTTTAGACTGGATCTTAGGAAGATTTCTTCAGTATGAGGGTGGTGAGACTCTGGAACATTCAGACTGCCCAGAGAAGCTGTGGCTGCCCCTCCCTGGGGATGTTCAAGGCCAGGTTGGATGGGGCTTTAAGCAACTTTGTCTGGATGCGAGGCATCCCTGCACATGGGTTAGGAGATTGGAGTAGATGATCTTTAAGGTCCCTTCCAATCTAATCCATTCTGTGATTCTATGATATGATTCTTGGTATGGCTCTGTGTGTGTGTGTGTGCCCGTGTCTGTAGTTGTGTGTATGTAGATTTGTGTGTACATGGGTATGTGTGTGTGTATATGTATGTGTAGGGGTGTGTGAGAGGTGTGAGTACATATGTGTGTGTGCATATGCATGTTTGTACACGTGTAAGCACATGTATGCATGTCTTTGCACATGTGTGTGCATGTGTGTCTAGGGATATGTATGTATACATGTGTGTGTGCATGTGTGTGTATGTATGCATATGTGCATCTCTACATGTGTGTGCATGTGTTTATGTGTGCACGTGTGTGTGCATGTGTATGTCTAGAGGTATGTGTGTGGGTAGGGGTGTCTGAATATGTAGCTAGATGTTTGTGTGTGTGTATGTGTGTGCAGTTTTCTGTTCATGTGTTTGTGTGTGTGTGTGTTTGTGTGTGCACAGGTATCTCAGTGGCTGTGCATGTGTGGCATGTGTCCTGTCCTGGAGGCTACTACTTGGTGAGGACTTGTAGCTAGAAGATGGGGAACACGCAGCAGCTGTGGGGAAGAAAGAAGTTTGAGAGGCTCCAGGCACTCCATCCCCCAGGGCCAGACCCTGAGCCCCTTCTGGCACCCCAGACAGGTACTAAACCCTGTCCCCAGGGGAGAAGGGGGGATGCTGAGGGGTGTGCATGATGGGTGCCCCAGTGATGCACCATTTAGTCCCCAAGTGGCCCAGTCTTTCACCTCCCTTTGCTTTCCAGCAGTGGAGGGATGTGACCTTGGGGCCAGGGGTGACCAAACTGGTTTTCTCAGTTTTCCTAAAAATCCTGAGCAGGACTGCAATTACCTTTGCCTTAAAACAGAGGCCTGACACTGCAGGAATGGCCACAGGACCCAGAGATGTTGGGCAGTGAGTCATGTCTTGGAAAGCAGTGAAGCTCAGCAGGGATGGGGCATGGCCAGCTGAGAGAGGGGGAAAGAAGCAGAGCTGGAGTGTGGGGGGTCCTGGTCCCTTCAGGGACAGAAGGAGAGGGGGAGGAATGGAAGCTCCTCCAGCCAAGGAGCTGTTTCTTTTAGAAACGTGGAGGATAAATTTATCCCAAGTTAGGAGTTGGTGCTGCAGCTTGTACTCAGCAGTGTCACAGTGGCTGTTCACAAGAACTACTTGCAAAACCAGACAGAAGCTAAACATCTGCTCTAACTGGATGTCCATTTTGGAGGCAGCCTTGGAATGTGAGGGAGTGCAGAGGAAATGTGCAGATGTGGATGAAGAAGGTTTGTCTCCCCAGATCAAGGGGCAGGGTTGATCCTGCAGGACCTGACCTAGAGCTGGAGAAAGAAGGGATTTGGAGGTTACAATGGATGAAAATCCTTTCCTGGTATGTTCTAGAGAGTGTGGCTGCTGGTGAAAGAGGCTGTGATGAAGAAACCAGGCAAGAGTTGCAATAAGGGCCCAGATGCCTCATCCCATGCCTACAGCCAACACCTGCATCCCCACCACAACCCTGTGCTTGCAGGAGGTGGTCACTGAGGACAGTAGCTTTAGGGGCACTTTCTTTGGAAAGCAGGAGCTTCCCTTGAGACCTTGCTTTCAGCAGGGATTCTTGCATGGAATTTTTTAAGTACTGGGGATGTGAGGCTCAAGGAAATGACCCTGGTGACAGTGCCCAAGCCAGGCAGCAGAGCAGGTGACACGTGGGGTGATGTCAGCCTTTTCTCAGAAAGGAATTGGTGTCTGGCCCCAGGCAGGAGCCTGTCACCGGGATTTCCCATCAGAGCTGCTGTGCAGAGGCGGAGGGTGGGAACAAACTCTGCGGGGGAGAGCGGGGCAGCTGCGGGTGCTGGCGGACACGGTGCTGTTCTTAGCAAAGGTGAGAGGACTGCCCTGCTCTGCTGAAAGACACATGTAGCAGAGACCTGCAGGACAGTCGGAAAACGAGCTACAACCTGCTTATTTTTTTCCCAAACCTTCTTGTTTTATCCCAAACCTGCTTGTTTTATCCCAAACCTGCTCGTCAAACCTCCCAAACTGCTGTCAGTACCCTACTGACTCAGCTCTGGGCTCCTGTGCCAGGGGCACGGCTCATCCCAGCTCCCTGGGGAGTTCTCTGAACACCCGCAGTTCCCTCTGGGATGGATATGGAATCTCCTGCCCTCTGTGGCACCGTGCCCACACGCTGGCTCCTGGAGAGATCCTGCTCGTAGTGTCCCCACAGCACAGGGAAAAACCTGAACTGGGGGTGGCTGGGAAGCTCAGGAAGAAGAATTTTAAGAATTCTTAAAATCTCAGAATCATGGAAGGGTTTGGCTTGGGAGGGACCTTAAAGATCACCTGATTCCAAGCCCCCTGCCCTGGACAGGGACACCTCCCTCTAATCCAGGTTGCTCCCAGCCCCATCCAGCCTGGCCTTGAAGACTTCCAGGGATGGGGCAGCCACAGCTTCCCTGGGCAGCCTGTGCCAGCATCTCACCAGCCTCACAGTGAAGAATTTCTTCCTAATACCTAAATCTCCTCTCTTTCAGTTTGAAACCATTCTCCCTTGTTCTGTCACTCTATGCCCATGTAAAAAGCCCCTCTCCAGATTTCCTGGATCTCCTTCAGGTACTGGAAGGTACTAGACATTCTTCCTGGAACCTTCTCTTCTCCAGGCTGAACAACCCCAGCTCTCTCAGCCTGTTTCCATAGCAGAGATGATCCAGCCCTCTCATCATCCCTGTGGACTCCTCTGGACTTGCTCCAACAATGCCATGTCCTTCTTGTTTTGGGAGCTCCACAACTGGACAAATCTCTGCATGTGTGCTCCACAAGAGCAGAGGAGAGGGGCAGAATCCTCTCCCTGCTGGCCATGCTGCTTTTGATGCAGCCCAGGATGTGGTTGACTTTCCGGGCTGCAAGCACACGGCCACACACATCATCAACCAACACTCCCAAATCTTTCTCCTCAGGGCTATCCTCAACCCACTCTTTGGAGAACTCCCTTTCAAATTATTCATAATTAGAATGTCATAGGAGAAATACTCGGGCATTAAGATTTTAATAGTGAATAGCTGTAACATGAAGTAATTAGAGGATACCAGTAGACTGGAAAACTTGAAGATTACTTATCTGTCATGTGGCCAGATCACTAAGTCCAGACTGGGTTTGCTAACCCACAGCAGAGTCCTCCTAAAGCACAGTCCCACCAGAGTCACACTATCCCTGTTTCACTGCAGAGCATGGAGAAATGATTTAAGCAGTCTACAGTTATGCAAAAACCAGTCTGGAAAAGAGAAGGAAAGGGTGTTAAAATTATCTGACTCCCAAATCTGTGATGTTCAGGGACACAGACGGGAGGGTGGTGTGGGCATTAAATACCATGGCAGCCCAAATCCAGTCAGACCTGGGGTCTGGCATTGCTTCTTTAAAGGCATTTATATATATAAAGGCACAATATAAAGGGGATATACCTCCTGCCTCACTACTCTCCTCTGCACCTCGGCTGTCGCTGGCCCAGAGCCTGCTGCCGGTGCCTGTCCAGCCGCTGTGGGAGTTCGGGAAGCCGGGTCAGGTTCTGCCTTCTGCTCCCTGCAGGACACGGAGGGGATGTCCGCCCCGATTAATCATGAGCAGGACCAGAGCCTGGAGGCAGCTCTGTTTTTACTCTGCAGGGCGGTGGATCAACCCGCCCGTGCTGGAAACAACTGCTCTGTCTTCACCGTCTCTTCAAAACATGGGGTAACGGGGAATTGTTCAAAATTCCTCATGCCAGAAGGGGTAGGCAGCTCCACTGCTGAGCCAGACACCCGAGGCTCAAAATAATGATTTGCCAGACCTGGTTCAGCTTTTTTTTTGCCAGAATTGTGTGTACTGAGCAAACTGCAGTTTTTTTTTCACTCCGTGTTTGTTTACTGCTGGCTGCTGGCCCCTCGGGTGTCTGCTGATCGCTGCCCAGCTGATGCCCTGGTGACCCACCTAACCCCACACAGCCCCACTTTTCCCTGTATCTAGGGCATGAAGTCACACCATGCTGAACCCCTCTGGTATGTTTATTAAAGCCTGATAGACTTCATCTCCCCCTCTCTTACTCTTTAAGTACCATAAGGTGAAAAATGGAGGTTGAACTGGGGTCCTGCAGAGGCACCACAGTGGGAAAAGCTGGTCCCAGGCTGGGTTCCTCCACATATGATCAGCCTGAACACAAAACTAATGTTAGTTATTAACACAAATATGTAAACATTTTGGAGGAAAAAAAAAAAAAAAGATAATATGAAAGAGAACAAAGAGACTCAAAGAATATAAACACAGCTTAGCTAATTCTGAAGCAGCAGGAATTAGAGAAAAACAGGTCCCCAGTAGCCAGCAGCCTGTGCTTGAGACGTAAGCCTGCAAGAGAGATTGAAAACATGTCAGGAAGTACTCTCCCTAAATTATCTTGGTTATAGCCTTGAACACTAGGTAGAAAACACTGACCAATTAGATTTATCATATTAACATCCCATCAGCTCACTGGTGTACTGTGAGCATACTGAAATACCCACCATGGGCCAGAGGGACCCCACTAACGAGAAGCCCCCCACTCTCTGGGCATGCACTGGGAACTTCTTAAGCACTGTCACTTTAAATGGAATAAATTAGCCACTCAGGTATGGGAGCGATGGAATATAATGAGAGATAAAGTAATTTTACAGGTTTCTGTGTATAAAAGTGTCTGGGGAAGCTGAGGTCACTTTGAGCAATTCTCCCCCTCCCCCCCGATTCCTTTTTCCTGGGTACTGAAGCAAGGATCGCCACCTTGTGGAGACAGGGCACAGGGGTTGAAGGTCCCCGCTTTCAAAACAACAAAACGATGCCTCACTGCCCTCAGAACAGCGTTTTCGGGGTTAAAGGTACGGGATTTGGGTTACAGCCCCCCACAGCGAGGCAAGAAGGGGGGGAAGCTGGGCAGCCACAGGCTCCCTCCCAGCCAAAGGAAGGGGTCGGGGGGAACCCAGTCGAGGGTCTGCGGGGCCTGAGGTATCCTGGGGCACCTTGGCCGGACACCTCTGGGGGTTTTCCCAGTGAGGGACCCCAGGGGCAGCAGCCCCAGCCCTGCGGACATCCCGCCCCCCCCCCCCCCGCCGCCATTCCTCCCCCTCAGCCGGGCGGGAGCCGCGCTGCCGTCAAGCACCGGCGTGCGCTGCAAAAGGCGCCGCTCGCAGCACGACGTGCCGCAAAGCGAGGAAACACACGCTTCCCCTCCCCTCCCCTCCCCTTCCGCTCTCGGCTGAGCGGGCGGGGCTGTGGGGGGCGGGGCGTAGCGGTGTCGGCCAATAGGAGCCTGGCGCTGGCAGGCGCTGGCCAATAGGGAGCCGCGAGGGGCGCTGCACGCGGTGGTGGTGGCGGCGGCCATGGCGGTGAGGAGCGGGAGGGAGGCAGGGAGAGAGCGGGAGGGATGGAGACGGGGGAGGGAGGCAGGGAGGGAGGCAGGAGGTATGGAGGGAGACAGGGAGAGAGCAGGCGGGATGGAGGCAGGGAGGGATGGAGGCAGGGAGGGATGGAGGCAGAGAGTGAGTGGGAGGGAGTGAGTGGGAAGGAGGGAGGCAGGGAGGAAGGGATGGAGGGAGGAAGTGGAAGGGAGAGATGGAGGCAGCGGGAGGGATGGAGGCAGGAAGGGAACGGGAGGGATGGAGGCAGGGAGCGGGAGGGATGGAGGCAGGGAGGGAACGGGAGGGATGGAGGCAGGGAGCGGGAGGGATGGAGGCAGGGAGGGAGCGGGAGGGATGGAGGCAGGGAGCGGGAGGGATGGAGGCAGGGAGCGGGAGGGATGGAGGCAGGCAGGGAGCGGGAGGGATGGAGGCAGGGAGCGGGAGGGATGGATGCAGGGAGGGAACGGGAGGGATGGAGGCAGGGAGCGGGAGGGATGGAGGCAGGGAGGGAGCGGGAGGGATGGAGGCAGGGAGCGGGAGGGATGGAGGCAGGGAGCGGGAGGGATGGAGGCAGGCAGGGAGCGGGAGGGATGGAGGCAGGGAGCGGGAGGGATGGATGCAGGGAGGGAACGGGAGGGATGGAGGCAGGGAGCGGGAGGGATGGAGGCAGGGAGGGAGCGGGAGGGATGGAGGCAGGGAGCGGGAGGGATGGAGGCAGGGAGCGGGAGGGATGGAGGCAGGGAGGGTCCGCATCCCCCGGGTGCCCTGCGGGGGGAGCCTGCGTCCATCCGGGATGTGTTGTCTTTGCAGGGCTCGTTGGAGGCAGCAGCAGCGGCAGAGGATCGGGAGCCTGCCGGGGGGGGTGCGCGGCGGAGCGGGAAGAGAGCGGCCCCGGAGGGGGATGGAGGCGGAGCCCTGCAGCCGGTAAAGCTGAGCCGGGCCGAGCTCTACAAACCACCGACCAGCGAGGAGCTGAGCCGGCTGAAGGAGACGGAGGATCTCTTCCACTCCAGCCTCCTCCGCCTGCAGGTCAGACCCCAGGCCCCTCGGTCTCTGCCTCTCTGGGGTTTAGCTGGGGGAGGGGGGGGTTGGGGACAAACCGAGAGCAGTGGGACCCCGAGTTGGGAGCCTTCTGGGAATCTCTTGGAAGAGACACTGTGAGGCACTGGACCTGCCTCCCATGGTCATTGCAGGCAGTGTCCCTGCTCCTGTGGGAGCTGAGCAGGAGGCACAGCCTCCACGGGACACCCTGCATGCTTTTGGAATTCCCACCATAACTTTCATTATCATCCTGCGTTACACTCTTCTTTTACGCTACTGAAATTGAACCCCTGCAGCACATCACTGCAGTCTGGTGGAAGTGCAACTACTGCATCTTTTGCTCGTGTGATTCATGGCTTCTCAGGGCGAGGAATTGGCTTTCCCAGGTGCTTGCTGTCTTTGATCAGGTTCTTGAGGGGACTGGAAGGTTAGTTCTGGTACTGGGACAACAAATTGCCTGTGTTAGGGAGGTCAGAATTGTGACTGGACCACTGGTGATGGTAAAGTTTATGATTTTTATGAGGAACAGCTTTGATCTCCTTGGCTACCTGGTGATGCTGGTAGAAGGATTTCTAGGGCTGGCTTCATGTCCATGCCATGAATCGTGCAATTTTTTTTTTTTTTTTGTGGCTGCATCTCATGCAGAAGCCAGTGGGGTGGAGTGGATTGCCATCCAGCACCTCTCAAGAGATGTCAGGAGCTGTGTTATCCTTCTGCCCGGGGGCTGGCTGGACTTCAGCTCTGGGTAGGGTTTGTAGAGAGGCTCAGGTGTGTTCCCCAGCTCATGTGCATCCTTCTTCAGGATTGTGGTTGTTGCTGGGGGACGAGGTAAGGGACAGGAGCAATTCCAGTGTTGCATCTGCCTTTCACAGTTCTCTTTCCTCCTACAGATAGAAGAGCTTCTGAAGGAGGTAACACTGAAGGAGACAAAGAAGAAGAAGATTGATGCCTTCCTCCATGAAATCAACAGCCTGCTGAGTGCCATCCCAGAGACACCAGAAACTGAAGTATGTTCCAGGGGGATGGGGAAGGCAGCAGAACCCTATGGAGCAGGCTCTGCTGTGCCTGTACAGGCAGAGATCTCTTGGAGTTACCCTTAGAGACTGAAAAAACATTACTTTATGTGGGAGGACGAAGGGTGGTGCTCCCCTTCTCAGCTCTGGCTGCAGCTGTGTGGGTAGAGGGGTCCAGGTCTCTGCTGTGCCTGATGCTTAAGAGTGTTTTGTGTGTCCTGTCTGTTCCCAGCTCACCGACCAGGCCTGGCTCCCCAGCGATGTCAGGGTCCCCATCCTGCAGGTGCCATTCAACGTGAAGGGGAGGTTCCACTTCCTGCCCCCAGAGGAGCTGCAGGTGGTGGGCAGTTACCTGCTGGGCACCTGCATTAAGCCAGAGATCAACGTTGATGTGGCTGTAACCATGCCACGGGTGAGTCTGATGGCCACACCTCCTCCTGAGTGGACTGGAGGCCCCCTCCTGTCCCCCTGTGGCTTCTGTCCTGTCCTCTCCGTTCCTGAAGTGAGGTTACAGCACCTGGATGTGCAGTGTGGTGTCTCCCACAAGGAGCTGGGGAATGCAGAGTCACCACTCACTCAAAGCAGAGCTGCTTTGTTTTTTGTTCCTCCTGGGCTCCCAGTGTCTGGGGAAGTGGATGCTCTCCCACTTCATACCCCTTTGCCCTTCTGCCCTGCCTCCCAAGACTCTGTGACACGGAGGGAGGGATTTGCAGGCTGTTACCCCTCTGGACCTCCCTTCCCTTGCTGCCCAGACCTGCCTTTAGGAGGTCTGAGATGAGGGAATGCCCCGTTTGGCTGCATGGTCTCCTGTGATCCTAGAGAAGTGGCAGCAAGGTGGTGTTCCTGGCCAGTGAGCTCCCTGGGGCTTGCCTGAGATAAGGCTGCCTGTAGGCCTGGTGGAGGGGTGCATGGTGTGGTGCCTTGAACTGGAACTGGCATTGCAGGCAGGTGAGGTGGGCATTCCTTGTCCCTCTCTTCCCAGGAAATCTTCCAGGACAAAGATAACCTGAACCAGCGCTACCACCGGAAGAGAGCTCTGTACCTGGCACACATTGCCCAGCACTTCTCCAAGGAGAAGCTCTTTGGCAGTGTGAAGTTTGCCTACATGAACAGCAACCACCTCAAGCCCATCCTGCTCCTGAGACCACAAGGTAGCACTCAAGCCTTTCTCTGGTGGGGGTGTCTGTGGGTGCTAGCATTAGCTGGAAGGTGGTGGTGGTCTCACCCACAGACCCTTTGGAGGAGAGGGACTGTTGTTTTGACTGATTTTGATAAGTTTTGGAGGTTTGGTGTTCCCAGTTTTCTTCTTCCTTCCCACATCCTGGTCCCTCAGGTTTTTTCTTCTGCCATGGTTCCTGATCTGCATCTGCAGCTTGACTGAGCTCCCCAGCCTTGGCCTTGCTGTTTGGCCCACACTGTGGGTACTTCAGGGATTAAAGCAGACCCTGAAAAAACAATGTCTATGCCTAGCACTGTCCTTCCTTTCTGCTCTCCCAACTCCTCTTCCTCACTATCCCCTCCCCAAGAGCAGCTTGATTCTTCTCTGAAATAACATGGGATGCACAGGTTGCTGGGTGCTGCTTGTTTCCACAGACCTGAGGTGATGGCAAGTTTGGATCTTGGACAGGCAGTAGGGTGGCAAGGCCAGGGCAGGCAGGAGGGTGCTGGTGAAACAAATAGGTAAACCAGAGTGACCAGTGGGGATGGAGGTAGATGGTCATGAACAATTTGACTTCAGGGCTGTTGTCTCTGGGATGTGGTGACTCTGTGCTCAGGTTTGATGTCTGCTGCTGCTGAGCTATGCTGGGAAGGAACTTTTCCCCAGGCTGGGGATGCCTCTGTTTTCTCATTTAGCCCCTGGATCTCTTGACATCTCTTCTTTTTCCACATCTGTCACCTGGTCCTTACAGGCAAGGATGAGAAGATGGTCACTGTCAGACTCCATGCTTGTCCTGCTCCGGGTCTCTTCAAACCCAGCCGCTTCTATCCCAGCAAAAACAATGTCCGGACAGCCTGGTTCATGGAGCAGAGCACCCCTAAAGAAGGTAGGGGGTTCCCCCAGGGGCTGGGGGAACACGAGGCTCCTCTGTTAAACAAGAACCAACTGGTTCAACTGCAGCCATTCCCAAGAAGTGAGTTTGCTGCAGCCCATTTCTGTGAACCAGGAGGTTTGTGGTTGTGTCCAGCGTGTTTGTCATCTCCCCACACAGGAGCCACTGAGCCCCCCACCCCACACTACAACAACTCCATCCTCTGTGACACAGTGATGCTGTCCCACCTGCACTTCTTGTCTGGTGCAGCCACTGACTTCCCAGGCTTGAAGGATGGCCTGGCCCTTCTCAAAGTCTGGCTGAACCAGCGGCAGCTCAGCAAGGTGGGTCCTGTGCTAGGGGACAGGACAGGCTCAGCTCACCTGGATAAACTGCCTTTGGCCTGCTCTCCTTTCCTAGGGTTGGAAAGGTTCTGGCTTGGTCCTAGTGGGTGGTTTGGTGGGCTTGTGACTCTGATTTGAGCTGTGTTAGTTTTCAAGAAGCTCCATCCCACCCTGTGGGTTGTGGTTCCCTGGAATGATGCTGTGGGATTTTGGGTTTTGTTGTTTTCCTTTTTGTTTTTGTTTGTGGTTGTTTGTTTTTCTTTTTGTGTTGTGTTTTGTTTTTTTGTTTTGTTTTCTGTTTTCCTTTGGTTTTGTATTTTTTTGTTTTTTTGTTTTGTTTTTTTTTTTTTTTGAGTTCATCCCATTTCTTGAAGATCTTTAAGCTATTGCCTTCCTGCAGAGGGATCCATTATCTCTGCACTGTACAAGGCTTTGCCTCGGTGTCTTCCAGGAGGTCTCAGGGCTTGGGGGCTGCCCTGCAGGTGATGAGAGGCCAGAAGCAGTCACGTGGGGTGGGCGGTAGGGCTTGTGGTGTCTCACTGAGCTCTTGTTGACTTGGTCCCTCTTGTTTCACAGGGCTTGGGATGCTTCAGTGGCTTCTTGGTCTCCATGCTGGTTGCCTACCTGCTCATGAAACGCAAGATTGTCAAGATGATGAGTGGGTACCAGGTGCTCAGAAGTACCCTCCAGTTCCTGGGTGAGTTTCCAGGGAAAGGCTGATGTCAGTAGAGTCTCTGTAGGAAGCCTGAACATGATGGTGAGATGGGGGTGGATTGTGGCTTTTTCCCCTCTGATGCTGAGACCCTGTGGATGAAAGGGACAGATGGGGATGAGGCAGCAGAGCCAGGGCTGGATGGAGTGTCTTGCAGCAGGGAGGGTGGTGGAGGAGGCCAGCATCCTGTATCTGTACATAGAGCTTGTAGCTGTATCACCCTCACTGGTGGGGGAGATGTGGATGGCAGCATGACTTGTTCCTTTCTGTCTCCCCACAGCCACCACTGACCTGAGCGTGTCAGGGATCAGCCTAGCAAAGGATGTGGATCCCTCCCTGGTAAGTAACCCTCTAGAGGGGCTTGTGCCTGTGTGTGGCCAGGGCTGTCTGGGCTGTCACAGTGGTGTCAGACAGCGAAGATGTGGTGATGCTCAGGTGTCTGTGCTGTGCTGTGGCACTAAGGATTGTGTTTGCTCTTCTAGCCTGTCCTGGATGACTTTCACCAGGCATTTGAAGTGGTCTTTGTGGATCCCTCTGGGCTGGTGAACCTCTGTGCTGATATGACCGCTAGCAAATATCACCAGGTACTGAGCAGGTTGTGATGGCATCTGGAGACGCTGTCTTAAGAATGAGCTGAGGCAGACAGAGGGTGCTGAGATGTTTTTGGAGGTGTTTGTTGGATGCTGGGGTGTGGGGGGAAGATTCAGTGTTGCTTTTTAAGCTTTTAACATCCAGCTCTGAAGCTTAGAAGTGCATTCAAGCACTTGGATATAGTGCTGCCTCACATGTCTTGCTTGAATGAGGGAGAAAAGTTGTTTTCCTCTTTGTGGACAGATTTGGGTGAGGCAAAGCAAGTTTAGCAGAAATAGCTGCATGGAGCAGAAAAAACTCTGCCCTTGGTGGCAGGGATGTCAGGGAGGGGCTGTCTATCCAGCAGCAGCAGCTGTTGATGACTTTGCTTTACTCTAAGGGCTCAGAGTCCACTGGTGATTTTAGAACTGGGGTGGCCATGGTTAGTGTGGGATCACCGGTGACCACTGCTAAGGGGATTTGCTTTTCTTCTCCCCTCCCTTTCATGCTCTTGCTCTGTCTTACCTCCTTATTCAGGTCCAGTTTGAAGCCAAGTGCTCCATGGAAATTTTGGATGACCCGATGGTGGATGGCTTTCAGGTGCTGCTCATGACTGCAAAGCCCATGCTCCGAGCATTTGACCATGTCTTCCAGTGAGTCTTGCTGTGCTGGTGGGGTAATGCTGAGAAGCCTCTTCAGAGAGATGTGGGCTACTTCTGGCTTTGGGCTGGGGTGGATTTGAACTTGACTGTTGGGAGGTGACCCTGCTAGATCTGAGATAGGCACTGGTTCTTCCTGCATTTGGCTGTTCTGCTTTTACTGTCTGGATAGCCTTCCAGGAGGAGGAGAGCAGTGCTTTGGCCTTTGGGAATGATGACCATCCCAGCTACCAGCATCTCCTGTGGTTCATCTTAAGTTGCCAGAGTGCAACTGCCAGAGTGCATTCTGATAAATGATGATGATTTTTGTTGCCCTTATCCTGGACCAGGACCCTTGGCTCCTGACTATCTTTCCTCTAGCATATCTCTTTCAGAAAGGGTTTGGTGGCAGAAGTGGGTGACCAGCCTCTTCTTCTCTTGTAGCCTGAAGCATGTCGCCAAGCTTCAAGGTGCCTGCAAGAAGATGCAGCTGCTGAATGAGCTGATGGATTGGGGTGGGAACTATGTGGCTGCAGCCCTTCCCTTTGTTATCTCACTGCTGGCCCGTGGGCTGGCTGGGAGAGCACTGCTTGTGGCTCACTCCTTGCCTCAGATCCCCGAGGTAATGCAGCTTGGTAGTGACACTGTGTCCTTTGCAGCATGTCATCGTGTTCTCTGTGGGAGTGCAGGGCACAGAGGTGGAATCTTTGCTTAGGGCAATACAGGACCTGAGGTCCTATGCTGAGGGGGTGGGCTTCAGCTGGGAGTCTTGGTCTGGGCAGATTCCTGGCCCAGTGATGGGACAGAGGGAAGACAACTGGTTTCCTCACTGGGGTGGGCTGTTAAATGGGGCTTTCCCTGACTGTGCTTGTCCAGGCACCCGAAAGCATGTACCAGGAGGTTCATCTAGCAGTCTGATATCCTGGCACCTACTGCTCCAGCAACCTCCTTTCTTTTTCTCCTTCATGTTCCGAATTTTCCCGAAGTGGCCGATTGATGCTGATCCCCCAAAACACAAGGATGTTGGTCCCCTGACATTTGGGCTTCTCTTTGTTCCTGAGTTTGCTGCCAGCGTGCTGGAGAAGGGACCTCAGGCTGATCACCATGAGGTGAGGGGGAGCCCTGCTTGTGCTGAGTGGGGGGCGGAGCAGAGCTGGTGGTCTGATGTTATGGGGGGCAGGGGGGGGAGGATGCATGGTAGTCATGAAAATGATTTGGCTGGCCCCAGTGGTGACTTGGGTCCCTGGCCTGACTTGGCCAATGTCACCATGCAGGCCCTGGACTTCCGGACCTTCTGGGGAGAGAAATCTGAGCTGCGGCGGTTCCAGGATGGCAGCATCTGTGAAGCTGTGGTGTGGGAGGCTGACACTGTCAGCCAGAAACGCCTCATTCCTGAGCAGATTGTCAAACACCTCCTGAAGCTGTAAGTTGCACCAAGCAGCAGCTCTGTGGGGTCACTCCTGCTCCCCATGCCTTGTGCCATGTCTGTGGTAACCTCAGCTCCTACACTTTGAGGGATGCTGTGGGTCATTCTGGCTTTGTGGAATCTGGAGGTCATTTCAGTTTTGGTCCTGATGCTGCCAGAAGGTGAGGAGGGCAAGCATATGGTGCTGTAGCTCCTGCTGATGGCAATGCTAAGGGTAAGGAGGCAGCATGCTCTTACACACAGATGAGTTATTGGGACACTCATGGTTAGCAGAGCTGGAAAAGAAGCCATCTGAACATTGCAGGATGTTTTGTGAATCCTCTGAGTCCCTCTCGTGGTTCACAAGGTTAGGTCTCCCTGTAGCATTGAAAAGCCTCGCTTTAGGAGTTTGGATTATCTACCAGAATCAAGGCCCTTTTGCACAGGTCAAAGAAGTTGCCTGGGCCTCTTTATCCAGTCTTGAGGGGTTTTATGAGGAGATACTGCTCGTTGGCAGCTTTGTCTTTGTTCAGCTGTAAAGCTGAACAAATTGTGCCATTTTGGGTGGATAACTTAGGCATGGCAGAAACACAGAGGTTGGTGTCCTCACTGTAACCTTTATATATGGAGGGTGTCCTTGGTCTTGGACTGACTGTTGCCTGTGGGCACAGCATGCAGCTTTAGATGGATGGGTTGATGTGTCATGGATCTCATGCTTTGTTGTCTTCTCCCATGTAGCCACATGGACATTCCTGAATCCTCCATCTGCTACACTGGAGCCCTGCTGGAGACTGTGATCAGGACTGGGCAAGAGGTACAGTTGTTCTCCCAGTGGGACTGAGGGTGGGGCTTAGGAGGTCATTTTAGCTAAGTGGTTTCAAAGAGAAGGAAATGAGGCTAAGGAATTGCCCACCTGTGGGTGCTTGGATGGGCAGCTTGGTGTTCTGCTTTGATTTACTGAGCATTTTGTGCCAACCAAGGCATAGCTTTTGAAGTCCTCTTGCTCTGGTAGCCCCCACCCTTCATTTTCCCCTGCAAGCATTTCACTGACCTCCTCTTTCTGCCTGTATCCGCTATGTTCACATGGTCTAAGGCTGTATCAGTGTTACACTGTGCTCCTCTGGCTATACCTTTCAGGTCCTCTGTCCTTCAGGACATGGACTAGACACTCCTGTGCCTTCATCTCATAGGATCCAAAGGATCTTTTCCTATGGTACTGCAAAGTGCTAGATTGTGCCCAGTGAGCCCTCCCTAGTGTTGCAGCTGAATGTGCATCTGGAACAAAGAAAAAGATGCATCTTGGAGACTGGGAAATGTCCTCCTCTTTACTTCTGCTGTCCATGTTGTGAAATTAAAGCTTGGAACTGAGCTATGAGCACTTCAGCATCACTTTGCTGGTCTTCACTAAAAAGAGCTTTTTACCTGATTGTTGGATGGAGTAGGAAATTGTTTCCTTTCCCCTTCTGAAGAGCAAAGGACACCAAGTCTGAGAGTTCTCCTTGCCAGGAGCAGTAGTGGTCTGGGTAGAGCTGCACGTCAGATTTGGAGTGAAATGCTGGGAGTGAGATCCTATTTTGTAGAGCCTGCTGTGTGGTGAGGCAACAACATCTGTGTGACACTGTGTCCCTGGAAGCTAGCCTGGGGTGGATAAACACCGTGCTGAGAAGTGTTGTGCTTTCCTGCAGCCAGAGGGGTTTAGGAGTCTGCTTGTTGCCAGTCCTCAACAAATGAAGGGAGAAACTTGCTCTTGTGTGCTGGAGCATGGTTAGGGGGGGGTTTGTTACTGCTTGCTTGCAGGCAGTCCAGGAGGTCTGTGGTGGTCAAGTGTCGTGTGGAAGGAGGGGAAGATGAGTTGGTGCAGCCAGCTCTGGAGACAAGCAGAGCGAGGTGCTGTTGTGTGTGGCACACCCCGCAGAGGGTGCTGCTGCTCTGCCAGAAAGTGCAACCTGGCCTGGTGAAAATGGATCCTTAGCTGGGACTGTGCCGAGTGGTTTGGTGCTAGTGGTGTCTCTTCCTTCAGGAGAAGCAGCAGCCTGTCGGGCTTCTCTGCTGTGCTTTGGGGAGGTGCAAGCAGCAAGGGCAGCAGCAGCTCTCCTGGTGCATCTCATCTGCATTCCCACAGTCTCTTGTGACGTTCTGGATACTTTCTTTCTTTGCTTTGCTGTGATTCACAACTCTGTCCTTGTTAAGGATGTAGTTACAGAAGTTTTCTGTTAACTGCCACCTCTGCTGGCATCATGGTAATGGGCAGGGAGGCAGTGGTAGGGCTCTCAGCTTGCCATTGTGTGATCTCTTCAGCCCTAGATCATTCGTGGCTTCTCCCATCCTAGGGAGAATGCTGGCAGTACAGCTTTTGGTGCTGCCATACAGTCTTGCACAGGAAATTAATCCATTTGCCACTTGAAATGCAGCCCCCAGGATACCTGTGGCTGCTGGGGAGCTGTGGGTAGTCTTGCCCTTGACTTTCTTCTCTCTTACCTCCTCATTTTGTTGAGTGCTTTTCGTAGAAGCTGCTCCCTGGGGTGGTAGTCCTGGCTTCTTGGAGCTCGGCAGAGATGCCAGCTCAGGAGGGAAGCGAGGCAAGTACCTCTGCAGGAGAATGAGAGGAGAATGGAGAGGCTCCCTGTGTTTGTCCACAGATTTCAGGGACAGGTGAGGAGGCCATGGTCAGTGTTGTCTGCTCCTACGATGACCTGAGCCGCAAGCTGTGGAAGCTGAAGGAGCTGCCGCTGACGGTGACGGCTGTGCAGGGTGTCCATCCAGCCCTCCGGTACACAGATGTGAGTGTCCCTGGGTCTCTGAGGAACTGGGGGGAGGCCCTGAGCTGAGGGAGGACCAAGAGAATGGGTCACTCTGCTTCTGTAGCTCCTGAGAACCCTCAGGATGATGCAGTGCCTTTTTTTTTTTTTTTTTTTTTGCTGTCCTGTCCCTGGGGCTCTCTGAGTAGAAGTTGGCTAAGGCCTTTGCTGGAGCAGGAGGTTTGGCTTGAGGAGGTATGCAATGCTCTGGGGTTTTTGTTCTTGGCTTCCAACTGGCTTTTCTCTCCTAGGTTTTCCCTCCCATTCCCATGAAGCCAATTTACTCCTTCCATACTCGAGTCAAGACCAAGCACTTGCTGCTTCCCTCAGAGGAGAAGCCCTGCCCAGCCTACATAGCCCCTTTAAAAAGTAAGTGGGGAGAGACGTAAGCAGAACGTGGTTTGGTGGGGGGAGCAGAGGCAAGAGGCAGTGCTGGCTCTGCTCCTGTTGTAATATCTAGTCCCAGCCACCCTCATCCAATACCTCATTTCTGCATGGGGCTCACGAGCCTCCTGTTGTTCCTTTGTCCTCAGTCATCTGCCACATGGAAGGCAGTGGCCAGTGGCCACAGGACAAAGAAGCCATCAAGCGCATCAAGGCAGCTTTCCACCTTCAGTTGGCTGAGCTCCTCCATCAGCAGCACCAGCTGGTTTGCAGACCTGCAGTCACCCACACAGACGTGTACAAAGTAAGGGGATGATAGGGACCTTCTCCAGACCTCACTTGGTACTGGGGAAGTAGGTGGGGGCTTTGACAGTGGTTGCACTGGACAAAACCAAGATTTGGGTGGAAGGAAGGAAGCACAGTTAGACTGTGCTCATGTCAGGGTGCTGCTGTAGTGTCCCTGAGGTCCATTGTAGCACACCAGCCTGCTTATGTTACCACTGAGCCTGCCTTTGCCTTCTGCTCCCACGTCAGGATGGTTACGTCTTCCGTCTCCAAGTGGCCTACCACCGGGAGCCCCTGATCTTGAAAGAAGTGGTCACCCCCGAAGGGATGCTGAAGTACCAGGATACAGAGGAGTCTCGGCAGCTGGAGATGGAGATATTGCATCTGCCCTATCTAACCAGCTCCCTCCATGGGTAGGCGAAGCAAGGGATGTGGCTGGAAGCCAGTGTGGGAGTGCCCTTGGATGATGGTGGGGAGAGGAGTTCACTGTGGAAGTGGCCCTTCAGCCCACCTTGTGAGAGGCACTGTGGGAGGATAAAGGGACAAATGTGAATGAGGGTGGCCCGGTTGCCACATCTGAGGTCACTGAGACCAGGACCAAAGAGCAGCATGCTAAGAGAGGAGCATGTGGTCAGCATCTCCCCTTCATTCCCTCAAAATTTCAACACCCACAGGCAGTGCCTTGCGCTCATGATGCTGCACACTAGTTCCTGGCAGATTTTTACCTCTCTCCTCTTCTGAATGCCAAAAGGGCATTTTGGGTCCTGGAAAGTGTGGGTTGAGCAGTGTCCTCACAGGCTGTGTCCTCACAGGCTCCAGCAGCAGCACCCTGCCTTTGGCAGCACTTGCCGGCTGGCCAAGCGCTGGGTCAGCGCCCAGCTCCTGAGCGACAGCATCACTGAGGAGTGTGTGGATCTCCTTGTGGCATTTCTCTTCATCCACCCAGCCCCCTTCATGCCACCCAGGTGAGGATGAGGAGCCTGGTGGGCATTCAGTGCTTTTTCCTGGGATAGAGAAGGGATGGGATGCTGTTGTGTCAGGAGGTGCTTGGGAGGGTGGACAGCAGTGAGCGTGAGAACCCTGTGCGGCCAAAATGCTGTCCTAAGCTCTGTTTGCATCAGCTTGCCACAGAAGATGGAGATGCTTAGTGCTGCAGGGCTGTGGCTTTCCTTGTCCAGTATGCTCTAGAGCAAAGTGTCAAGCAGGTTAAGATGGGAGATAACATATCTGTGGCCTTTGGGTACTGGTGGAACAACCTCTGGGTGTCCTGAGCCTTCTTGAGGACTGCTGGGGCCCCTTCTGGTGGTCATGGCTGGAAGAAGCAGTGGCAAGGGCTGTATGGTGAATACAAGCTTGTTGGGGCTCCTGAGTTCCTTGGGTAGGATGTCACAGTGGTGTTGGCAGCTGCAGCCTCCCTTCCTCCTGGAGATGACTCCTGAAGGGAGGGCAAGAGGTCTGCTGCTGAAAGCAGAACTGAGCAGTGTGCTGGTAAATAAACCCGTGGGGCCAGTTGCTTGCAGACCTCTGGCAGGTGGGCAGGATGCAGTTCAGGGGGATTGAAATGAAGTTAAAGGGAGTATTTTTGCACCATGTGGAGCCAAAAAGTTACTCTGGTAACTTTTGGTGTCTGGTTTCCTTCCTCAAAGTACCAGGACTAACAGCCTGGTACCCAGAATGTTTTCTTGTCTCCTAAAATACCCTGTTAGCAGGAGCCTCATTTTCCCATCTGTCTGGCTTTACACATGTGTTGTGTCATAGGGGAAAAAGAAAAGTGGGATCTTTGCTGATGTTTGAAGCTGCACTGGAGATAGAAGCAGTCCTCTCCACTTCCCTCTTGCTTCAACCCCCAGGATCCAGGTGGAGGGAGGGGCTGGTGGGAGATGGGTTGAATGGGAGCAATATTTCACTTTTCTGATGATGTAATTTACTTACATCAGAGTGAGGAACAAGGAGGAAAGTCCCCAGGATTTCAGAGAAGGGGATTCATATTTGTTCTGGACTACCCTGTCCCACCATGGACATGCACTCTGGCATTACTAAGTCACCCCCTAGCACCCTTTGCTGCCAGAGGGGTAAATGCCAGTCTTGAATGGTTTTGTCTTTCCTACAGCTCTCCCCAGGTGGGCTTCCTGCGCTTCCTCGACCTGCTGGCAACCTTTGACTGGAAAAACAACCCTCTGATTGTCAACCTGAATGCTGGCCTCACAGGTGGGCTGGCAGCACACAGGACAGCTGCACCTTGATGGTCTTGGGTCCTCCTTGGTCAGCTCCTGGCTCCAGGAGCTCCATAGATGATGGCATCACAGCTTCTTTTGGGGGCAAGGAGGTTTTCCTCGTATTTACTCCCATCCTGCTGTGCTTCACTTGCCTTCAGAGTGGGTTTGGTTGTGGCATGGGTTTTTTTCCTTGTCTGCCTTTGATGAGATGGATTGTAGTGTTGATGCACTGCTGCTTCTGGTCTTAAAGAAATTGTGACAAGCCTGGGTGGTGTTGGATGTGGTTCTGTCTTTGAAGCCCTGTGCTCCTTTGTAGCTGGTATTTTTGCTGAGGGCTTTGCCCTGCCTCTTGGAGGCCAGACTTTTGTTTTTGCCAGGAGAGCAGTCAAGCTCTTGAACAGGAAGCTTCAAAGCCTCCTGTGCCATGTCTACTTTGAGAGTTTCCCTGAGTCACTCAGATCATGGGGATTATCTGATAGTCCCTGACTTCAAAACCTGCATGGGAAAAGGGCTGCAGTCCACCCTAAGCTTTTGTTACCTCCTAAGCTGTGAAGATTTTCTGGTGAAGGCCTCTGGTTCCCACAGGTTTATGTTAGTGAACCTAAGTAGACCTATGGCCCTCTTCTACATCTTGTTTTGTCTGTTAATTACCTTTTGGATAATTGCTGTCTTTCCCTAGGAGACAGAAGAGGCCATGGAATTGCCTTGGCTTTGGGTGGTCTTGGTGGAGTTGAGGAGTTGAGCAGCATGTAGCTTTTAGAGCTGATTTGTAAGAAAAAGTAAAGCTGGCTTGAAGTAGTGTGGTCAGTGCTGGAGCAAGCAGCTGTTTCTGTGGCTTTCAGCACTCCTTCAACTTCTTTTTTGTGATAGAGAACTCAGTTTTGGCAGATGATATTTTTTTATCAGCCAGCTTTTTTAATTGAACAAAATCAGAAGTGTTTTTGGCCAAAGAGCTGTTTTTTGCCCCTCTCACTTGAGAGATAAAAAAACCCCCAAAGTAGAAAACTCTTTGGGTACAAGCTCTCTCATTAGCTTATAGTATGAGTTCCCAGCCTGTGTCAGTCTCATCTTGAGCCATGTCTGGGCCCACTGAGGTGGGTTTACAGCAAAAGTCCATCTATCTCTCTATCCTCTCTCCAAAACTTCTGCAGCAACTGTGAAAGCAGAGCAAGCCCATGGTGACAGAGCTCTGATTGCATGTGGGATCAGAGGGTGGGAGTGAGTAAAAGCCCACAGTACTGCTCTCTTCTGTGTGACAGGACCTGGGTGAGGAGACTGGGGGGCTGCAGGTGGGGCAGAGCATCTCACCTGTCTGTCTGCCTTCTCCAGACGCCGACTGCACAGAGATCAAGAACAAGTTTGTGGCTGCTCGCTCTCGCCTCCCTGTCATGTTCATTGCCACCCCCAAAGACCAGTGGAGCTCCATGTGGACCCAAGGGCGACCTTCAGCACAGGTGGGCCCTCTGTCCTGGAGCTGTGGTTGCTGCTGGTGTGCCCCAAGGGTGAGTGGGATTCCTGCTACACCCAGGACTGTCAAGTTTCACCCTCTCGCTTTTTTCCCTCCCCAGATCTTGCAGCGCCTTCTTGTGCTGGCCTCAGAGTCTTTGCGAGCCCTGGAGGAGCAGCTCATGGACCCCCTGAACAGCCAGGATGTGAAGGTAACCCCTTGGGGTACCAGCACTAGGGCTCTTGTCAATGCATTCGGGTCTTCAGTGACAGTCACTGGAATGTCTTAGTAGGATTCAGGCTGTCACCATTCCTGGTTGCCCTAGGATGAAGAGCAGCAAGGATGGGAGCTGGGATCCTTGCTGTGCCTTCTTTGCTTCTCAAGGACTCAGTTGACCTGGATAGCAACTTTGGGTGAAATACCTTTGACTGGGGAAAATTTCTTTTGTATACTTTGGTGTTCTTGGGGGCATGAGCAATCCTGCAATGTTCCTGTGCAGAATCAGTTGCATGTCCATGGCTGAAACACCTGGTGCCTCTGGGAGACTCTCTTGGGGTAATTGCAGGTTGGGCTTGTGTGCTCAAGTCTAACCAAGCCCAGGGTGGTGGAGGTTTTGGTAGGATGCTACCTGGCACTTAAGGAAGTGATTTGATTAGAGGAGCAAGGCCATAGGTGGCTTAACCCTCTTCTTTTTCGTTTTTGAGTTAAAACACACATTACTCAAATGGATCTGGGAGGTGCAGACACAGTTATTTGTTTTGAGAAGGGAGATACCTGTGTTCTGCAGGGGAGCTTGTTGGCATGCAAAATAGTGACTTAGGCAGTTGAAGCTGAGACTTCAAAAAGCTGGACAGTGGTTGGATATGACAGACTTGCATTAGAAAAAACTCCACACATAGAGTGGTGAGTTTTTTTCTTCCCTAGGCAGTGTAAAGAGGATTTACAGAAAGTGCTTTTGGTTTTGTGTTTTGTGCCGGAATTGTTACAGAGGTGAGATGTACTTGAGTCAGGATCTCTGTGTGTTACTGAGATGTTGCAGGGTGAGAAGATGGACACCTGAGACCTGCCCAGTGTGCCACTGGTGTCATGCAGACTGAAGACCAAAAGCCAAAATGTTACAGCCTGATGCAGGGGTGGTTAAATCCTGAAACAAGCTGTTGCCTGTCCATAGCACCCTCCCAACCCTTCAAATGAGCCTCCTTGGTTGTCTTTCCCCCCTTCCCTCCCCTTGGTGATAGCAGTAGGATCTTTTCTCATCTCCAGGGTGTCCATCTACCAGCATTTCAGGTCTGCAATATTCCTTAGGGGTAAACACGGGATTCTGTTTCCAGGGCTGCTAATCTGTTTGTAAGATGCTTCCTTTTCCCATATATCTACGACGATGCTTCAAGGTTTCTTTATCTGCTTTTGGGATGTGCTTGCTCTCATATGAAGGCAGATACAGTTTTGTGAGGCTCATTTTTTTGCTCCCAGAGGGGTACAGTAAACCATGGACTTAGTCATCTGGATGGGAAAGGAGTTCTTTGTGAACAGAGCTGGGTCTCTGCTAGTCTTGGATGTTCTTCATGTGGGTTCTCCCCAGCCTGGCTATAAGCCCACTCTGAGAACTGGGTTTTCTGCCAGCAACAAGTTGGATTGTATCCCAAGCTTCTCTTTGTGTCCCTGCATAATTTATTCCACAAAAACATACACAAAGTTTTAAGTTTTTTTCCATTTTAATACAGCTGCGTCCACAGTGCCAGATCCTGCCTGTCCAAATATTTGTGTGCCTGGGATTGCTCCCCTCCATTAATGAGACTTCCTTTTACCCTCTTGTCTGCTTGATGGAAGATGCTTCTGCCCTCTGGGACAGCTCCTGTTGGACATGCAAGATCATCCTGTTATTGCACAGTTCCTTGTCTCCTCTGAGTGTTGTTCTGCTACTGTTAGCTCCTTGACTCCCCTTTCCATTCTGAGACTCAGCCACATGTGGTGGTTACCTGTTGTAGCTCACTGTCCCTATCTCAACTGCCCACTCCACTGTCATGTGCTCAGGTGGGCATCCTAGGGTCTGTGTTAAGGGTGGGAGAGGACCATATTGGTCCCCGGGAATGCTTGTCTCCAGGGAGCATCCCCAGCTCCTGGGAACAGAGGTTAGAATTTTCAACTGTCCTGGGTACCTAATGGAACAGAGTATAGACCTTCTAGCTAGGTGACTGAGGTGGATACAGAGCATCTCTCTTCCATAAGGGTTGTGTTTGCTGGGATATAGCAATCAAGTGTGTCCTTCCTGGTGCACTTTGGTGGTCCAGAGAACATTTAGTTCATCTACCAGGAGCTGGCCATGGGGGAACCACCTTGCTCTCAATAAAGCCCTTGCTACAGCATTTGCATGGCAGCTAGGGGAGTGAGGGTCACATCCTTCTGATGTGAGCAGAGCCCATGCTGGATCAGCAATGTGTATTAGCCCACAGAGGATGAGGTGGCTCCCCCACAGCTGGGTTTTTGCTGTGGATGTATTGGCGAACTTCTGACGTGAATCTCACATAAATTTCAGCTTCGGTTTACTGCTTTTTAAGAAGGGAATAAAATGCAAGCGAAGACCTGGGAAACTTTTCATCTGTCCTGCTTGCCTCTGTCCTGTATTGATTAGCACTGGGCTTTTATCCCTGCAGATGGTCTTCCGCCCTCCTTTGGACTTCTATGATGTCATAATCCACCTGAATCCAAACCAGATTCCTCGGCATCTGGAGAGCGTGGACCGTCCACTCAAGTCTTTTTCCCGGGGTGTGGTGAAGAACAGCACTGCAGAGAAGATCCTCTTTCCTGTGGTGGATTATGACCCTGTACAGTGCTACCTCCAAGAGCTGAGGGTAAGCAAGCCCCCTTGTTAAGGCACAGGAGGCTACCTCCCTAAGGAGGATCTCTCTTCTGTCCTTCGAGTCATGAGTTGCCTGCTACTTCAGGACCTTGTTGGTGACATCTTCATATACTTTGCATGTGATGGTCACTCCTTGTGTGCATTTTAAATTGCTTCTTCAGCAGAAGAACTGGTGAATACACCACCTGTTCCATGGACGTGGTAGTGCTGCTGATGTGAGAGTAACCTCAGGCACTGGAGTTTTTGCTGAAGAATATTTCAGTGCAAGCATACCTTAAGGCCATTTATCTCTCATCACTTAATTGACTTTTTGTGGCTTCTTGCACCAACTGGGGTGTATAATGGGTAGCAGCAACACATATTTATTGTGGGAGATGTACAGGAATCCATGGCATGGTACTAGTAGGACTCTTGATGTTAGGCCATGATTGCATGAGGCACAGAGACTGAACATTGGTCACAAGGTGTTTCTCTGTGGCTGGTTACATGAATGGTGGCAGAGGAAGTTGGTAATGTGAGTGTATGAAGAACAACAGTGTACAAAGTCATCAGCCTCAATGCTTTTCCACTGTGGCCATGCCAAAGCCTCAGCAAGCTGGGGAGATGTGCAGGGTGCTGCATGGCAGCAGTGATCCATGCTGTATCTGGGCAGCCATGACTTTGCAGACATGCAGCCTCAGCGTCTTTGGCTCTTCTCAGTTTTGTGTGCACTATCTGGATTACTGTTGCTGTGCAGAGAGGTGTGGCTGTGATGCCTTTCTTCAAAACCTGGCTTGACTTTCAAATGCCATCATCCCTCACCCACAGACTTGCTGTGAGCAGTGTCAGAACTGCTGTATTGCAGGCTGGCTGCTCAGAGCCCAGGCCTATTAAATGCTGACTGTCTCCAGGGATGGAGATTTCCCACCTCCCTGTCACAGTGTTTGGCCACTATTGTGAAAATATCTTTTTTAATGTCTGGGGTTTCCCTTGCTGCCACGTGTGTTGGCTCCTCAGGTCACTGCAGCAGCTGGGCTGTGCTGGTGGCAGCTTGGTGGAAGGCAGATCTGGAGCTGAGGGGATTTATTCTGTGCTTTGGCAGCTCCTGGCTGGCCCTACCATCTCTCCTGGGCAGTGTGGCACATCAGAGGGCTTTTCTTTTGCACTTTTCCCAAGCAGTGTGCTGGGGGAGGTTTGTGCATCTTCCTGTATGCTTATCTTGCCCAAGATTTGGTATCAGCTTCTCTCCGATATTGTGTTGGGGATGGTGGTATGCCTTCAAAAGAAAAACAATTTTTGTATAGCACCTCTTTCTAGTCTGCCTCCTGTGGGGTATGGAGCCCCCAACTTTGCTAATGCCACACAGCCACCAAACTTTTCTTCTGCCACTGCCAGGCTTGGTGGTGGTAGCTGCAAGGAGGGACAGCAGAAAGGGCCAGATCTTTCCTCCATGTCCATAGATGGGGTTGCCTAGGTGCCTGAATTAAAACTCCAGGCTGGAAGATTCTGGACCCTTTAAATTCAAGTTTCCCTTTTACCTTATCTCAGGTAGCTTTATGTGGTGGCTAAAAAAAAACTTGGAAGAGTTTCTTTAGGCTTCCTTAACTCTAGGTCCAGCCCTGTTAGCCTCCCAAGCTGCCTGCCAGCTGCATTTTGGGCTCCTCTCTACCCAGTCTGTAGGAATCTGCAGTGGTTTCAGTAGTGCTGTTGGGTCTAGGAAGGTGTGAACTTGATCATTCTGTTACCCACAGCAGGTTGGAACAGTCTGGGGCAGAGGCAAGGAAGTGAGAGGCAAGCAAGACCTCTTAAAATTGACAAAGACCTCAAAATTGTCTCATGGTGTTTCCTGCAAGTTGCTGGGAAAGTCATGAAGGAGAAAAGAAGAAGGAAAGGTGTTCAGTGGCACCTTTCCTGCCTTTTAACAGGAAGGTGGTTTTGAAGCGGCAGGTCCTGTAGGACATTTTGCAGAAAGTATTTGAGGGGTTTCTTGGGCCCGTGTAATGCAAGAAAGAGGGGGAGAAGCACTCTATACAAAACTTTAATGATAGCAGGCAGCATAGTGATTAGGAATTATTCACTGTTTCACTCTTTCCTGAGGAGGAACATCAAGACCAGCCCCTCTCTTCTGTTCCATGTATGATGAGGATTTGACCTGCTACCATGAAACTTCAGCAGGGAGGCATAGGTATGGGTAGGATCTGAAGATAAAAAAATCCTTCTGTGCCTGCATGCCTGGGGCCAGAGTCTCCATGTCTCTGGAGTGTTTGGTGCTAATGGATACACAGGAGGCTGCCTTGTTGGTCCAAGAGGAGCTGGACAAGCCAGTGGGGAGGGCAGGCTCCCTGGGGAGGCTGGTAGCAGGTTTGCAGCAAATCACACTGACTATAGAGCCACTTGATCAGGAAATTCATTGGGGTGTGGGGGAGTTCATAGGACTTTTTTTGATGCTTCTGTTCAACTTGGTGTAAGCAAATGGCTCTAAAAGTGAAGGGCACAGAGGAGACTTCCCTGGGAAGCAGCTTTCCTTACCCTTTATTGCCTTAAATGGTCCACTCAAAAGTGACATGTAGGCTGTCTGAATTTTTGCTGTTTTCTCTAACACACAGTAGTAGACTCAGAATAGGTTTTGGTTGGGTCACAAGTTACTGCTGGTCCTAAATCCAGTCTACTGACATCCCTGTGAAGAAACATGGCCATGAGCAAAGGTCACACTGCCTTGTTGTAAGCTGCATTTGCTTGGTCTCTCTTGTTCTTTGTTTGGCCCAAGGGTGTTTGGGAGGGAGCAGAGCAGGAACTGGTCACAAGTTTTTCCAAAGAGCAACCTGTGGGGTAGAGAGCCTGAAATTTGCCTCAGCAGCCCTGTTTGGTGAGCTTTTCCTCTGCTTAAAGGCTCTGAGGTAGGTATGGATGTTCCCTTGCAGCCATTGTATTGGAGGTATCTTGCAGTACCAGTTCACTTGGCTCTTGTAGCTTCCAGATCAGTGGCAGAAAGACCTGAAGGCACTGATGAGTATCACTTTCTGGGGAAACAGGTGTTTATTCTTCTGGAAAAATCACAGAGGTGATGCTGCACATGTTGTTGGGTAACTCAGCTGTGTCCACCTGTGTTGGGTGGCCTCATAAGCTGACTTTTGACTGCAGTGTCACCTGCAAGCAGGTGATGCTGAACTCTCAGTAGAAACCACCCCATCAGAATCAGAAGTAATCTGGTTTTGTGTCTCAGTGTAACAATGTTGTTGCTTATAGGCAAGACCTTTAGGTTGGCTTTGTGCTTTGACCTGGCTTTGATTGGTAGTCTCTTGAGCACCTTTGTATTTCTCCTGCCTGACTTTTGCTGCTCTAAGCTCCTCCTGGTCCTGCAGGCTGCTGAGCCCCAGGGGTGATCCAGACACAGCAAGGAGCTGGTGCCAGAAAAGATTGTGGTGACAGCAGAGAATCCTTATGAGACATTTTGGTGAAAAGGCACATGGATGCAGAAATGGGCTGGCTTTGACTCAGACTAACTTGCTCTGCCTTAACAGCACAAACCTCAGAATTGAGCAACAGGTTGTAGCTGAGGCTGGTTGTGCAGCCCTGGTGAGTTTATAGGAATGAAGGGAGATTTCTGCCATGCAGTGATGGAGTGGAATTTTTTTTCTTCTATGAGCAGAAAAGAAACATCTACCCTTTTCTGAGTTTCTCAAGAGGAAATATATAAATGTCTTGGTGGACTGGTTGATTTGAGAAGGGGCAGGGAGTAGCATCTTCCCCTCTAGCCAGGAGATTCACTTTTCTCCTGTCCCAGCATGTTGGCTCCTGAGAGGTCCCTGTTTTTCTCAAATCCAAAGGCAAGGCAGGAGTGCTCTGGAGCCAAAGGATTGCTGTGTGCCTTCCCCAGGGAGCCTAATCAGAGGAAAAAATTAAAGGAGGGGAGGTGTTGAGTTCTGGCTGCTTTAATTTTTTCTGCTCCAAGGAGATGTGCTGTAGGAGATTGAGTTCCTCTGGTGCCTGGGAGGCTCTGGGTAGAGAAGAAAGGCTGGTTGTGGCATTCAAATGGCAAATTCTCCCAATTCCAGGACAGATCTGGTAGAAAAGGCCAGGTGAGAAAGGCTTTGCAGACAGGTATTTTAATGGAAAGCAGGTGCCAGATGTCCTGCAGAGAGGGCTTCTTTGGAACCTAAGCCTCCCTGAGCACCTTGCTAAGCAAACCCTGGGTTTTACATGCTACAGTAAATTTAAGTGAGCTGCCCTAACCCCCAACATGACTGCTGGTCTGTGTCCTGGCTGCTGTTGAGCAGCAGAACCCCCAGTCCATGGCTGGGGATGTGGTGTAGAAAGGTGCTCTGTCAGTGCAGGTTTTGCTCCATGCTGGCTGAGCTGTTCTCTGGACTCAGGACACAATCCAGAGGACTCAGGACGTGTTTATATGCTTGCCATGCCCATCTGCATGCATTCAGGAACTCGCCGAGCCCAGAGGTTCTGATTACCTCCTTGGGGTCCAGAGGTTTTCTCTCGTGGTAGGGAAAATCAGGTGAAACTGCCTGTGCCATGTCCATCTGTGTGTCTGTAATGGCTGTTTAAAATGCCTACCATTTCTTGCTGGGTGTTTGAGTCTCACTAGGTCACTGGACATGAAGAGCTCTCTTTTACCAAGATTTAAGTGGCTAGACATGCATGTGGAAGAGCTTGTGGCAGAGGAGGTGCCCATATTATACATGGGAAATCTTTCCTGTGTAGATGAACAGGAAAATATTTCCTGCTTTACTGTAAACATCCTTCCCTCTACAACAGAGTTTTGCATTTCTTACACCTTCACACAAGATCTATCCTTACATCCTTTCCTCTTCCCTCCCACAGTGTAGGAATGGGGGTTTTGCTGCTTTCTATTAGGAAGGAATTAATGATACCAGAATTTCTTGGTCTCATAGAATATATAAGCTGTGGTTATGGGTTGTAGCTGGATCTGGTGAAATCTTTTCAGGTCAGGCTGTTCCCTTCCTGTTTTGACTGACAGGGCTGACTTCTCCTATGCTGACTCCTGACAGGCAGGGGAACTAAAAAAGATATGTGGGCTCTTGTAGTATGGTGGAAACCTGATGTGGATCCTGGAATGACAGAGGTGGCAAGAAATTCCCTGCTTTTGTGGCTTCAGAGCAGCTCTTGACTCTGGGCAAAGTACCCAGTTTTGGGGGTGCTACATATATGGGCACACATGCAGTTATTGAGGCATCAGCCCCTTGTGCTCCTTAGGTGACCTGACAGGGTACTTCTTCGTGCATTTCTTCAGTGTTCATGATGCCTTCCCAGAGTTCTGCCTTGGATTTATCCCATAGAAAGTGACTGAAGACTTCAGTGTCAGATGGTCTGGTGGATTTGTGGACAAGGCATGTTTGCTAATGCCTCCAGAAGAATATGGGTGGCTTTTTCCCTTGCCATTCTGCCTTGCTGCTGCCCCAAACACCCGTGACAAGGATGTACATGTGCACTTGGGGGTAGAAAAGGTTGGATGGTTTGAATTACCTTTTACCTGCTGAATCCCGAATGTAACACCCACATTTCTATTCTCTTTTAAAACCTCTCTGTCAGAGAAGTAAACCCATCCTGGTTTTCTTGACAGTGCTCCTTGCTCTCTATGGGTGTGGAGGAAGGCCCTGCCTGTGTCATGTAACCTGTGAGCACTGGGGCAGGTCGCAGTAGGATGACAAGAACCTTAAAATGTTAACCACTAATCTGTCATTTGTGTTGAATAGGTAGCTATAATACGGGTTTATAGTTGTAGATCCCTTGCTGAAAGAACCCAAAATGTTCTAATGACTGAGCAAATGTTGACTGATGTGTTTGCCACTTGAACTGCCTTGAACAGAGGAGAGCTCCTAGGCCCATTTCAGGTGCAGAGACCTCCCTAAATGGCTTCTCTTCTTCCAGGAGTTGTGATGCAATGAGCTCTATATCTGGGTAAGAGGAGTGAAAAAAAAAAGGGGTGGCTAAATGGTTAGGTGAGAAAAAACCACCCTAAACAGCAGTGTAGTTGCTTAACTAGCAATGAGCTGTTACTTCATTGCAAAATTCACATTTCAGCCTGAGCTCCTTAATCCAGTAATCCCGTTTTAGAATAGGGTATTGTTTTCCTCACCACCTTTCTCCATCCTTTCATTTCTACAACTCAGATGTTTCCTTACAGACCTTGAGATAATCTTCTTCCATTGTCCCCTCTCCCCAGATGATGAGGCTCCTCTGAATTGCAGCCCCAAGCTTGCAGGTCCCCTGTGTCTCTTGTGAGATGGGAACCAGCTGTCAGTTTTGCTGATAGAAGGGGTCCTTCTGAGCAGGGAGAAATTTCCCTGGGGCTTTGAAGTTGATTTGCAACCAAAGATAGAGCAGCTTGAGAAAGGGAATAGGGGTTCAAATGCACTCCCTGCCTTTCTCCCCTTTTCTCTTAAACTTTCCCTTGAGGAAGGTGTTTGCAGGCTCAGGCAAGCCCAGTGGCTGTAGCATGGAGCGTGGGGTGTGGAAAGGGAGATGAACTCTGTTTGCATTTACTCCCCAAGCCTCTTTACAAATAGAAGTGAGGTGACTAATACACCAGACCCTTTTAATTTTGCAGTTTCCCAAGACCTGAATGTGCATCTCCACAGCTCAGTGGAGCTGGCCCAAAGCACTGTCAGGGCACCACTGGGAGCAGTGTAAGAGCAGAAGCTTCCCCTTTGATGAGATTTTCTCCTGGATGCCATCTTTTTAACATCTGCCCTCTGCTCCCTGCAGCCTGGACAGGAGGTGCTGGGTATCAGGCCAAACACTGACTTTGCAGGGAAATGAACTGATCCTGGGAGGGCTCCTTTTTCCTGCAAGTGCTCCTGGCTCCTGCACAGCCAGGCATGCCTGTAAAAAACACACCTTCTTCTCAGAGAGCATCATGTGGAACTCAGCCTCGCCCTGCAGAGCAGTGGGGCTTTGTCAGGTTCTCACATGCTCTGCTCTGCTTTGGTTCAGAAAGCTCCATGCTGGCGGTCAGCATGCCCTGAGCTTTCTTGCCCTTCCTTTAGCTTTTCCTCCCTCCTGCTGTTTGCCTTTCATCTAAAGGAGGAGGCTTCCTTTTTGATGGGGCTCTGAGCATAGCCTGTTGCTCTCAAATGAGAAATGCCAGGGCAGGTTGCATCTTTCTCAATATATTTTTAGACGGTGGCTTTTCCAGTTAGTTTGGCAAGAAAATGCCTTGACCAGCCTTGGCCCTGTGAGGATCCCTGGAAGTGGGATGAGCTGGTAGCTCTCAGGATCATCTCAGCTTGATGGCCTTATTGTGTTTGCCCTCTGTGGTACTTCGAGTCCAAACTCATAAATCTGTCTCTGAGGTTTCCCAACAACACTGCCCCCTCCCTGCTTATCAAGTCTTAGGTCTTTAAAGGCTACCCCACCCTTTAGGATTACTGATTTTACCACCCCAATGCACTTCTTATTCCTCCAACTGCAATCTTGGTGTGTTCATACAAGACCCCTTCCAAGATTGCCTTCAGTGTTGATTTTTTTTTTTTTTCCTTTCATGTGCACCCTCATAAAAACCTCATGATACAATGATTCCTGCAGAGAATTCTCATTGTAAAAGTGTAGCTGAGGTGTAGCTGGGGAATCTGAGGTGTTGGAGGAAAAGATGACAAGGGAGCAGAGGGTATGTGGTTATTGCATTAGCTTGCCCCAAAGCTGGTGAGGCCGTGAATCTTGTACTTACTGCTGCTGTACTCTGCCTGGTAAACATGTGCTGCTGCCTGATGCTAATCTCCACCAAGATGAGTTAAGTGTTGGGGAGCAGCTTCTTGGCTGTCTTGGTCAGCTGTAGTCAGCATGTGTATCTCCAGGTACCAGTTTGTTGGGTGCTGAGGTGTAGGGCCAGACCTTTGGGTTTGAGAGTTTGCTTGCACACAGCATTGCTTACTTCTGCTGCAGTGCTCATCCCCTGCCTCCTCACAGTGCTGGGAATCCAGCTGGTGTGGGCTGAGGGGAAACCAGACTGTGGGTTTCAGTGATCTCTTTGTGCAAGATCTGTTTGACCTCTCCTGACAACGCTACCGAAGAAGCTACTGAAACACAGAGGCAAGGAGAGAAAATTCTTGCAGTGCCTCCACTGAATGTTCTATATCTTTGTACCTCACAGGACTTTCTGCTACTTAAAATTTCAGCTGTTTTGTTTCTTTCTGGGACACTGACAGCACACCTGAGGTTTGTCCTGGGGGAAGAAGGAGCTTTGATGCCTTCATGGCACAGATTGCAGAGCAGATTGCACAGATACTGGCCTCCACTGAAAGATCCTGGGGTGGATCTTTGGGGGTCTTTGCTGATGTGTAGTGAAATGTATTGTGTCAGGTTTGCTGAGCAGGGCCTGACTCTTGACATCTGATAACACTGAGAAGTCTTGGACGTGGCTATTGGCACTGGGATGGGGCTTCTTGGTAGATTCAGGTACAGCTGATGGGGGACCATAATCAGGAACACTCAGTGGCTTGTCACCTAAGGAGTCCAATGTCACAAAGCTGGGGGCTGATTTCTGGGTGTTCTACCTGGCCTGTTGGAGGTGATGAATCGTGTTTTTTGCTCTCTGGGACAGCAAGAGGTAATCAGTGATGAGGTCTGCCTGAAAAACTTGGACTCCGTGCACTGTCTTCATCTAGGCTGGGAAAGAAGCAGCAGCAGGAAGCACTGAAGACATGTCTCTGGGCTATCAGTTACTTTACTTTTTTTGGGAATCTGCAGGAAGAATTGCAGCTTGGGTCCTGGCTGGTGTGGGGTTGCTGTGTGTCAGTGTGTAAGGAGACTGAATCCATGGATGGGCATGGGCTTGGAGAAGTCTAGCACAACCTCTCTGTTTTCTTCACTAGGATGCCTTCAGTGATCTTGCCTTGTTCTTCTATGACAAGCATGGTGGGGAAGTGATTGCTGTTTTATGGAAACCTTTGAGCTTTCAGCCTCAGCCTTTTAAGGTGAGTTTTTGACTCTACTTCATGTTACTCAAGCTTTCTGTTGACTCAAGCTCACATTACCTTTATGCCCAGGAAGCTTGGAGGGTTTTTTTTCTGCATTGTAACATTTTTTTCTAACTTTGGGGGCCTTTGGGGGTGAAAAAAATGGGGCTCCTGTTTCTGTCACTTCTTAGGAAGGGTGAAACCAAGACAAGGGCTGTGGCCACAGTACCCCATGTCTTCAGCAGGGCTAGTAAGGGAATATGTGTTCTTGCACAATCACCACGATCATGGGTCAGAACAGCTCTCTGTTCCAGCTACTCTGGTCCCCTCCTGGGAGGTGGGTGATGCCTTGTTTGCTACAAACATGTTGTGTGGGTAACAGGCTGTCCTATTCTTATGGCTTTGGTCATCTTGCTGAGAAATATTCAACCTGCAGGAAGCTGGATTGGCAAGCCTGAATTCATACTGCCTGAGTCCTGTCAATGTACAGAGATGTTTTCCAGCCATACTGTGTGGGTTGGCAAACTCTAGAGGCTGGTTAAGCTAGGTGTGAGGCACGCTGGAGTGATTCATGCTGCTTTCTATGAAGCAGAGATGCAAAGAAACCAGTGACTCACAGCTCAAGAGTTGGCAGGCCAGGGACTGCTGTCAGTCTGCTGGGTGATTTATCTCCCCTCTCTTCATGGCCAGAGGGCATTGGCCATTCAGCCTAGCTGCAGTTGTGAAACTCAGTTATTCATGATGGTGAAATGCGAGGAGGGGATCCTTGCATCTGAGGTGAGTGTGGCTTGATGAGCGTTTTTATTACCCTGGTGGAGCCAAGGATCTCTTCCCACTTGAGGTTTTGATGCCCAGGAACAGAGCAGAGCAGAAACCAGGCAGCTCTTACCTGGAGTCATGGTGTGGTCCCTTTTGCACAACCTGTCTACCCTGCTTACACAGGCTCTGCCAGGCACCTGTGCCCTCTCTTGTCATCTCTGCGGTGCCCCTGACTGTTGCTTCTCTTCCTCTCTTACAGTCTTCGGACTGTGGCTCCAGCATAAAAACTAAACAGGGCTGGAAAGGCCACTCTTGCAGTTTATTTGCTTTAATAATGAGCAATGATGGTGTTCAGAAATGAAACTTAGAACACGGGGTGTAGTGCTATGTGACAAGGCGGGAGAGCAATTCTGTTCTCCTGTTTGGGGCTTGCAAAGGTTGTGAAAAAGCTCTGAGCTGGTGCTTCCCTTTGAGCAATGTTTTGTGTGTGTTCTGCAGGTCTCCAACATGAAAGGAAGGATGGTGACAACTCTGAACAACGAGTTGGTCTGCATACCCAACGTGGAGGCAATTCTTGAGGACTTCGAGATTCTTGGAGAAGGTCTGGTCAAAAGTGTGGAAGCTCGTACGGAGAAATGGACTATCTGAGGCCAGAGAGGTGTTGGAGGGGCCCATCCTGCAGCTGAGTTTGTTCACTCTGGCAGCATTCCTTTTTATAAACCAGACATCTGAAAGCTTTTTAAGCCCCAGAACTGTGTTTTACTCTATTTATCATTGTCTTGTTCAGAAAAGCAGAGGGATGTGTACTGTTTTCAAGAATATAAATACCTTTTATTTTGAAGAAAATATAAAGATGGGAATAGTGCTTTTAAAGCATTCCTGATCATTGTAGGAAGCAAAGCTGTGCTGTCATGAAAATGTCAAGGCCTGAAAATTCTGGCTGAGGTGTGAATTGGGAGGGCTGTTTCCTAGTTAAATAGAGTTCTTAGCAGCTGTTGTTACTCGAGTGGTTAGCAAAACCAAAGAAATACGAGCCATTAAAAATGACCATTTTATTCCTTTTTTCAGTCCTGGTGGGACACATCTGATGTGCTCTTTCTGGTGCTGGGGTGCTGGCTTTGCTGGTAAAAGAGAGGCATGGATACACTGGAACAGGTCCAGTGAAGAACAGTGAAAATCAAGGGGTTGAAGCCTCTGTCATATGAGGAGAGGCTGCAAGAACTGGGATTGTTCAACCTGGAGAAGTCTCAGGAAGATCTTACTGATGTGCATATACACCTGGTGGGGGAGTAGAGAAGACACTTCTCAGTGGTGCCCAATGATGGGACAAAAGCCATAAACTGAAATGTAGGAAATTCTACTGAAATACTTTTAATGAATTTGATTGAACACTGGCACAATTTGCCCAGGGGAGCGGTGTAGTCTCCATCCTTGGAGATATTCAAAACCCAATGGGACATGGTCCTGGGCAGTCTACTGTGAGCATGGGCATTGACTGGATGATCTCTAGAAGTTCCTTCCAACCTCAGCTGCTATGTAATATTTCTTTTGTCTGAAATGGTCAGGGTGCTCCTAATGGGGAAAGAGAGAGAAGTAAGAAGGAGTAAATGTACTAGTCCAATTCCCTTTTCTGATGGAGGCAGCACATGTGTTCCAACAGCAAAGCATGGATCAGTCACATACAGAGGAAATATAATGGAATTGGTGACAGCAGATCCTGCAGAAATCAGAAATAGATCAAACCTGGAATGGCACCTGGATGTTCAGGCAGTTTGATAAATATAGACAGTTGCTGTTTCGCTAGGAGCATTTTGGGTGGGATATATCTGTTACATCTGTTGCTTCAAGAGTTGCTGGCCATTTCAGCTGCTGGAAGTGAGTCCAAGGATTTATGGAGGAGATTCATGACTTTGTTTTCAAGTGTTTTCTCTGAAGCATTTGAAAGCAGTCTGTGGCAGAGGTGGGGCACTGGGATGATACTGCCCACCTAGTGTCCAGTCACCCAGTGTTTATAGGCACAGTGGGCAGCATCCCTGGTTTTGGGCTGTGAGTCTATATGCTGTATTAAAATCACAAGAAACTTCTCCCTTTTCTAGGCTGTAGGCTGTCAGTAAAATCCTTTGCCCATTCCTTGCTTTCACAGTATCACACAGCATGTCAGGGGTTGGAAAGGACCTTGAAAGATCATTGAGTCCACCCCCCTGCCAGAGCAGGATCACACAGGTAGGTCACACAGGAGTGCATCCAAGTGGATTTTGAGTGTCACCAGAGGTAGAGGCTCCTCAACTTCACTGGGCTTTCCAGTGTTTTGTCACTCACAGTGAAAAAGCTTTTATGTTTTCATGGGACCACTTTCACCTGATATTGTCCATCATTGGACATCACTGAGAAGAAAGAGCCTGACTCCATCCTCCTGACACTTGTCCTTTACATATTTATAAACATTAATGAGGTCAACCCTCAGTCTCCTCCAAGCTGAAGAGACCCAGCTCTCTCAGCCTTTCCTCACTTTTGAGGAGAATGGGAGATGTTCCATCATCTCTGTGGCTCCGTGCTGGACTCTTTCAAGCAGTTCCCTGTCCTGGAACTGAGGGGCCCAGAACTGCACTATTCCAGATGCAGCCTCAACAGGGCAGAGCAGAGGGGGAGAAGTACCTCTCTTGACTTACTAGCCACACCTGACCTACTAACCATATCCCTTCTAATATACCCCAGGATGCTATTGGCCTTGGCCACATGGGCACATTCTTGGCTCCTGGTCATTCTCAGGTCCCTTTCCCCTGTGCTGTTCTCCAGCAGGTCACTTCCCAGCCTATACTGGTACTTGGGATTGTTCTTTCCCAGATGCAACTCTACAGTTGCCCTTGATGCATTTCATGAAATTTCTCCCTGACCAGCTCTCCAGCCTGTCTAAGTCTCACTGAATGGCAGCAGATCTTTCCAGGATGTCAGCCACACCTCCCAGTTTTGTGTCATCAGCAAACTTGCTGACAGTGCACTCTGTTCCCTCATCCAGGTTGCTGATGAATGTACTGAATGGTACTGGTTCCTGAGGGTCTCCACTAGATACGTGCCTCCAACCAAACTCTGTCCCACTGACCACAGCTCTGTGATTTCTTTCACCCAGTTCACAATCTACCTCACTGCTTGATCATACAGATGTGATTATTTCCTTTGTTTAGCTGTGATGATGCTATGGGAGATGGTGTAAAATGCTTTCCTGAAATCAAGATAAACCACATACACTGCACTACCACCATCTTTCCACATGGCTATGCCCTCCCAAAAGGCCATCAAATTGGTTAAACAGGGCTTCCTCTTGGTAAAACCATGTTGATTGATCCTAATGACCCTCTTATTCTTGATAAGCTTAGAGACAGCGCTGAAGATAAGTTCTCTTCAGTTGTCCTTGGCGTCTCTTGCAAGGCTTAATTCCAAGGAGCCCGTAGCTTTTCCCACCTGCATCCTCTGACAACAGTCTCACATACCTCCCTAGCAGCCAGACCCTCCTTCTATGAACTTCAGACTTTCACTTGATTTTGCCCAGCAGTTCCCTCTAAAACCATGCGGGTCTCCTGGCTACGTTTCTTGATTTCCTACCCATAGGGATGCTCTGACCTTGAGCTTGGAAGGAGTGGGTCTTATTAACCAGCTCTCTTAGGCCCCTTTACCTTCTAGTACCCTGTCCCATGGAACTTCTAGCAATTGCTTGAAAAGCCCAAAGTTGGCCCTGCCCAAGTCTGGGGTTGTGATCCTGCTTGGTATTCTGTTCTTACCACACAAGATCCTGAGTGCCACCATCTTGTGGTTGCTGTACCCAACGCTACCGTCAACCTTCACTACTTCAACCAGACCCTCCTTGTTAGTGAGCTGAAGATCCATCAGTTCTCCTCTCCTATAGCCTTTTGAGTAGTACCTGAGCTGAAAACATAGTGGGCAAAACAGGTACCAAAGCAACACTTCCTATTGCTACTGTGACCCCTGCAGCCTAAGAAGCTGCTGACAGGTCCATTAGCAAACGAGATGTAGGCAGTAGTTTCATCAGATTTCTGAAGCACTTAATTAGGGATTAATTTATAAGCTTCTTTTTGTTCCAATTTATTATCCTCTTGATGTTGGAGTAGCCTAGTTGGCCTTTAGTGATGGCTGTAATTTTCCTTGGCAGTCAGATTGTTCCTGCTTTTTGTGCCTATCTGCCTTTGCCCCTAACATGCAGCTTGACACTGGGATCCTATAAATTTGCCAACACAGCTGTTGGACAGCATTTGAGTAGCCACACCTGTAGCTTGTGCTAGAGCTCTGCCTGTTCTCTCCACACCCTGTCCTGCCCTTGGTTTTAGTCCTGCTGCATGTTGCAGATGTGAATGGTTGGGGCACTCTTTGCTGCCTAGATGCCTTGCTGCTCTCCCTAGGGCAGAGGTGTCTGCCAAAGCCCATGTTAGCTTGTAAGGAAGCAGAGCTCCTCCAGCCCCACTCCTGCACCAGGTGGAGTGAGAGGTCCTGCTCCTTCCTCAGGACTGTTGCAGGCTGCAGCCCCTCACTGTCTTATTCTCTGCCTGGGAATATTTATGGAGAGATGGTCTCTGCTTTTGCAGATGAGCAGTGTGACATAGTCCTGTCATGTCCTCCCCATCTCAGCTCCCATGGTGCAGTATGTTGTGGGGTTTGTGAAGGATATAAACCTCTGCTTTTATCCTCTTCTGTTATGCTGTCAGGTATCGTATTTCTGCTTCTTTTCCTTTTTGTCTTTAGCAAGATGTAAAACTATGTGTAGCTTCAACCTGCTGTGTATTGGATCTCTCTGCTCCTCGGTCCCTGGCTAAAATAGCACTGCAGCACACAGCCAAGGACCAGGAAGTGTCCAGGGTAGCATTCTGCAAAAATAACCATGCCGATGATAACTGAACTCACTTGTAACCAAACCCTTGTACAAGAACCAACCTGCTGGTGTTTCACAAGGTAATGCTACTGTGCTCAGCAGCCAGATGTGAGCCCAGGTCAGGCCTGTGCTGCAGATGTTTGCTGGTGTAAAGATCTCCTTTGGTGACAGACACTGGTATCTCAGCAAAGGCACTGAAATAAATGACCTTGAAATTTATAGAACTGACCACTTCTAACCCTGCTTAAGTCACTTTGAGGAGAACATCTGTGCCAGCAAAAATTACTCAGGTAACACACTATCCCAGCTGTACTCACAGTGCTTCTCCTCCTGTTGCCAAAACTGTGGTTAATCCACAGACTCCTTCCTCAGTGTCCCAAATCCTACAAGATCCAAATGTTTAAAGGCACTTTTGAGCCATTCTGTAGCCCTTATTTGCCTGTTTAAACATTGCAAATGTTCCGGGTCATGTTTTATCATCTCCTAAAGTCTGACCCCTATGGCCAATTTGGGTAGAAAAAAAAAACACCTTGAAATTTAGCTGGAAAGCACGGGGAAAACTAGAAAGCTCCTAGAAACTGTGTTTTGGAATTCTGTGACTCCTTGAGCAACAGTGGTATCTAAAGCAAACTGCAAGGTGTTTCTGCCTTTGGAGCAGAGTCCCTGTGCCTCTAAGGAGCTTAGAAAATCAGAATCTGAAGGAAAAGGTCGCCTCCAGCTCATAGAAGAGGACAAGTGAGGTCTCTCTTGCAAACTGTTGCCTGATTTACTGCTCTTGCTTGGTGCACTGTGACTAATTTCTTTGTGGAAGCTGGGGTAGGGCCCGTGTTATTCAGAACACAGTTGTTTGACAGTGCATGCAGGGTTTCCACTTCCAGAGCCGGGAGCGGGCACTCGCTTGCTTGCAGATGTTTGCTTAGCTGAGGTCTGTTCTGTAAACAAGAGCTGCACAAACACAGAGCTGCCCTGGAGACCACATGCCTTGGTATGTTAAAAGAGGCAGGCTGAGGGGAAGGAAGGTGGAAGCACCAGAGCTGGGGTGATAGTTTTGATGTGTTGTCACTGCTGTCACACTGATTTTGCAAAGCTACTTTTGAAGCTCTTTACATTGAGGCTCCCACACCTGGGGACTGAGCCCACATGGGGAGGTGTTTCCAAGTGCAAGGTTGGGCTGTAGCAGGAAGATGGAGTCAGGCAACACAGTGCTCAGTGGCATCTGCTTTCTAGCAGACCTTCCCTAAAGCTGACGTGTCCTCCTCAGCCACTCTTTGGGCAGCTTTCTCCTTAAAATTTCAGCTCATGTTTTGCCTAGATGTTTCTGAAAAAGCAGTTGTTGTGAGGAAGCTGATGCTGTCTCAGTAGAAGGGGTGATGGATGGAGCCTTTCTTCTTCCACCAGAGCCCTACTTGTCAAGCACCCTTATTGGTTTTGAGCTGTAATCTCAAAATCTGTGAAAGAAAGCTGGTGAAGTAAGTTGATGAAACACAGCTGGAATGATAGATAATCAGAGCCATTTGAGTGCTGTGGGCTTTTCCTGCCTCCTGAGTGGTTCAGCCCCTGCTCATTGAGATCTGTTTGGGGGTCTCTTTGTCTGTCTGACTTTAGGCTTGCCCTCTGAAAGCAAGAAGCACATGATTTCTGGAAATAAAGGCACTTCTAGGGAGCATTATGCTCAGGAACCCACGGTCACTGGTCATTTTTGAAAACCCTTAGGCTCATTCTCCATGGCTGGCTCTGGAAGGAGAGTTGCCTGTTTGCAAAACAGTTGCCTGTTTTTTGGCACAGTCAAGGAATATTTCCCTCTAGTTTTCTGTACCCACAGTGGCTGTGTGCTACTTGGCTGGAGGCTTGCTTGATTGCCAGGGTTTCTGTTACCAGGAAAACACTCTGGACCTGAAGTGATTTTTCCTGGCTAAAGCAGAAGTTCTCTGGAAGTGCCGTGAGTGAAGCAGCTCTGGCAGGCATCAGCTTTTGATTTGCAATCTCCTCTGGAAAGCAGAGGGATGCTGCTCGAGGGGCAAGGGGTAGAACACAGGGAAGGGAAAATGAAAAGGTCAGGGTGGTGAGTTGTAAAAATGTGAGAAGTCTAGAAAAGGGCTGGGAAAGAGATGCTGGTCACTGGCAACCCAGGGCTCTGCCTGGGGAGCAGGAGGGACTGCACATTGCCTGAGCAGTATGAGCCTTGGCTTCTGCAAAGAAGCAGCTTCCAGTACCATGAAGTCTTTCCATCAAGCCCAGGTGCTAAATGCTTAGCTCCCATGAAGAGAAAACTCAGCATTGACCATGAGCATGGTGGGGAGGTGCTTCATGGCTGGTGATGCCATGATGTGCTCCTGCAGAGGAACCAACTGGGGTTGCATCAAAGATCTCCCCATGTCCCTTTGCTGCTGTGTGTTGCAACCAGGTTCAGCAAACTCACTGCTTCTTCCCACCAAAGAGTTAGAGAGCAGGGATCTGCACCTCAGGGCTTGCTTTGCAAGGAAGTGATGGAGGTGCCAAAGGCTTGTGCTTGCTGGTGGCTTGTGCAGGTGGCTCCTGTGCTGCCAAAGGTACCAGAGAGGCCTTTCCTGCTCCAGTTTCTTCTGGATGTGCCTGAAAACACTGAGGGAGCTACCAGCTAAGGGCAGAGCAAGAGTCTGGGATGGTGTTGATTTCTTAGCTGTAACCTCTCCCTTTTAGTTATAGCACCTGTTGTTACTGTGCATATTAAAATATTGAAGATTTTAAAGTCTGGGAGGACAGCTATAGCAGTGGCTCCACTGGTTTGTAGCTGGATGGCTCTTCCCTGCCTAAACAGATAGTAGCCATTTGCTGAATGCTGACCTGCCTCGGGGTCATGCAAGGCAAGACCATGGCTGTGGTCTGGATAAGCTGTCATGGGGTCACCATGTCCTTCTGCCTGCTTGGAGACCTCAGTGGTGTTACAGGGTGAGGGATGAGGGTGTTGTGTTGCTGGTGGGCAGCCACCTCAGTCAGGCCATCAGACCCCATCCTAGAGCCAGGACACTCCAAACCAAAGGCAAGAGCAGAGGTGGCAGGTGGTGGTGTTGGGATGGGCAAAGGGTGGGATCCAGGGTGTCCCTCTGGGGTGAGGGGTGTCCTGCAGCACAGGGCTGTGCCAGCTCTTGCCGTTAGGTCTTGTCAGTGGGGATTAGCTTTGCTAAAGGCTCAGCCATGTGGAATAATGGGCAAATGAATCCCAGGCTCCCTCCCACGCCAACCTGGGGCTCTGGAAGGGTAATTTCCTTCTATGGCCAGGATGCCATCCCTCCTATCCCCAGCAACCCCCTCCCAAGGACCTTTCCCCTGTGCCTGTCTAAATAGACCTCCATTCCTCTGCCTTTCATGGACACAGGACAATTAATTGCCCTGCTTTATATGTTGCCCTGTCCCTTATATTTCTGTAGGCAGAAGCTGTGAGCAAGCTGATCTAACTCAAAGGTGTCCCTGCACTGAGCTGAACTGGATGACCTCTAAAGGTCCTTCCCAACCTGAACCATTCTGTGATGATGTTCTGTGCCTGCACATTTTCCTTCACTTTTGTGAGGGTGCTTGGGCACCTGGTGAGGGGTAGATGCCAGGGTATTAGGGAACCATGTGCCTTTCCCTGGCACAGGTATCTGGGGGGCTGGTGGCCTGTGCTATCTTGTCACTGGTGGGTGGCAAAGACCTGGGGCTCACAGTCTCCCTCCCTGCAACTCCTGGCCCCTTTCAACCCAGCCAAAAGCAGTTCCCTGAGTGAGTAATAATACACCCAGCTCTTGCCCTGTGACGGTGATGTTTTTCAGCAGGAACTGCAATTTGCTCAGCGCCAGGGATCTGCCACAGCCCACTGGGAAGAGACAGTGAGATACTTTCCCTGCCCTGAAGCACCGACGGTTGGAGGGAGGCGAGATGAGACACGGAGGGTGTGAGCGATGGCTGAGGAGGGAATGCTGGGGGGAGCACAGGGTCCTGGGAAGGATTGGGGTGGTACATCATAGACATGGGTTCTGCTGTGGTAGAAAAGCCCTGGAATGATCCCAAAAATGGAGGGAGCCTTTTTTTGTCATCTGGACTTTGCAGGGTCCCAGCCTGTCTCCCTCTGTTGGCTTTCATTGGGGTGGGTTTGTGGGGCCCCTTCTCCTGATGGGGTCATGAATTTTATCCCTCAACAACAGCAACTTGCTGTCCATCCCACGGTGGGCTTGAGGCACTGATGCTGCTGCTGTGCTGGGGTAAAGCAGTGGCAGGGACCAAGCCTAACTGCCCTGCACAGCTTTGCTCTTTCCACATGTAGGCAAAAGGCACTATTTGGCTGCCTTTATCTTCTCTCAGCTGGCTTCTGTGAGGCTTGTGGAGATGATGAGGCCAAAGCCATAGGGCAAGTTCCTGGTAGGGCTGGAAGTGGGGATGTGGCTCCAGCTGCTCTTGTTCTCTCTTCTAAGGTCGGAGGCTGCCTGAGGGCTTTGCAGACTGGGAAGAGTGGAGCTACATCTCACAAGTAGTGTGTTCATGAGCATGAAATACTACCATACTCCTGCTGCTGTGCCTGTGGAATAACATTCAAAGCTGCCAAGAGTGTTTTCTTCCAAGGGCCAAGGGCTTACTGCCACTCAGAAGCAATCCAAGATAAACTATTATCCCGTAACACATTTCTGCAAGGCCCTCCTGCACCTCCGGGTGCTGGTGTGCAGCTGTGGGGCAGCTCTGTGGTCATGGGACACAGCAAAGCTGCTGTCCTTCCTGTGACAAGGGCAGAAGAGCCCTTCCTAAGAGGAGGGGTCTTCCCTGGGGCTGTCATCCCTGGAAATAGTGGTAGCCTGGCTGCAGTTTTGCACAGGGGAAAAACGGGCTGAGAGAGCTGGGGTTGTTCAGCCTGGAGAGAAGTGTCTGGGGAGACCTTAAAGCAGCACCTTCAGTACCTGAAGGGCTACAGGAAGCTGGAGAGGGACTTCTTATAAGGTCATAAATTGATAAGGGTTAATGGTTTTAAACTGGAATAGGGTAGATTTCGGTCAGACATGAGAAAGAAATTTTTTGCTCTGAAGAGTAGTGAGACGCTGGCCCAGGTTGCCTGGAAAAGTTGTGGCCTCTCCATCCCTGGAAGTGTTCAAGGCCAGATTGGATGGGGTTGGAGCAACCTGGCTTAGTGGGAGGTGTCCCTGCCCATATCAAGGGGGCTTGGATCTAGGTGGTCTTGAAGGTCCCTTCCAACCCAAACCGTTCTATGATTCTGAATATATTTGGTGGTGGGAGAGGAGGAGATAAAACCACCTTAGCAGCAAGCAGCCCTGAATCCACAAGCTGCAGTGTTTTGGGTATGAAGGGTGGGAGAGGGAATGGCTGGATGCTTCTCTGGGCTTGCAGCTCCTGGTGTCAACACCACCAGTGTGGGGAGAGAATGGTCAGCACAGAGGGGCCCTGGGGGCTGTCAGGCAGTGCTGGGCATTACAACAGGTCATGCTGATGGTGATGTGGTGAGTGGGCTGCCCACCCTGGTCCCAGTTGGATTTTTGTGGCTCTAAGCCAGGTATCAACCCCATGCACCTCTCCTGCAACCCTGGTGCAAGATGAGGAGGTCTGAGCTGCCTCCTTGCCACCTGTCTTGGGTCCGTGCAGTGGGGGAGTGGGCAGAGGGGTGGCTCTTCTGAGAAGCTGCTGGAATCTCTCTTGGTTCCAAGCCTTGCCCTGCCTGTGGCCAAGGCTGAGCAGATATGGGAAGCTGGATGAGCCTCTGCCAGTAACATATTCAAGAAAGGAAAAATGAAACTAAAAAAAAAAAAAAAAAAAAAAAAAAAAAGAAGAAAAAGAATGAGTAGAGCGGAGGAGAGGATGAAGTGATGGAAGTGATGAAGTGAGAGAACAATGCCAGAGAAAAGACAGCAAGGTCAGTGAAGAAGGAGAGGGAAAAGTGCCTGAGCAGAGGTTTCCCCACAGCCCCTGGTGAGATGGCAGCTGTGCCCCTGCAGCAATGGAGGAGCATGGGGGAGCGGTCCCTGAAGGACCATAGTGGGATAAATGTGGATTTGCAGCCCCTGAAGTGTCACGGGAGGGCAGATGTGAAGCTGCAGCCTGTGCAGGATTGAAGAGAGGGTCAGATGTGGATCTGCAGCCCTGGAGGAGCCCGTGCCAGAGGAGGTGACTGTTCCTACAGCAGCCATGACTCTGTGGGCAGCTCGGGATGGAGCAGTTCCTGAGGGACTGCACCCCATGGGAGGGACTCATGTCCCAGGGGTTCCTGAAGGACTCTCCCATCAGAGGGACCCCGCTTTGGAGTGAGGGAAGAATGTGAGGAGTCCTCCCCTGAGGAGGAAGAAGCAGCAGAAACACTGTGTGGGGAACTGACTATGAACTTCCCCTGCCCATCCTTGTGGCAGTGAAGTGATCCTGGACTGGGGAGAAGGAAGGGATGTCTATGTGTGTTTGAAGGTACTAAGATTTCTCCTTGTGGATTAAATGAAGCTTTTTTTTCCCTCCCAAGTTGAACCAAGTTTTTTCCTGTTACTCTAGCTGGGGAATGCAAACCTCCCTGTCTTTGTCCTGATTCATGAGCCTTTGGGTGGATTTTCTCTTCCTTGTTCCATGGTGGAGATGGGTGGTGAGCAAGCAAGGGCTTGGTTGGTACCATCTGGGCCCAAACTGTGACACCACCTTGCAGAGGTCCAGCTGAAATGTGGGGCTCACCAGCTGCTGGGGCACCTCATCATCCCAGGTTTGGGGTGCAGCAGCTTGCCTCCACCTCCTGAACCTACTCCTGAAGCCCTGGAGAGTCTGTGGAACCATCTGTGGTCCCAGCCTCCATCCCTGTCTCCTGGTGCTGCCTTGGTGGTGCTCTGAAGTGTTGGCTGTCCCCTGGTGCTGAGGGTGGCACTGAAACCCATACACCACCCACCCAAAGGACCCACTTTGTCTTGATTCTGTTCTGAAACCACAACGCTGGTGGCTGGTTTCTGTGTGAAGCTCATCAACCTCCTCCTGGCTTGTGCCAGAACTTCCAGCAAACCTTTGTTTTCTAGCATTTAGTTTTTCCTCAGGAATTTTGGCTGGGCCATGTGAGCTGGCAGGCCTGGCTGGGGCTGGGATTTACAGCTTGAACTGACAGCCCCGAGGCAAACGGGTCTCTGCCTGAGCCAGGGCAGACCTTGGCTGTGACAGAGCATCCCAGCCCTTGGGAAAGAATTCCTCTCTCCTGGAAAAAAAATCAACAGCCTCCATTGGGAGCTGCCAGGGACAGCAAAGATGAGTTCACTACTAGAGTGGCCTTTTGAGGCTCCTGAGAGTAGAAAACTGTTTTGCTTATCCCCTGGGTTTTGAGCAGCTTGGATGAGGAGCACAGTGTGCACAGCAGGAGTGTTGTGGCTGGTGGCAGGGGAGCTGATGTCTCTTTGGGGAGCATCCACACCATGTTATCCAGGGGATATGGATCCATTCTGTGTGCTCTGCCAAAATAACCTGGGACCAGGGTCTGTGAGCATTGGTGTAGCACGGAGAAGAGTGTAGAGCCTGCACTGTACTCTGCTTTGCCCAAGCTGCCTCCATGCTGCCTTCTGTAGCATACCCACCTCCAGATAAACCTTTGGGCTTTGGATTACCCTTTCACTGCCCACTAGGACAGCCTCAGACTGCACTGCCCAAAAAAGCTCTGCAAAGCCCTGAAAGCAGGCTGTATCCATCTAGCTCATGCCTTGTGTGTCTGCTTGTCTGGTGAAGCAACTGGGAGGGCTGGAGGACAGCATCTTCACACCAACCTTCTGGAGGGGCTGGGTGCTCCAGTCCTGGGGTGGAATCAGAGAGGACACAGCTGAGCTTCTGAGTCCCATGTGTCCCACAGTTGCTGTTGTCCTGAATGCTGCTTCTGTACCCTGTCACATCTCATGGAACATGGTAGAAAAGGATGGGAAGGGCAAAGTAGGTGGGAACTTGGCTGCCTCGAGGGTAGATTTGGTTTTAGTCTTTCCAGGAGGGGTGTAGCAGTAGTGTGAGAAGTTCCTGCATTCTTCTTGAATCCAGCTGGGATTTCGGCAGCAACATATCCAAGGAGTAGTCTCCAGCAGATGGTCAGATGCTGCCCATGCTCTCTGCACACAGATGGGCTCCTGGCTCTGCAGGGAGGTTTGCCCTGACCCCGTTTAGTGGACACTTCAAAGTGACATTGCTGAATGTCACATAAGACGTGGCTTGAGGACCTCACATCAGCTATGCTGTGGTGTTTGCCCCTCTTGGGCTGAACTTTGGCTTGTGCAGTCTCCAAGGGCTGTTTGTCTCTTAACCTGTGGGAAATACCTCCCTGGCATGAAGTGGCAATGACGGACTGGCTGCTGGGTTCAGTGATGGGAGACATCAACTTTTTCTCCTTGTCTTGAAGAGATGACTCACAGTGGAGCTGTGCTTGCTTTTATGTGCTTGCTGGCTCATGGGACTTTTATTTTTTTGCCTTGTGAGGTGGAACAGCTCAAACAAAAAGCATGGAGAGGCCACCCACCCCTCCTCTCCACCCTCACCCCATCTCTCTTTAATCCCATCTGTGGTTAATACCCTGCTCCTGGGGCTCAGCTCCTGGGGTCTGAACTCTCAGCTCTGCCCCTGCCATGTCCTGGCTGGGGACGTGGCCACCCTGGGAAAGGCAAGACTGTAGACAGAGGCTGGGTGGTGGAGACAGCAGTAGGGAGAAGTATAAAAAATGCAGAGAATCAGGGGATGTGTGGCCATGGGGCCATGCCTAGGGACTGTGAAGACCAATAGACATTCCCTGGCCAGCAGAGGCTCCGTGGTCACCTTTGTGAGATGGTGAGCACACTGACAGCTAGCCAGGGACCTAAGTCCTAGCTATCTTGTGTGTGCTTGTGTTGGCCAATAAATGAGTGCTTTACACTTTTAAGGCCAAGCTTATTTTCTACCCAAGGAAACTTTTATTTCAATAACCCAGGAGCCTCACAAGCAGGCTGAGCACAGCCATGACATTACACCTTTGGTCTTCTCCTGCCCTGAGCTGGGGGACAGTGCTAGGGGCAAGGGAGAGAGGTCTCCCTTTGTGGGTCTGAGAGGAGGTGGCCCAGAATGTGTTGGACAAACAGAACCAGCCACTGGGTGCTGTATCCTGTTGGTAGCTGTCTGCTCTGCCCATGCTACCTCCTGACTACTTCTTCCCAACATCCCTCACCAAGCAAAGCTTGAGTCAGGTGTCCCTGCCCAGCACTGCTCTGGGTGGCATGGCCTTTCAACTAAGATCTGATGTGGTTCTGAAAGCAAGATCCTCTCCATCAAGCCGGTTGGATGAGCCCCGGGTGTGGAGCTAATGGTCTGGGTGATGCTAGTGATTGGCCTTGATGTTTATGTTCCGTCTGCCTTGAAAATCTCTGGATATCAAAGTTTGCTCCACAAGGTTAAGCCACAGTACTGCCAGGAATGGGATGCAGCTGTAATGGCCTGGCCTGGGCTAAGGAATGTGAGCTGCTGCCCATGTTGTTGCTTCATCCTACTGCTGCCTTGCCTTATTTCTTCTCCTTGAGTGACCCTAGGATGTCCCTTCCTTCAGCAATGCCCTTTGCAGTGAAAGCCATCTGTGAAGCCGCCTGCTTTGTGGGGCATCCTCCCCATCACAGCACTTCCTAGAGGAGGTTCAGATGGCTTCCCATGGCTCAGCTTCCCCAGGGTACAAAAAAGAGGAGGTGAAACTAGATGCAAAGAGAGTTACTTGTCTTTGAGAGCCCTGACTCCTTAGTGAGGCTGCTTTTCCACTATTGTAGTTGTCATTGCTAGGCACTGAGCCCTTTTGTGGTGTGAATCCCAAGACATGTTCCCAAGGTAATGTTTAGGTAAGCTGTAGCATGAGATCCACAGGTTGGTCCTGCAGCTGGGCTTGCTCTGCTAAGCAGAGCTCATCAAAGAGTTTCAGCTCTCCCCTTCCATATGCAAAAATGTGACAAGATATGCATGTTCCTTTCCTCACTTCTATCCTGAAATGCTCCCTGACGTGCCGGACTAATGAGGAAAACAGATCTGCCGTTGTTGATGCTTCTGTTCTCTCTAATTTGAGAGTTTCCCATGGCCCTGTCAGAGACCCAGTCTGTGCAGGATGCAGTGGTAGATAGCAGTGCTCACACCCAGGTATGCAGGAGGTGGTTTTGGCCAAGGGAACCTGCCAGGTAGGAGCAGGCTCAGCCCTTGGATGAGGATCTCTATCAGCTGCTGTTTGCACGTTGCGAGGTGCTCCCTGGGATGACTAAGGAGTGTTTGCACTCAGCCTGGTGAGCTGATCTTTCTGAAGTTACTTTATTTGTTCCCTGTTTTTATCACCAATTGCAACATGACAAAGAGCCAGCCCCCACATGCAGAGATGGGAGAGTGCATGGCAACAGCTGAAGGTGCAAGGAGTGCCTGGGTGACCTGAGGAAGAGGAGGTGAATTTGGTACTCATGGTTTTCATACTCTGCCCATGCCTGGTGCCTCTGAGAAGATGTCAGCTTCCCTTGCCTTGTAACACTTCATCACCCTTGACCAAGGAAGCTGTAGGGAGGAAGATAGAGAGGTGGATGGGCAGCAAGTGGTGCCTCAAAGCTCTAGCAGCAGATAAGCAATGGATTAAAAAAAGGCAAATAGCTGAAAAAGATGGTGAGGAAAAGCTGCTTTCTGACCTGCCTGACAACCTGTCTCTGGATGCCCTTGGTGCCACACTGATTTTCCTCCCATGCTTTGGTAGGAAAGCAGCAAGAGTGGTGGTGCTGGAAAAGCCTTCCCTGCCTGTCTAATGCCATGTCATAACCTCCTTTCTTGGGTTCTGTGGTGAATGCTTCTGCTTCTGCTACGATCAAAACCAGACACGAAACCTTTTTGGCAATGAGTGTCTGCCAGGCAATGGATTCCCCATAAGACACAGTTTCTGAGCAGCTTGGGTGGCACTAAATCCAGAGGTCTCTTGGCTGAGATGGAACAAGCAGCCAAGCTCTTGCCTGGGACAAATCCCTTAAGGTCCTTCCCTTCACATGGTGTGGACCATTTCCAGCATAGCTTTACAACTTGCCTGACCTTGGGTACAGAGGTCAGAGCCCCCCAAATGTGTTAGCATTTGTGATAAGTAATAAATATGACAGAAAGATACTTGCAAATGTTCTATTGTGGCAAGTAGTATGCAGTGATGTCTGCATAATTAAGCCAAGTGGTAACTATCACTGTGAATGTCACTGCTACCTGTCTTCCAGTATCAGAGAATCAGAATGGTTTGGGTTGGAAGGGACATTAAAAGATGATCTAGTTCCACCCCTCCTGCCATGGGTGGGGACACCTCCCACCAGACCAGGTTGCTCCAAATCCCATCCAACCTGGCCTTGTAACACATCCCGGGATGGGGCAGCCACAGCTTCCCTGGGCACCCTGTGCCAGTGTCTCACCACCCTCACACTAAATAATTCCTTCCTATTCTCCACCCAAAACTACTCTCAGCTTGAAACCATTCCCCCCTCATCCTATCTCCTCATGCCCTTGTAAAAATGTCCCTCACAAGGTTTTCTCTAGCCCTTCCAGGTACTGGAAGGTGCTCTAAGGTCTCACTGGAGTTTTCTCTTCTCCAGGCTGAACATGTTGCAGAACCAGTTTCCTGATCAGACAGCCAGAAGGTGAAGCCAGCCCAAGTGTACCATGAGTTAGAATCTCAGGTCCACTCAGGGAATTTTACTTGGAATATAACATCCTGCAGCCTTCTGCCAGGTGTGAGGCCAGATGTTGTTGGGAATCCAGCATCTTGTGCAAGAACCCTCTTGCTCTTGCATTACACACGTTATCTCCCAGTATGGAAAGCATGGGTTTGCTTTCCATCTAGTGACTCAGTTAACTAACCTTGGCACAGAAAAGCCTTTGTGTACTGAATAACCCCTAGAGAACTCCATGTTTGGAAGAAAAAGAGGAAGGATGTAGGAGTAGCTAGGAGCAACCCTCTTGCCTCTGCCCCCTGCTCCCTACACAGTTGATACCACAGGGACCACTGAGCTGAGGCAGGCTCCAAGTGTATGAATTCCTCTTGCTTTCACCTCCAGGCTTTGGAAAAACTATCCATCTGTGGTACCTCCACTCTTGAGGACTTGTTTGACCTCACCCATGGAGATGTGGGCTATAAAAATGTGTCCTGATTTACCCTCCCCATTCCCAGCATCTGAGGAGGAAAATTGCCTCCCTTCCCTGCCTGTTCACACCTGTGTGCCCCATTGTGCCTGTGGTAACCTCTTGACTCATTCATTTCTGCAGAAGATATGGTGGGAACTCCCTCCTCTGGTGAAGCTGGTTACAGGGAATGGTGCTCTGGCTCCACTTCCACCTCTCACAGTTTTCTCTTTGATTTTATCATGCAGAAGAAGGTGTCTGTATGTACCTTTGGATGTACCGGAGAGGTGTAACACCCCTCCACCTGGTGCCATTCATTTCACCCACCACTGTGTTCCCATATTGACCACTGGTGCTTCTGTGACTCAAGGAAAATATTCCAGCGCACAAAATCCCTGCTCCTTTTGGTTTCCCTTATGCTTCCTCTCCCGGGGAGAGCTATTAGAAACCACCTCCTTCCAAAGTTCAGATATATCCCGTGAGGACTTCTCTGTGCTGCCCTTGCCATTTCCTGCATTCCCACCTGTCTTTTCAGAATATCATCTTCTATTTAACACCCCAGCCCAACAGCAAAACCAACCCCAAAGAGGGGGCATTTCTCCTCTCATTGCACTTTTCAGTCTCTCTGCTGGTACAAGAAATTTCTCTGCAGGTCTGACACAGTGGATCAAGCAGTTCCCAGCAGTTTCTTTGCCCCTGGGCTTTTGCATGGTACTTCAAAGCACAGCTGAAACCTCACTGTTTATTTTCAGTGTATCTTCTCTATACATTTATTGCTTTTCCTTTGTATTGTACACTATTAGCAATAAAAGCAGCAGCAGCAACAAATTAATATCAGAGATCCCCAGTGATTCAGTCTGATCCTGCTAGGCATGGTGGAAACTTTTGCAGATGTTCCTACCCTGAAATTAGAAATTAGCCTGATTAGAGTAGGCAACCTGGTAGTGATTATAGGACTGTTTTCTGTGGGACACATAACCCTCCCTGAAATGTTGCTATTCTGCAGGTGGGCTTGCAGCCCAAAGGTAGGGTTTGGTTGGGAGCTCCTCCTTGCAGGACATCTCAGGGATGGAGGTGTGGTTGGTGGGCGTGTTGCCCACCTGGATGCCAGCATCCTCCTCTTCCTTGCTGCTCCTCAGATTAATTTTTATTGATGTGAGCGAGCTGAGTGCTGGCTGTGACCTGAGTTTTATATAAGGTGTTTTGCAACCTGCTTTATGTAATCAGAGGTTTCTTGTGTAATTGAATCAGGCACCGGACCTGGCTCCTGTTGTATGGGAGAAGTCTGAGTGGAGGGGCACAGGTGTGTTTGCTCACAGCCTGGAAGGGTGTAGTGTTAGAGGTGCAGAAAAGCAAGTCCATGCAGTGGTGGGTTTGCTGGCTCTCAGTCCACATCCATCTTCAAAAAGGTCTCTCTGCCCTTCTTAAAAAGGAAAGAAAGCAGGGCTTGGTTTTGTCCTCCTGAGGACCAGGTCTAAAGGGGGTTCAGCTGCCTCCACCTTCCCCTGGATACCTTTGGTTTCTCAGTGGTGGGCTTGGAGTTATCCCTCACCATTTCCCTGTCAAGGGGGCTGGATTGTGCTCAAAGGTGGGTCAGGAATGTGAGGTGAGGATGTGATTCAGGCTGTGAGCTGAGGATATGACCCCTGCGGCATGAGATTAAAATTCTGTTCCTCCTGACAGCTGCAGCCTGAGTGCATAAATCTTGTCTGCTGTTCATGCTGCCCACTGAGGTGGTTAATCAATCAATGAGGCCTCAAACGTGCCCCAGGAGTGAAAGCATCCACACCCAGGCTGCAAGGGAACAGCTAATGGGCTGGAAATTGGTGATGCAGGTGCCAAATGGAAGAAAAATAACTATGAGGCCCTTCCATGAGCGAGGCTCTGGCTCAGCAGCACTGCTAGGTCCTTGCATGGCCAGCACATGAATTGTCCTGAGTGGTGGTCAAAGGGAGTCCTGCAGCATCCCAGAGCCTCCCTGGTACTCACTCTAGTACTCTCCAGTGTTCCTCCCCTTCTATTAAAGAAGCAATTGTGTCCTTCTGGCTGAGGTTGCTAGGGATGTGCTGCAAACCTGGCCATGGCACGGCATGGCTTGGCTTTCACAGCTTGGTGAGGTGGGACTGCCCCATCCATTTCACTGAACACCAGGGCCCTCACAATCCCCTTTCGTGCTGCAGAAGCTGTGCGTGTGGCATAACTCAGGATTTTGTATACTTTTGTGTTCTTTTAAATTTGCAGTATTTCACAATGCACGAGAACCTGACACCAGGCTTTGTGTGAGCAAGGAGGCTGACGGGATTTTTGGGTGTGTGAACAATGTCCTGTGTGGAAAACTACAGGAGAGAAAGATGTAGGGCTTCAGGTGCTAAAGCACTCGCTCCTCCATCAGTTCAGGTCTCATTAGTCAGGAATATTCTAGTGATTAGGAGATGTTGATACAAAACAAAGAAGATATACAGACCATTTGATGGATCTTTTTTCTTTCTTCATCTGTGACCTGAAATACCTGAGAAGCTTGAATCCAGTTAAAAGATTCTTCAGCATGAGGAATTAAAAAAGAGGGAAATTTAACAAGATGAGCTTTACCAAATCTTTTATGGCTTGTCCTCACTACCTCTTCAGGAAGTGGACTGCACTGATCTCACCAGTGGGAATGGCCCATACAACACACCTTACATGAGACATCCCACACAATTCCTATGGCCCATAGGGCATTTCAGAGTAAAGGTGTTCAGTCAAAAGCCTCCAGACTTAATTCTTCTGATACAGTTAGAAAATCTCCTGAGACTTCTCCTTTATCTATACTCCTGTTATTTTGTTGCTATTTTGCAAGAAATTCAGCTTTTGCTGAAGCATGTGTGAAAAGCCAGGGTGACTCCTGGGTTTCCTGGTCACTGTTCTCAAGAAATGCCATCCTGTGACTTATCCACCTCACAAACCAAGCAGCCAAGGTGTAGAGCCCCAGACAGATGTTGAGGCTCCCTCCACCTTGCTGGGATCTCGCAGGGTTGCCACGCTCCACAGGTGAAATGTGAAGTGAAAACAGGTGTTGCATCAAGATGAGATTTTTTGCAGTGAAGCAGGTTGTGCTGCGTGACAGCTCTGGCATTAGGAAAGACCTCTTTCTTCTTTTGCTTCTGGGAATCCTGGACTGAACTTCCTTGTTCCTTGGAGATAACCAGAACTGCGCGGTGCCAGCACTGCCATCACATTCTTGTTTGCACAAGTTATTATGAGACATATACTGTTTGAGCAGGATCTTCCAGACTGCCAGCAAGTAACCAAGAGCTGTTGGGAGAATCTCCCACTCAGAAACAGAGATTTAATTAAAAACAAGTAATAGGACTCATTGCAGATGGAGCAGAGGTTGTCAATGTGTTGTCTGCTGTAGTGGCAAGGTGTCTCTGAAGAAAGGATGAACTAAACAAAGTTTTAAATTTTTTTTTTTTTTCCATTTTTTCCCCCCTTGCAGTTGTCATAGAGTTCCACTGGCCAGCACTAGAGACCCCTTTAAGATCACCATGCCCAGCCCTGTCAGTTCTTTGCTCACCATTTTTGTTATCTCTGACTAGACAGAAAGAATGCAATTTGAGGAGGATGGCAGAGGTTTCGGTAAGGATGGAGGAATAATCCTTTGGACAAACAGGGGAGAGGCAGACAAAGAATTGGGTAGACTGCAGCTGTATAGAAAAGGCTTTGCAGGTGGTTACGGTAATTGTCAGCTGACCATCAATCAACAGTGTCATGGTATTGCAAAGAAGAAAGGAAAAGTTAAACATCCCCTGGGATGTATAAACAGCAACATTTTTTGCAGGACATGTAAAATAGCTCCAACCATCTGCTAGTGCAGACCATGCCCACTTAAGAGTAATGTGACCAACTCTGGGCACTACCCTTCAGGAAAGATACATACTCGTGGGAGAAAGTCCAGAGGAATGCCAAAGATGTGTTTAGAAGGTGAGGAAACGTGACACATGGAGAAGGATTGATGAGACTGGGCTTGTTTAGTCTAGAGCAGTGATTTTTCAAACCATGGTCTGTTGCCTGCTGGTCTATTTTTAAAGGGTTTGGAAGAGGTAAGAAAAGGAAGTCTCCATATGCTTTGGACCTGTGTACAGATATAATCTCTAGAGAAGTCTGCACTTGAAGGGGAACTTACATAGGGCCCAACTCCTGAAGTGAGAGACAGCAAGAAACTGCTGTTGCACAGAGAATACTAAAAGAAGTCCAGTGGCAATTTTCAAATGCATTTAAAAATACTGCTGAAGAATAAAACCATTGGAGGAGCAGAAGTTTAGGGGACTGCCTTGTAGCAGTGGAGGGAGTGAAATCCTAAGGATGGCAGGACCACTAAATGCCAGAATGTGTCATCTATGCATGCTGGAAAGTCCTGGCAGGGAATCTCATCAAACAGGATAGAGATATATCTCTCTGTAATCACAAGAATAGGGCTGACCCCTTCTTGGTTCTCTCCAGATCACTTTGCATCCCAGTTCTCTATGATTGTGTAACTGAGCAGTACTAATTTATGGTCACTGTTATTTAATATATTCATAAACACAGTTGAGAAGGGAATGAGCAATGAAGAGTTGTCATCTAACTGCTCACTTCCTTTTCTGGATTAGTAAAAGTGTCTTGAGCAACACTAATCCACTAATCCAGCCCCAGGTATTGATGAATTGCTAGGAAGACCTCCCCAAGTCTATTTTTCTATGCTTATGCATCACAAAACTGGCATGTTTATTCTGGCCTCAGATGGTCTTTTCACAGCAACTGATTTGATTCTAACTTTTCACAGAGCTGACAAAAAACCCTCTTCCTACATATCATCCACCTCTCCTCTAATTGGCACTGTCTTGAGTTTTACCTGGTAGCAGCAAGACAGAAGGTAACCCCATCATGGAGAGGCAGCAACTTTGGCTCTGATGCTACGACCATTGTTTGGCAAGGATCTGGTTATTTTAAAAACACTTGCTGTGTCTTGAAGAAAGCAAAAGCTGCAATTATGTACCGTAATACCTCTATTTGCTAGTCAGGAGAGATGTCTGAAAGTAAAAGCCTTGTTGGACAGGCAGATTTTTTGGAAGCAGTGCTTCTTGCAGAGGACCTCATGAAGAGGTAGAAGAAAGAGTAGAAGAGGTGATGGACTTGAAGGTGGTTTGAGGACAGGTTATTTAATGAGGATGAGCCAGGAGAGGTGCAACACTTGCACTCCTCACAGGCAGATTCAGGACTTCTATAATGCAGAACAAAGGCAGGGGCTTTATTTTAATTTGCTACTTGCTTCAATTCCAGCTATATCCATGACAGTTCATTTGCAGTTTTAAAAGGTTCTGGGCTCTCAAATCCGTGACTTACGTGTCTAAAAGACTTTGGTAAGTCAAGCAGCAGTTTGGAAACAGAGCAGTCATTATGTCTCTGGAATGTGGTGTCTCATTGCCCCACACTAGCTGCACATCACAGATGAATGTGGACACCATGCGGGGCACAAAATGTGCTGCTTGACTTTACTTAATAGACTCTCTTTAAATATTCTTTCATGGAGAGGGGGTTTCTACTCCAGAGAGTTTCCTGGATTTCTTTGCCCAGGACTCATGGGGAAACATAATCAAGGGCAAGGTTATTTTATAGAGTAATTTGTTTTTAAAATAAGCAGAAAGCAAACAGTGCTTCATGCGAGCTGCAGCCCCTTTGCAGAAAGACCTTGCAGGGATTACAGGCCTAAATGGGCTACCTTTTTGCCCAAATAAGCAGAAAAACTTCTGCAAGTATCATCAGTAGATTAAGGGCCTCACTAGGCTGCAGTACTGTTTCCTTGTTGGAGGATCTTTACTGGCATGTCGAGAATAAACTCTTGGATTGAATAGACAAGCACAAGTGCTACAAATAAATCCTATGAAATCAAAGAAATCCTCTAAGCCTGTTATTCAGAAGTCATCTAAAGACTTGTCTTGAGATAGTAAATCTTAGTAACCAGTTAAAGCGCAATCAAATCCTACTGGTTTTCTTTCCCATTGAATTTTTGTTTGTGTTTCATCTCCATGAAAATATGTCCTAATCATGAGATTAACTGAATTAACCAGAATGTTTGAAAACCCCATTAACATCTGTAAAAGCGACGGTCTGATCTGTGGGCAGTGTTTTAAATGCTTTGCCCCACCCAGAGCACAGAAGTCTCTGATATGTCATTTTGCTGAAATTTTGCTGAGCCTGACAATTGTGCTAAACTCTTTTATTTCTGTTTCTCTTGCCAAGGTTGTTTGCAGAGAGGGTGTGATGAGTGCTAAGGGATGAGGATAGAGGACATATTTACATGTTCAGTTCAGAGATTTTTTTAATTATCACTTCTTTTCAAAAAGACAAAGAAGAAAAAAAATACAATTGCTTTTTATTTGTCTGGATTTGAAGCAAGCTGTTGTGTTGCTGTCATGTCCTTGCAACCAGTCAGTGTCCTCCTGGTGTTGAAATTTTCACCAAATTGCTTTGTGGACTTTTTCATTCGTACAGAAACCATTTTTGTATCTCTCATTTCATCAGCAAAAAAATATATCTGAATGGATTTCTATTTGGTGAGATGCAATTCTAGATTTTTTTGAGTCTTACAGCAGTGGGAGTCTTGCAGATAAATTGTATAAACTTTACTCTTTGTATAAAAGTCCTCCAGCATGCAAGTTTTCTAACTACATTAATTCTTGAAGAAAGGCTTTTCCCTTAATTTCTTTTTAAAAAATCACACCATCTTTTCTTCCCCAAACACTTCAGATCTTTCTGAATGATAAGGGAGATGCCTATGTGCTGTCAGACAAATAATTTCCAAATTCTTTCAACACTGCATTCTGGTGGTGCTAACATCATGCTAGCAATTACTTTCTTGAAGGAGTTTGCCGTATGCAATATAAATCTCCCAGATTTAATTAAAAAACAATGAAGGAGTAATTACATGAAGATTTGTATGCAGGGAAAAAAATCCACACTAAACTTCTTCAAAGAGTTTTGTCATCACAGTCGGTTAATGAATAACCAAGGCTAGATAGTCTTGAATCAGAAAGATAGCTAAAGCCTGCAGAAACATTTCCATCTGAGATATTTAGGGGATGGAAAGTGACTCTGGAAGAATATACTTTTTGTATAAAATCTTCAGTGCCTTTTGCCCATACTTAAACAAGTACCTTTCTCAAAGCAACTCACATCTTTCTCAAGCACAACGTGGGCTTGTGTTTTCCTGAGAGAGCTAATGGCTCTTATTTCTCTAATAACACCTTCCTACATCTTTGCTTCCAGCCATCAAGCCATATAATACTTGCACAATAATAGCTCATTGAAAAACATAAAAATCTTACAAAGCTTGCTTTCCTCCTGTAGATGTTGTGTCTATGCTAAATCCAATGTCTCATGTCTATAAGAGTTGCCTTCCCATAAAATGACATAAATTGTTCCATTGCCTTTTGGACCCCAAAGTCCCTGGTTTTATAACCTGCTATGTAGAGCAGGCTTATGTCTTGCATGTAAAGGTTATTTTCTGGCTTGTGATTGAGTTCAGGTGAATGTCTTTATGTGCTGTTTTGCATCTAAGTTACTACACACAGCACCACATCTCAGATGGGATAGGGCAATTAACAGAGCTTCCCAAAGCACATCTTAAGGCACCTATATGGTTGTCTGGGTTCCTTGTCCTTACTAGTAAAAAGCATTCCTCATGGTTTCCTATGTACCCCCCCAATATGAAAGCAGTGTTTTGTGGTTTTTTCCATCTCCCAGCAGTGACTCAGTTTGCACACACCTCTAAGCGGGGGCAAAGGCAGTTCTCAAAAGAACAGATTTCTCAAAAGGCAGATTTTAGCACTAGAGACCCAGGGAGAGCTGGGTCCTGGTAGATGCAGTGCTGCAGAGGTGGGAGGTCTTGAGGAACCTCACTGATCTACACATGGTCAGATGGAGCTGGAGATGAAGGCACCATGTCTGCCCTGGGAAACACACTAGACAATTGTCTCTGCAGGTGGAATTGAGCTGGGAGAGATTTTCATTAAGCAGCTTGATGGGGACATTTGTGTGTGTTCTAAGTCCTGCCCCTCCATGGGCTCATTGGACTGAGCATGGAGAACAGGAAAAATTTTGAAGGTGGGCCTCTGTAGCTTGAGAAATTGAAATTTCAGCAGCCCTGCTAGCTGGCTGAGTAGGGATAATTTTTATTTTCCAGGTTAACCAAAACCATCTGCTTTCAGGTAACCTGAGGAAGAAAGGTCTAAACTCAGGAGCAGGGATCTGTGGAGCTGATGGTGATGGATGTCCCACCTGCTCTGCCTGCAAATGGGGCAGTAGCTAGCATTAGGTGGTAGATGCTTTTATCTCATAAGCAGGGGTAGAGCAAACCATGTAGCTTTGTGCTGAGTGACCTGTTGTGGCTGAGAGGGATTTTCTGAAAGGTGGACCCATCCCAAAGGACTCTGCTCCAGCAATGAGGAGGCATGGAGGAGCAGCCTGAGTGAAGGCTGTGTAAAATAAATGGAGAAAGGAGTGTGGCTTACATGACTCAAGTTGGGGGCAGATGATACTAGGCTTGTTCCTGAATGTTGTTATGAACCTATTCCTTCAGTGCATGCCCACATTGTGGGTAGGTCTTCTTCCTTCAGACCATGGCAGCAACAACCTGATGTGATTCGTGAGCACTTCAAGCCTGGAAAAATGTCCTTCATCTCTGTGAAGATGGGAATTTGACTTGGTGGTCTTGCCTTATCCTGCTCAAGGCCAACTGCAGAGATGTCCCCTGCAGTGGGGAACAGTATTAAAAAAAAAACAAAACAAAAAATCACTGTGAAAGTAAAATCCAACTTCCCTTTCTGCCATCTGCTGATGAATAATACTCTTGCATCATGAGTTGGTGTAGTCCCTTTGACACGGGTTGACTGAGGACAAGGTGAGGCAGTGTTGTGCTGGGGAGGGGATAGGTGCATAAATGCAGGCTTGGCTCTGGGTGCCTGGTGTCTCAGGACAGCTGGGTCTGGCACAAAAACTGGGGGTGGCAAGGGGAACAGGGGCCTTGTGGAGAGCTTAAGCAGAGGGGTGCTGCTTCCATCCTTCTTTGCTGAATCACCTGCACTGTGTCACTCAGGGCATTGGTCATGGAACTGGACTGATGGGGTGTCAATGACTCCTTTCTTCTCCTCTTTAACCTTCTTGCTTTGCTTTTGTGGGCTTTTCATCAGCCCCTGCAAGATACCCTCTACTGAACATGTGCAGCTTTGTGATTCCCAGCCAGGACCTTTCACCCTTGGGTTTATTCTGGCCAAGCACTGCAAGAAAGATTGGTGCTATGAAAAGATACTTGCTGGTGGAAACTCTAAAGTCCATCTCTTTGTGGTCAAGGCTGATGTCCCTCCCATTCAAAGCCCCTGCACACTCGGTACTACTTTCCCCTAAACTCAGCAGCAACTTGCAAAGCCCTCATAGAACACATCTAGTCTGGCATGAAACCCTGGGGAGGGCTTGTGAAAGGAGGTCAGTGACACCAGAACATGTTGGAGCTGGGAGACCACAAATAAAAGCAACAGCATCCTAGGGATGCCTGCAGGGCCCTGATTCTCCCCAGCTCTTGTGCCCTAACCTTGCCTGTGTGTCCTTGCCATGTGGAATCCTAGTAGTCTTCGTGATGGACTTTCTAGCAGTATGCCCCAGGCAATTTGCAACTCTCACCAAACTTCTCAATTTGAAACCTTCCACCCTTCTTGCTGTTCTGTCCTGACTCTCTCTGCCTTGTTGATGCTGTTCCAGAGGCACAGTGCCTGCAGCTGGACACTGGGGTCCAGCTCTGTCAGCAGTGCAGAATGCAAAATAATTACTTCCCATGTCACAGCTGTGGCTTCCCTGTCCTTGCCACCTAAATTGTGGACACCCTTTATTCTCTGGGCACTACAGCCTTTGAGTTTGGTTTATTAAAGTAATTTATAATCTATGCAAGCCTGTCTGCCAAAGCCCTGCCAGACTCACTTGTAAGCCTTCTCTTTTTCTGCCTGGGAATCAGTAAAAACACAGCCTGAAAGAATGCCCAAGGCTGGCCTCTCTGAGCATCCTTTTGAGATGTTCCTGGATTTGAGAGAACACTTTAAACAACAAAGTTTCCGAGCACAGAACATTTTTTTTTAACCAGAATTTGCAGCTGCTCTTTGTTCCTTTTGTATTAGGATTTCATGCAGGATAGTGCCAAGAGTGGTATCTCACCTCCAGGTTCTTTCCAGACCATGAAGTAATCTGCCAGGAAACAGGTCTGGGTTGATGCAGTTTCTTCTTAAGACCATCTTGGTTGCTCCTATCCCCTCATTATGTTCTCAGCACTTACAAACCAATCAGTTAATAAGGCAGATGGGGAACTTTCCGGGTACAGAAGGTGGTTTGACCAAACTGGGGGTTCCCAGAGTCCTCCTGGGCCTGCTTTTTAAAGACAGATATTGTGTTTACCCTGCACCAGTCCTATGAGATCACCAAAAGATCTCAGAGATAATTACTAATGGATCTGAAATGTCTTGAGCTGCTTCCTTAAGTACCCTTCATCTATTAGACTCTGCTCACAAGCCTTCAACCTTTTTTCCTATTCTGGCCTCTTCTCCCACCCCTTATGAGCAACTTTCTGTTGTTTGCAGCTTGCAGCCTCATTGTCCCCAACCTTTGTCTACATCTAAAGCATGGCACAGGACACACTGACAATCAGTCACTTGCTATTTGTTTTCTCTTCCTTTATATAGCATCACTGCAGTTCTTCTTCTTCCACTTAATTTCCAATGCAATTTAAGATCTTTTTCTACAGAGGCCTCTATACACCTCAGTAGCTTCCAGTCTTTTGCAGGTTCTTCAGCCTGTCTGAGTTTATTCTTGCCTACCTGGGCCTTTCCATCATCCTCATGGTTACTCATATGACAGCGTATCCATATGTTGTACAATTCCTGTCTGATTCCCAGGTTACCAGCTGGTGTCTGATCCTGCCACTGTCATCTCTCACTGTATTTCCTCTCTCCCTTGCCCATCAGTTTGCCTTAATTAAGTGCATGTTTGTGTGACTGCAAGAGATTTAAGTCAACTCGTCATAAGAAATTATTACCTGTCATGTCAATTATTACCAGATGATCCACAGTAACTGACTCTCTCCTTCTGTTTGAGCCTGTCCTGGTTGTGAAATTATACAGATTAGTTTAAACACCTTCACGGCTGGGTTAAGCAAACCCCTTCTGTCACGTTTGCAATGGGCTAGTATTTTCTGCATAATCAGTTATCACATCAGTTTATTGGCAGTAATGCCTTCCAGTGCACTAACTGATCTCTGTAATGAGTAAACACGTACATGAAGTCTTTTGTTAGCACACGGGCTCTTTTGCACTCATGTTATGGATTTAGTTTTCTTTCCCCTATGGTCAGGTCCCCAGATTTTCTGACTAATTCTTTTTTGAGACCTGTTATCCATTATTTAAAATCCCCTCTCTGGAGGCCACTGTTCATTTTCTGCTACTGCCATGCAAGATTCAATAGTGCAAGTGCCAAGGGAAGGCTGGTGGAGGACAGTCCAGTTTGAACTGAGGTATATATGGAGAAAAACAAAGTCCACCTTGTTTTCTCTGCTGTGGCCTCCTTCAGCCCACCAACCACATGGAACAATTTCTACCTGACACCCTGAGGGCAGCTGTCAGTCCTGTCCCTTTTGTCACAAAGACATCTTCCAGTGTGAAATTGTTAGTCAGATCCAGCATAAATCTTGTGGAAGGAGTTGTTGGATCTGATTGATGGTGGAAGATGAGGATTTAAGTGACCTTCACAAAGCCACTTGTGTTTCCTTTGTTCTCCTTCCTCATCTCACAGCTTTCACTGTGGCAGAAAATCCAGATAGAGCAGAGATACACATCATGAGTAGTTCAGGTATTTGCATGATCCCAGCTTATCCAAGGGCTAAGGACAATTTGCAGATGTCATTTGATAAAATGTGGTTAGGCCTGGTCTGACCTTATAAGCAGATCTGCACTGGGGGACACAGAGAAACTGAAAGTAGGCTCACTATTAGGACTGAATCTGGAACAGTGATGAGATCCTGCTTCTGGTGGTGTCCCCTAGCAAGGGCAATTAGGGAGTTTATCTTCCCTGCAATGAGGAGACTTCAGCAGCCACAGAGAATGGAAGGGAAGCACGATGCAGCAGAGGGTGCAGAAGTAGTGAGTGTGGGAGCCAGGACAAATAAGACCATAGATGCAGGTGGGGTGGGGTTGCTCAGATGGAAATCTGCCTCCTCTTAGCTGAAGAAGCCTAAACAGGAAGATGCCATGAGTCATCATTAATTTATTTATTTTTGCTTCTTGTTGGACAGTAAAAGACAGATGGGATTCCTGCAATTTACTTTTTGACTCTGCATTAACTGGGGGACCAGGCAAGTTCCCTTTTTAATGATCCCTGCCATAATCTCAAGTTCCACACCCTGGAGTCAGCAGTATTTATGGGTACTGGTACGACTCCTATCAGGACCTCCAAGAAGAAGACATAGAAGAGAATCAGACTCCAGGCCTAGAGTAGGGCACAGCACTTACCTTTTAATCTATTTATTCCTGCTTAGTACATTTTGGTCCTATTTATACTGAAACCATAAAGTCTGTGCCTTAGGAATTATGATTGAGCTAGTGTTATAACGTGGACATGACCCGTATTTATTAATGGCTGCAAAACAGATCTGGAAGGAGGCTGTAAGAATAAATTCTGCTTGTTAAGACTTACATTTTAAGCTAAAACTGGTAAAAGCACTCAACATGAAGGCAAGCACCTACTTTTTTTGAAGAATGCAACCAAATAAATGTGAGTTGCTTTTGGCAGCCGGGGACGAGGGATGGTTGGCAAAGTTTAAGTAGCTGGTTCTTTGAGATGTTTTGGAAATATGTGGTTTCAGGAGCTTAACAGATGGGAGAAAAAAGGACTGTAGCTGTGTAATACAATAGCCCTGGAAAATCAGTCCAGTATTTAAATTGTTTGTTCTCTCTGAACAGCTGAGCTCATCCCAGATGCACAAGGAGGTACTGACAGTATAGGAGACACAGCAGAATCTCAAGGAGATGATAGTAATAAGGAAAAATATTGCTCCTAAAAGCAAAGTTGCAACCAAAAGCAAGCAATGTTCCTGAGAGCACCACAGCCACCAGCAGAACATGTTGCCGAGCTTCTGTGATCAGGCTGCACAGACTGGCTCCAGGAGTCACTGGGAAGCAGTTTATGAAGAGGAGTATGGGCACAATTGACTCAAAAGTCATCATTGTGGTGGCTCAGGCTCAGGTGTCAGACAAAAGGTGTTTGAGTGCCTGACTCTCTGGATAGCTTTGGGCAAATACTCAGACTTGTCTGAACTTTTGTCTGCAGTATAAGAAGGCTGCCCCACCAGACTGGAGCCTTCCAGACTGATCATATCTGAGAGACATCCTGAAGATTAAGTGTATTTCCTTAGGGTAGGCCTCTTTGTCAGAAGTGGGGATAGAATCAAGATCTAGATCCTGACACCAGTGTTTGGAGGGAGAAGTCATTATGTCACTGTGTCTCAGAGAACAGCAGTAATATTCTGAGGGGAGCTGCTTGTTTGCTTTATGTTTCTCCTGGTAAGTTAGGCAGAAGTCACAAAGCAGGAGGGAAAGGAAAAAGTGTTTGATAGAATCATAGAATTTTTTTTTGTTTGGAGAAGACCTTTAAGATCATCAGCTTCAACCATTAAACTAGTCCTGCCAAGTCCACCACTAAACCATGTCCTTAAGTACCATATCTACAGATCTTTTCAATGATGGTTGCTTTGACATTAGTTTACTATCATGGTGAATGGTGAGTGGGATAGAGGACTGCTGCAGGGAGAGCTCATCATGATTTCCAGCCTGCAACATAGGGGCTCTAGGGACTACTCTGTATTTGTTCTATGGTGTGTAGAAGACATTATGTCACTGCACTTCTTAGATTAGGATGGATTGGTTTTGGGGTCTGAATAGAGGAGGGGAAACAGCTTAAGGACTCCATGGGCCTCTGGCCATAAGCCAACCTGGGCCCTGCTGATATTTCTCCATATCAGTGAAGAGAGCTGTTGGCTGGTGCTATTGACTTGTGCACATTCCTGCTCTGCATCTTGTTCATGGCACATCAGCTGCCTCATCTTTCACCTGACTGAGTTGCATCAACTTGCGTAACTTCCTTTTACAGCCACTTACAACAACCAAAGACCCCTGAAAGGAAATGGGCTTGAAACTGTGGATCCCACTATTGTAGGTCAGAGCCATTTTTTTTCTCCTGAGGATCTATCTGGAGAGTTTTATCCATCTTCCCTGAGTGTATATTCCTAGGTGTGTGAGTAGGAGAGCTGCTTAGGCTGCCAACAGTATCTGCAGCTGCTCTGAGCTGATCTACAGAGAAAGTCTCCATGGCTCAGAGGCACCTTGTACTCTGCAAGTAGCCAAGCAGGAGCCACAGGCATATGCTTCTAAGTTTTCTTCCAAGACCTCACAGTAATTTCTAGGCTGCAATTTGAGGTGTTTCAGGATGCTAGAATGCCTAAGGGATTTTTTAGGTCCTCTGAGATCAGATGGCATGTTGGAGGAACTTGTAAATACCTAAAAAGCCTTTGTGATGTAAAGCTTTTCATCATCATTATCCACAGCATGGATTTCCCAAACCCAATCTCTGCTTTCCTCTACAAATCCCTCAAACTCCTATGTTCCCCCATGTTTTCTCCTCCTTCCTTCCCTGGTGCTCCTTGTGAAACGCAGCTGTTCTTGGTCCAGCAACATGAGCTCTTCACTGCTCCTCTGAGGGCTCAACAAGCTCCATTGCTCCCAGTGCCCCTCACACCTCCTAAATCTGTCTACCAGAGTTTGCCTAGAATTGTCTTATTTCCCTCAGAGGCAATCTCTTTTGCTCCGTCAGCATGGTCATCCCTAAATGATGGGGGATCTATTAATCAGAGGATTTCACCAATGCTGTCCTTATTTGTGGAATACCCAGTACTCTGGGCATGTGTGGTCCAGTCCTCTGATATTTGGTTCAAAGTCCAACTCAAAACTGATTTCTACCATCCTGAAAGAATATGGCAAAATATGAGTAAGTATTTTTTGTCAGTTTCATCTCCATCTGTTTGCCAAGTTCTCCATTCCTGGATGTTGATCTGCTTGCCTTTTTCCTGCCTCTTATATATGTTTTTTTTTATTATTTTCCTTTGACAATGAAGTTTTCAAACAAACAGTGAGGATAGACTATGATTACAACAATCCTGTAGTTATTCAGGGTAATTTATTACATCCTTGACTATTGTAATTCTCTGTTGCACATCATCTTTCTCATGGACATGATTTTCATACATGTGAATCATTGTTAGACATCCGTTTTCCCAGCTAGATCTTTGGCAAGATGAGTTTTTGCTCATCACATTGGACTTCCAGTTTGCATGTCTTTGGCATGGGGAATGGCCTAGTTTGTCCTTGGCTCTGCTGTGTCAGGTGCCTTTGCACATGCACACTCACACACACACGTGTGTCACTGTACAGGATTGACTGGACTCTACACCTCTATCAGCCGTCACCCTCTTTCTGAGTCATGGCTGAGACAGATAAGCAGCTGGTTTTGCTATTGACTCAGTGATAATAAGTAAACAGTAATTAATATTTTGCAATCATATAGCTCTTTTAATTGGATGATCTGAAAACAGTTAATTAACATTAATTAGTCATCATTGCACGGCCTACATGCGCTAGATAAGGTTTTATTGTGCAGAAGGGGAAACTGATGCAGAAAGGAATAGCAGGATCAGACAGGCTGAGTTCCTATCAGAAGGGTTTGCCTTGGTGCTTCTCAAAACCTGCTGCAGCCCCATTTTGAAGACACCAAAGACAAAATTAGGGCGAAAATTTCGAAGGCAAAACATTGCCTTAATGCCTTCATTGTTCAAGACAGATCTTGATAGGGTTAACTGAGACCTTGATTCTTCCAGGTTGTGCCTGTCCACTGCCTTGGCTCACTAAGATCACAAAGAACCTAGTGCAACAGGTGAGAAAGACAGTGCCCAAACAGTGTGGTGGTCTAGACTTTGGCTGGCACAATATCTTGGAGACAGTTTTTCAGTTGCCCAGAGATAACATTTGCCAAACACCCAAATGCTTAGTGCATAATGGTTAGCTGAAGGACCAGATAGAGATCAAAGTGTTTGGGCAAAGTATGAGGTGTCTAGACATGGCGTGGGATTTACAAACTCACACCAGTGTCTCAAATCTGTGGCTTCATTCAGTTGCATAAATGTAGATCTCCAGGGCACTTTAAGCTGATCTGGATGTCGTTCCTGACTTCTGCTGTCTGGGAGGACAAGGTTCTCCTGAAGGTCCCATGTCAGATCTGTCAGTTAGTTTTCGTACCTCAGAGTACCTAATTTTGGACACCCAGATTATGCCCCACTTGTCCATCTTAATGGCCTATGATATCAGTCTATGTCCAGCATGTGTTTCATAACATCCAAGTCTGTTTCTCTGGGTCTTAGATGCTGAGTAAGGTGCTGTGAGCATGCTCTATAAAGTCTTTGAAGTTTTCTGGGTGAGAAGTCTAAGCACTTTGTTTGGCACAGTTCTTATATTTACCTTACACTTATGGGCCCAAGACATTTATGAGCTTTGGAAAAGATCTGTATCTGCCTGATAATGCTACACCTGTGCACCAGTAAAAGGGTAACTGCAGGATCTATTGTTTTTCTCAGAGCTCTCAGTCCCCTCATTGCCATCCTTATGGCTCATTGCATACCGGGTTTCTCCTCCAGTATCCTTCTTACTCCTGTGTTGGCTTTATTGAAATGAAAATCTTCAGGATTTAACACCAACAAGACAGATATTCGTCACCCAGGATTGTCAGTCATTGTTCTGTATCCTTTTTATACCAAATGGGTGGACTTCATCACTTGCTTGTGTCTGTGTCTTTCTCGCCCGGTTAGAGGAGGTCTACATGAGAATGATGAGAGAAGAACAGTGAGAGCTGAATGTGCCAACATTTTATAGCTGAGTGCACACAGGAGCCAGATAAATCTGTTTTCTCCTTGGGGAACTCCTGTGCATCTTGGCCATCTCAACCAGAGAGATGTGTACTTCAGGGGCATTACCTGCTATGGGCAGCCACTGTCCATATTTATTTTCCAAACATTAGCCTTGCTCATCCATGACTTCCATGATTAGCTCCCTCCAAGACCAGGAGGTCTCACTCTCAGTATACAATGCTGGGCATCAAAATGAGCTGGGTTTGAATGTACAGGAGTGGGTGTCCTGGGGAGCATCAGGTGGGGGATCTACAAGATTTTGTTCTGTGCCTAGGTGAAGAGGGGGTAATGCCTTTCTCCCATGCTCCAATCCCAAAGAGTGAAGAATCATAGAATCATAGAATTGGCTGGGTTGGACGGGACCTCAGAGATCATCAAGTCCAACCCTTGATCTACTACCCCTGTGGTTACCAGACCATGGCACTGAGTGCCACATTCAGTCTCTTTTTAAATATCTTCAGGGACCTGAATGAGTTACTCCAGCTGGAGGGTGGTGACTGACCTGGAAAAGCCAGGTCCTTTGGATCAAGGTTGAACTGCTTGAAGACAAGAGAGAAGAGGCAGGAGGAAAAGAGAAGATGCAAGAGCTGTTCAGCAGTTGAGGTCTACCCACTGTGCACCACAAGGGAGGGAAACATGGGAGACTGTATCTTCATGTGTAATCTCCAAGAGGTTTTTTAAACCAAAGCTGTGTGTGTGAGCTTCAGGATCACTCTTCTTAATAGAGAGTTGGGCTTTAAAACCTTAACAAACTACTTTTAATATATGTGTCTGCAGCAGTTCTCTTTGGTTAAAAATCTCAGCCAACTAATCAAGACCCAGGTCCTGCTCAGTCCTCACATTACACACTCATTACACACTCTCCCCTTCCATGGAGCAGAGGGAACCCAGGGTGATCAGTTGGTAGGAGGCCTTGTTTTGAAGTGGTTGAAACATGTTTTACCTGAATGTCTTTATGATTATTTACTGACAGCAGAGGATGGGGTGAGACTCATGGCTCTCCTAGGAGTCAACAGCAAAGCCTGTAGTGGTGGATACATGCTTGTGTTCCTGGATGCATTTATTTTGGAGCACCTCTTCCACCTGCCACATTCTTTCTGCCTCCCTCCGTATCTCCTTGACCAGCTCCAGAATCATGGAATCACAGAATGTTAGGGGTCAGAAGGGACTTCTAGAGATCACCTAGTCCAACCCCCCTGCAAGAGCAGATTCACCTGGAGCAGGTTGCATAGGATGATGTTCATGCAGGTTCTGACTGTCACCAGAGATGGGAGACTATACCACCTCTCTGGACAGCCTGTTCCAGTGCTCTGCTGCCTTCAAAGTAAAGAAGTTCCTCCCCAGGTTTAGATGGAACTTCCTATGTTGAATTTGGTGCCATTGCCTCTTGTTCTATCTCTGGGCACCAGTGAAAAAGAGCACCACTCTCCCTTTCTTAACCTCAAACCTCACACCCCAGTTTAACCTCTTGCTGTAAAGTGCCTCTGCATACAGCTTGCAACTCCCAGTCCCTCTGCTCATTCTCCAAAGTCCCTTATCAGCAGCACCCAGCCCCTGTCTCAGATGATATGCACCTGCTGCCTTGTCTCTCCGTAGCCCTGTTGTCTGCCTCCTGTACCTTACCATGTCCTCCAGATGCTGGCAGTCCCTGTCACCTTGTCCAGACACCTCTGTGTCTTACTGCTTTCTTGACTGTCATGGTTTCTCTGCAGGAAACTATGAGGAGTTCTCTCCAAGAAAGGCTTTCCCTGGTCTCAGAGCTCAAACTCCACCCCGGTTCCCATTCCTTCCCTATCCATCTCCTTGGTTGGTCTCCCTTTCTAGATGCCAATGATTCCCTCCACCTTCCCACTCCTATTGTCACTGGCATTTAATTCATGGTGATCTTACTCCTCCACTCTAATTTTGGTTTGTCACCTCTCACATAATCCTCCTGCCCCCTAAGCACCATCTCACTGAGAAAAGCATTTGCAAGGAGGGTTGTCAGTCCCTGTTTTTCATCCCTGGTGTCAACATTCTGTGGTGCAGTCATCATGAGCTGCCAGCCGAAGGGAGCAGATCAATTTCCTCTGTGGGGTGGTGTGGTGAGTGGGCTTATCCTTGCTAGGAGCTGTGGAAATTTTCAGAAGAGAGGTGAATGAATCTCAAAATTTCAGGGGAGTCTTGTCAGCTAAAATCTGCCAAGTCCCCGCTGAGGTCACCGACGCTATACCTAGAATCATAGAATCACAGAACGGTTTGTGTTGGAAGGAGCCTTAATCATCATCCTGTTCCAACCCAAAAGCTATGGGCAGTGACACCTCCCACCAGACAAGGTTGCTCAAAGCCACATCCAACCTGACCTTGAACACTTTCCAGGAGGGGACAGCCACAGCTTCCCTGGGCAACCTGTTCAGTGTCTCACCATCCTCACAGGAAAGAATTTCTTCTTAAAACCTCATATAAATCTACTGTCTTTCAGCTTAGAATGATTCCCCTCATCCTATAACTCCATGCCCTTGTAAGAAGTCCCTTCCCTGTAGCCCCTTCAAGTGCTGAATGGTGTTCTAAGGTCTCCTTAAGCCTTCTCTTCTCCAGACTGAACAAACTTCCAGCTCTCTCTGCTTGTCTCAGGAGACAGAGGTGCTCCAGATCATCTTCATTGCCCTCCTCTGAACTTGTTCCAGCAGCTCCATGTTGTTCTTGTGTTGGAGGTCACAGAACTGGTCACATCACTGCAGGTGGGGTCTCACAAGAGTGGACTAGGGGAGCAGAATCCCCTCCTTCCCCCTCTGTCCACTCTTCTTTGGATGCAGCCCAGGATGCAGTTGGCTTTCTGGGCTGGAAGTGCACCTTCCTGGCTCATGATGAACACCTGGACCAGACTGGGGTGGATTTTCACCAGTAGGCAAAACCCACTAACCTACATCTCAGCCTCCCAAGCCACCCCAAGTTCCAGATCCAAGCCAAGGTCATGAAGGCTTTTACAAGTATGATTTAAAACCAGGTAAAAGTGCAGGTTTGTTACTTGACAACTTTTGAAAAGTGTCTTGTCACAGAGAGGTGTAGGTAAATGTATGCTTGATGCAAACAAATAAGGCAGAAAACATTCAACCCCTAGCAGTGCCTGTTTGGCAAGGCGGAGTGCAAGCCTGGGAGCAGAGCAACAGGCTGTGCTGCCAGCCCTGCTGATAAGGCACAGCAGAAGCACTTGTGCAGGCAGATGTTTGGGCCTCACAGGGCAAAAACACCCCCAGACCCTTTGCCCAAGAGTGTTTGTGACAGGTTCCTCAGCTGCCTGTGCCAGTTCATGTGAACTCCCAGCACATCCCCCTCCCACCCCTTGGATGCAGGCACATCCATGGGCAGGATGCCCACCTCTCCCTGCCCTCTCCTGGGCATCATTCCTGCTCTGCCCTCCTGCCAGGGGACAAGTAGCCCTGCAAGGTGGAGGAGGAGGATGTGTGTGCCAGATATCTGCTGGCACTGGGGACTGGCTGTGCCTGGTGGGGAGCATGAGGGTGCATCTGGGCAGCTGCTTCCTGCAGCATGGCCATGTCTGTTGGCATACATATGGTGGGAAGAAGGGATGAGTGGAAGGTGGGTGTAGGAGCTTGCAGTGGAGAGTGTGAGGGGAAAATCAGCTAGACTTTCTGGGTTGATTGAAACTTTTGGTTTGCTCTTGGATGGGTTGTTTAAACACATTTCTCATCCCCCTGTGGGATTAGAGAAGTGTCTCCCGTCTCAGTGCAAGATCTTGAAAATACATCCTGTCCTTCATGTGGTGGTGGGAGGACTGGGGAGTGTCTATGTCCCCAGCTCAGGAGGCAGCTCCATGCCATGCAGTCAACCAAAGATGATTTGCCTCAGGTGCTGCCATTACATGAAGCAGGGGAGACAGGTTTCCCAGTCACAAAGGTGTTGCACAATTAATTATTCCAGCTTGGCTCTGGATCCCTAGAGCTCAAGGATACCACACAACATGACTAGTGCAGCACAGGCTCAGTCCATCTGAGCCTCAGGCTAGCAAATCACTTCTGCTCACGTCTCTCGCTTTCCACTCAAGTGTGTTCATTTGAAGGGGGATGTGATGGTGCATGCTTTGGAGCAGCAGCACCCATAATCAATGGGCAGTTAGAAAAATTTCCCAGCTCTTTGCACTGGTATCTGTCCCCCAACCCACAGGAGATGACCTTCTGGCCATCCCACCAGCCCTCTTGTCCCTGAAGTAGCCAGCACTCCCCCAGGGAAGCGTGAATCCTCATGCCTGGGCTTCTCGTTTGTACTTGTCTGGTTCAAGGTTAAAAGCTGTTTGGCTTGGCGTGCCTTTCTCCTGGAAATTAAAGACCTTATATTTCTCTCCCCACATTGGTATTTGTACCCTGCAATCAAGCTGCCTCTCCATCTTGTCTCTGAAAGCTTGACTGTAATGAACTCCCAGCTTCTCCCTGCGAAGGGTATTTATTTTAGCCCTCAGGTGAACTTCCTGGTGCTGTCTTCATTGTCTTTAACTTTTTAACATTCTTCAGAAAAGTAAAAAAACCTGAAACTCCACAGACCTGTACTTGTCAGGGCTGGGTGCAGATACTTTTGTCTTGTTGTTCTGCTGTCATGCGAGGTTCCCTTCCCATCTTCTCCACACTCTTCAGCAAGCCTCCAACTAGGGGATACATCTACTATATGAGCAATGTCACCAAAAGGGCAGATATTGCAATGATAACCTTTTCATTGCCATGGTCTTTCAAAAGCTCATCTAGGTGACCAGAAATTCACAGGGCAGCAGGGCTCTCTGCTGGCTGCCCAGCTCTTGCAATTACACACTGATGTGTTGGCAGTCCTTGTGGGGAAAAGGGATGCAGAACCAGAACAGCATTAAGAAGTGCATCTGATGTCCACACAGACTCCTGAGCAGGGCTCTCTGATATTTTTTATAACTAAATTCTGTAGCTACTGAAGCTCAGCTTTGGTACACACACACACACACACACACACTCTGCTTTCATCCAACTTCTTCCCTGTGAAAGAAGGCACTAACTGAAGTATAATCCCAGGCAGTGACCAGGGCCCTTATATATACTAGGGCAGAGCCCAAACACATCTTAAACCATCTGTACTGTTGCTCACAGGACAACAGTGCAGAGTAGAAGCAGGAGAGCATCCTAGAACTCAGGGTATCCAGGTCTCAGGGACCAAATACTCAGCTGCTGAAGGCTTAAGATGCTCCAGTTTACACACACAGAGGATTTAGCTCAGCATTTCTTGTTATATAAGTTAACAGTAACCTTAAGGCGTTGGTTTGGAGCACATCCATTGAATGATGCATTGTCCCAGAAACAGGGATGGAAAGTTACCCATTTACCAAGCAGGGAAAACAATAGTGATGAAAGACAGAGCAGTGGCTGGAGTTCAAGAGCTCCAGCAGCTGGAGGTTATAATGATGAATGTGATCATTTACTGTGGATATCCATGAGCTGGTTTAGAGTTTCATGGCCCAGAGTAATCTTCAGGGCACTGCACATTCCAGAAATGTCTCTGAAGCACCTTATGGTAAATGGCAATGAGCAGAAAATGATTAGATCTGGTGTCAAGGGAGCAGTGGTCCTCTCTGGCCTCTAACAACACTCCATTTTGACAAAAAAATTATTTCCTTTCTGGATACAGGGCCTTAGGATGAATTACCAGAAATTAGGCTTGGTTCCTGGTCTGCTCTCAGCATAGCTTGCTGTTGTCCAACTTAAGTAACCTACTGGGTTGTTTTGCCTGAGTGTATTCCTGGACCTCCCTCCTGGGACACCACTGGAGGAAAGGCATAGTGCTTCTTCTTGGACATGGGTCTTTATCCCCCAGTTGATGTCCTTCTCCTATCTAAGGGGTACTTTGCCTTTCCATCATTGGTTGTTTGTGGGCATAGACTGCTGGATGTCTCCAGTCTCTTGACTGAAACTATCATAGGATCTTAGCCCATTTCTGAAGGAGCCAGGGTGGGCTGCGGTGGCTGCACTTGGGAATAGTGTGAGATGCAGCAAGCAAAGGACTATAGTTCCAGAAGCAGGTCCCACCATCACCAAGTCTATTCCCTCTGCTACAGCTTTGCTCTTCCACATGCCCTGGGTCTGGATCCTTGTGGACTGACTGCTCAGTGCCCATGACCCTTGGTTGAAAACCTATCAGTGTTTGCTGGCTGCCTGCACGAGCTGACTGCAGACAGTTTGTGCTTGAAGGTTTGCTGAGCCCAACTCTTACACTTTGGTGTTCTGCCCACGGAGGATCAGGGATGGATGTTGGAAGAGCTTCAGGGTGCTCTGCTTCATGCTGCAAAGTTGCCTGTGCCAGTGCTGGGGGCCTGAGTGTCACAGCTTGTTTCTCAGGGACATTAGACATGCTGGAATGGCAAGCCCCACCTGAGGAAGACTGTTGCCTCTCACACACACCTTTTCTCTCCTAAAGGAGAAGCAAGGCAAGAAGTTTCCTATATAGGTTAATAATAGCCTTTAGTTCAGGTTTCCTGTAACATTTCTGGCAGCAGCCAGGACCAGGTTTTCCTGGCGCATACCGTGTGGCAACCTTCTACATACAACTGGCATAGAATCATAGAATAATTTGGGTTGGAAGGCATGTCTTATTCTTCCCCAGTGGTCCACACTGGGATGTCTCACCAGAATCTCTCTGTCTCTCCACCTTACCTTGGTCTTTGCCAGCTCAGTGTGCCAGCTGGAGGAATGACTGAGTGCCATGACAGCCATGCCAAGCCCCACTCCCTCCTTCTGCAGGAGGTATCATCATTTCTTCTAGCTGACTGTATTCATTGTGGGAGGGGTGGGAGAGCATGTGTGGAGCTGGGGCTGGAGCCTCTTCATGTGGGTTTTGCAAGGCTTAGTGGATGCTCCAGCTGGGTGCCTGCAGTTGATACTCCCCAAGCCACCATGGGATGAGTGTAACTGATCTTATCTCACTGTTCAGTAACAGGCACCCCATTCATCGACTCCAGTTGCCCAACTCAGGTCTGATTCAGGACTCCGTGGGCTTCCTGCAGGATGTGGTGGATGTAGGGGTGGGTGTGATGTCTGAGTGCAGGGAATGGGGCTGGACATCAAAGACCTGCACCTCCCAGCAGGGGTTGAGGAGGGGGGGTTTGATCCCTCCTGCCTGGAGCTGAAGAATGGGTACATACGTGGCATCTAGGTTAACAGGCAAAGAAGGGGGGATGCATCCCAGTGGATGGAGAGCACCTGCAATGGGAAACCCATCCACATGCAACAGACTTTCACTGATAAATTTTGATGGGAAGTGGTTTCTCAAAAATTGTATGTGACAAGGTATCTTGCTACATGGTGGACATTTTGGTACCTTGGCAGAATTGTCCTGCTCCTACACCTCACAAAACACATGGTACAGAAAAGTGCTGTGATGAGGAGACCTGGGTCTGCTTCCAGTCTGGGAATGGGTAATCTCTCCTCCTCTGTGTTTTTTGAGCTCCCTGGCCCATCTCTACTCTGGTGACCTTCCTGTTGCTCCTTCTTCTCCAGTCTGGAAGTGTACAGGAGCTGTGGTGGGGATGGAACACCACTTTTGGGACTTGCAGAGGGGATGGAGCTAGGAGATGTGGGGCTGCAAGGATGATGGAATCCACACCCTCTGCTCCCCAGATGGGTGAGAGATGGAAGGGCACTTTCTGGGCAGAGAGAGAACACCCCTTGTTTATCTCTTTGGTAGACTCTATGTTTGCCTCTAGGTGGTAATAATTTCAGGTGTCATCCTGTCCTCACCAAGTCACCAAGTGCTGGCAACATGAAGGGTTGGGGATTTTTTTTTTTTTTTTTTTTTTTTTCAGGGAAAAAAGGGGTTTATAATTCCAGGAAAAGCTGATTTGAGTCAGGGGCAGCTGTTCACCCTCTGGTAGCTCATGAGAAATCTGCCCAGTTCCTGATGTCCAGACCCTTGTCCTTGGAAGGGCAGATGGCTCCCGTGGCTTCTGTTCTCAACACCTGGTCTTGCCCTTGGATCTAAGGGGCACTGGGAGGTCTGAGGTGGGCTGCCTGTCTGGGCAGAGCTTGCCCCTGCCATGGCCTTCCCCTCTGCTTCCACAAACCATTTAAATTTGACAGTGGGTTTCTCAGGATGAAAGCCATCCATGCCTTAGGTCTTGAGGCAAGATAGGACTTGGATTTCCTGTGTCCACACATGACCAGTAATGGATGTGTTCTCTGGTAGAGGATTAGCCCAGTTTCAGTGCTCCTAGTTAAGGACTGAAATTCTGAATATTACCTACATCCTATTTTGGCACCTACTTTTATTCATGGCTTAGGGATTCCACGTATAAATCCTCCCTTTTGTTTGTTTTGACAGTCCAAGAAAAAGAGGCTATGAAATTTTCTAAGGAAAAGTTGGCTCTTTAACCTTGGAGTATTCTATGCCAGCCATAGGGTCAGTCAACAAGTGTAAGTCCAAGGGAATAGAGAGGAAGGCAGTGGCTTTCATCACAACAATATCAAAGTTCTTTGCTTTTCCACACACCTGTGAGATCAAGCCTTCACTGAAGGCTTCAGATCCATTTTAAAAGCTGTCACCCAAAACCACTGTCCCAAACGGGACAATACAGCAGGTGAGATGTGTATGTATAAAATCAAATTTATTGTAAACAGCAAAGGATCTTAAAAGATAGACTAAAAAATGTATAAACTGGATTATGAGTGGTAGGATATTAGAGTATCAGAATAAGGTGTTAGGATAACAAACAAGAAGATATCTTAACAATAAAATATACAAATAATCAAATATCTGGATAACTGTTACACAAAGCTGATTATTTGAGTACTTGCAAATTACTTAACAGTAGGCTTTACACTAGTTCTAGAACATAGATTAAAGTGGTACATATAGGTAATATGATAATAAAATTACTTCAGCAAGGATCCTAAAGACTTAAAGTATTGAAACAAAGGGATTTGGTGTTTCCTATGCTTCAATGGCTACTGATGGGTATCCCTTTTCCTCCTCACCAGGAGCAATCACTTGAGCAGACATCCCTGCTGGAGGGAGAAGGTCCAGCACACCTTCTAGGGAAAGGTATAGGATTCTCACTGATTAACAGAAGGGACTAGGTTTTTATAGAATAAAGTGATTGGCTGCTGTCTTTAACCTACTTAGCCATAGTGACAACATCTTCAGTTGGGGAAAAAAAGGGAAACAAAGGAAAAGCTTTTCCCTCATTATACAAATTCTTACATTTATCTGTCTGCTAGTATTTGGCCTGTGCTTGGCCCAGCTGGAGCCAAATTGAGCTTTGTGTTTTTCAACACAGGAGAGCAGCTAGCAACACAGATACCTACTTGGTCTTCTGTTTATACTTCCACGATTGCTGCTGGTTCAGAGTCTTCTATGCCCTTTGTTGTCTGTGGAAACTCTCCAACTCCTGCGGCTAAGGGCAGTGAAGCTGAGATGAAGACCAATTGAATCATGAAGGGAAACTGAGGCAGGTCCACTGAGGCGGAGCATCCTGCTGCAACTGGTATCTGTCTGAGCAGGAGCTGGTAGGTAAGAGGACATTTTCTTTGGAAGAGGATCTTTCCTGGTGAAGTGGAACGGGGGTGCTTATGGCTTTTCAGACTCTGGGTGTTGCATCCACTGCCCAGCCCAGCCCCCCTGTTTACAGCCCTGTTATCTCCACAGCCGCGGGCACTTGTCTCAGGTGGCTTGTCCATGCCAAATCCCTATTGCATTATGGAATCTCAGAAATGCCCATTACAATGCAGTTCCTTAATGCCTGTGTGCTGAAGGATGATGTTTAATACTTAAACTAACCTGGTGAAGAAAAAAAAAATAAGAAAATAGGCCAGTATGGAAATTTCCCTGGAGTGAGGCTGGTTTAAAATCATCTGAAGGAATGAATGTCCCAAAGAGGACATCAGACTCTGTTCCCACTTGCAGCAAGTGTTGGCAAGCCCATTTTCCATTTGCAGAGGTAGATTCTGGGAGAGTCCAGGTAAACATACAGTTGTAGTCCTTCAACAGCCCTGAAATGGTAAGAGACAAAGCCTGTGGTTTGCTCCAAAGGTGCTTGCACAGTTCGGGAGATAATTCTCTTCTCTGAGGGTGCAGATTGGCAGGAATTCCCTTGCAGAGACCACATGAGGGCAAGCAAGACTTTGGGGTGTAGAACTGGGTCAGGCTACAAAACTGAGAAAAAGGAATAACTCCAGGGAGCTCCTTACCCCTTTCAGATTTAACTGACTCATACTTTCTACCCTTGCATCTCCTGGAAAAGTAAAACACCTTCCTGGAAATGGAAAGCACCTACAGAACATCCATGCTTCTATGTTTTCTACTCTCTAGGCTGAAATTATCCCTGGCTGGTTCATCCCTATTTTCACTTATGCCAACACTTATGCAACAGAAAGCAGTTCCTTTGCTTTCTGATGCATTTACTGACAGTAATGTCCCAACTTGTCCTTGTGTTTGCTGGACTACCTTAATTGACACTTTTTGGCCCATAGTGGAGTAAAGGGACTCCATTCAACTGCTAGTCCATCTGGCATCACTTTGTACTTTTTACACTTTCAGTTTGTCTTTGTTGAGCATGAGTAACCTGAAATACGTATCGTATTGCAGAGACAGCCCCTGATGTGAACTGTGTAGCTGTATTAGTATTTCCCTGATCCTAATGCAAATATCTGACCTCATGTATTTTTTGCAGGGCTGCAACTCCTTAGAGACTGAGGGTGGGCTGCACAGGGTGGGTGGGTGGGTGGGTGGGTGGGTGGAGAGGCTTTGTGTATCTGTCTCCACATGGGATAGTTGTTTTAGCCTTTCTTTCTCACCAACAAAGAGAAATATCTGCTTCTAGAGTGATCACACAGAGTCAACATCTAAAATGACACCTAGGTGTATTGTGCTGTTAAAGTGATCATTTCTGTGCTGGGGGACATCTCTGCTGGGACTACCTGTGGTTAAATTAGAGAGCATTCCTGGACATGTTCTCACCTGGTAGGGAAAGTTCTTGTTGTTACTCCTGACTCACACTTTCGGCTGGTGGAATTTCACCCCATTTCTGTGTCTTCTGCCTTCAGGGTCTTTGCATTCTCCTGTTGTGGTTCTCAGCATCAGCAGTGTCTCCAAGTCAGGACTGGCTCTGCAGCTCTCAGAGGAGTGACTGTCTACACAGAGCAGTTTATGGCAGTAGCTCCTGCCAAAACCCTATTTCAGTAGAGCTATTTGTAATAGCTTTCTTTTCAGATGTGTTATTAAAAAGCTTTCTTCTGGAGCAACTGGTGCTTCTCCTGTGTACAGCAGTTATTCTGGTATGCCACTGCTTGTACTGGAAAATGGCTTTCTGAAGGCATGAGATGAACAATATATATTCCTGTAAATTGGGACCAGCTTTGGGATGAGGAGGATATCAGACATGACAAGGAACTGCCAGTGGGAGCAGTGGGACCGTGCTTCCATATAACTCTGGGGCATCCATCCCTGTGAGATGCTTCTGAATGATATGAAGCACAGACTCAGCTCAGGGTCATCCTCTCCTCCATTTTGTCTTAAGCCGTGGGCTTCATGAAGAGCTGTTTTCAGGGGTTTTTATGTTATTGTCATTACTATATTGTAATTCAAACCCAGCCTGGCAACTTCCACATCTCTCTGAGGTGTCCAGGGAACCTAAATGAGGACCACAGTTTCACCTCAAGTTTCTCCAGACACAGATGCCATCAACAGTCCTCAGCTGTATAGACTACCACTGTTCCCTGGAGGAATTACTCCATTTTTCTAACCCAAGGTGGAGGGCCAAGCAGACCCAGACATGAAATGAACACCTGGCTCTATAAATCTGTAGAGTCAAGGCAGGATGTTGAAATCACTGCACTCAACCCTCCAGGTAGGAAGGTTTAGAAAGCTTATAAACTTCCTACCCACTCACTTCCTACCCTGCCTTGCTAGGCAAGCTATAATTTTTATTTTTCATGAAATCTTCTGAATAGGTCACCATATTGCTCTATCAAGGAGATCATGGGAAGGAGACTGGTCAGTTATTTTCCAAAGGGAGATATCCCAAGGATGGATCTTCTCATGCTCTGACCTGGTGACCCCTCTTGGCATAGCGGCTTTTGCACCAGGTGACCCAGCTATCAGTGCACTGAGTGACTCACTAGAGATTTGTGTGATTCACACTTTTATCCTTATTGTATTGCACCATCTGCCTTGAGATGGGTGAATCTATCTGGCTTGGACAAGAGGTGGGAAGCACCTCAGTCCAAGTTTATCCACCCAGTTGCTTAAGAAAAAACCTAGTTACTTGGTTAAACTTGGTTTTTAATAGGAAAAACTATAAAAAACTATAAAGTTTTAAAAAATATATATTAAACTATAAAGCCTGGTGGAGGCTGATTCAGCACTCCACAGAAGCCAAGGAGCTTATGAGCCTGAGTTTATTTTATGTCACTAGAGACAGTAGGAAAATAACCAAAAGGGAGCAGCCAAGGATCAGTTCTTCCTTTAAAATTTCACCTGTGTGTTTCCCCTGGAGTGGAGTAATGAGGGAGAGAGCCAAGCAGCAAGGCTGAAATGCAAACAGCAAACTTGGAACCTCAGTGTTAGTTTTGGATGTTGTCTCAGAATAACAGCTCAAGCACAGCGAGTTTCTTGTGGTGCCTTGCATGGTTCTGCAGGAGAGAAAAGGAAAGAATAAGAATGTTGCAGACATTACAGACAAGTGCTCTGTTGGACCAGGGACAGAGAGCGTGGTGTCATATCTTGGTTTATCCCTAGGTACTGCTGTATTTGTTGGTCACAAGATATTGTAAGAAAAGATAGAGATATATGGAAGGAGCACAACAGAAAACTGCTGTCTCTGATTTCCCTGCTGAACAAAGCTTTCCAGGCAACCAGCTACTCCCATAAATTAAAGAGTTGTGTTGCCCCAACAAAGCCTTGATTTTTTGACCCAGTACAGACAAACAAAGATAGTTCACTCTGAGCACTTTGACACCCAATGTTTGGATCACATTGTGACTGACAACAGAAGTCCCTTGCTTGGGCTTCATTAACCTAGTTGCTACCACCAGGACTTAAGGCATGAGGTTTTGTGACAGAGTTTTGGACATTCCGTTTTTTGATACTTTGTGAAAGAACATCTTTGAATGTCCATGAAAGGCAACACTGAAATCATGGACATCTTCCCTTGTCCACCCAACACTAGCAGAGCTCACAGCTCTGACCTTGTTAGTATTGCTGCTACAACCTTCCTTGTTTGTTTCTGCTGACCTGGACTTCTTCTGGTATGGGTACCAATATCCTGTGCACTAGTTACTGCAGAAGAGTAGTTTGTTTGGAAATCCATTGCTGCTGACACATATATTTAATTGTTTTGTGCTTCGATCATGTGTCCCTGGAGTCCAGCAGAATGGCGTGGCAGGGCAATTTCTGCCTTGGCACAGAAAAGCTCCAGCATCTATACCTGCCAGATCTTACACACACTTTGATTAGTTACTACTTCTGAAAAGGTCTTCCGCTTCTTCTAGTGTTGCATCATCTGCTTCCTAGATAATAACTTGGCTGCCTGTTGGGAAAGAAATTGCCTAAGTCCCAATTGCTCATTAGAAATCATTGGATCTCTGGCTGCAGTGATTCATCCCCACAACGCCCCAGGAGGAGAATCCAATGCCAGTCTCTCAAATTTACTGATGGAGAAGCTGAGGTGTGGAAAGGTGAAGGATTTGCTCAGGGTCAGTCAGTGAGTCAGCAGCAGGGCAAGTGTCTAAGTGCCCACCCCAGCTCCTCAGGCTTGCATCTGTCTAGATATTTCCAAGCACCAGCTTTGATGCTAGTGTTACCACCATTTTCCACCACTATCCTGGGAGCCTAGACATCTCCCCTCCCTCATCAGTTGTAAGGAAATGTCTTTATCCTCAGCTCATAGTCAGAGGGGCTCAGATGCTGCGGAGAGAAGAAAGGTACTTACCTACCTGGAGAACATCACACCTCTCCATGCCTTTTGCTCTTCACCTCTCTCTCTCTGGTCTTATGGCCTTGTCCCCCACCAGCCAGGAAGGGACAGAATCCAGGACCCAGTCTAAATAGATCTCAATAAACCTACATCACAGTACACAGTATCTGCACACTGCACACAAATGGCAAAACAACCCCCAGACCTTAGCTCAGAAGCTGCTGAAAGGGAAAAAACCCAGCACACAGCTTCATTGCTGGCTGTGGTGGCTTTGCTATTGAGTTGGGGTGAAAAACATGGAGTGAAGCATAAAGGGGAGGGCAAAGCAGGAGGAAGCAACGCACAAGAGCAGCTGTGGGTCTTCCATGGCTCAGGTGATGCACAGAAAAAGGGTAAGGGGAGAAGAGGGAGAAAAGGTAAAACCTGTGTGTCCTGAGTGCTGTTTGCAAACCCTGATCACAGTGAGCAGGAATGGGGCTGAGGGAGTGCTCACTGCACTTCAGAGATCCCCATCAATGCTGGTGACACTAAACTGGGCCAGAGAGCAAAGTAATGAGGAAAGTTTCCTGCCCCTGTAATTATGTTTGGACTCGAGTGTTTCCCTGAATTTGTTTCCTCTCACTTTATTGCTTTCTTAATCACATTCCAGAGTCTACTCCTCGGGCTGGCTGCAGTTTTTGTTCAAAATAAAGGCCCATTCAGCACTGCACTAAAAGGCTTGCCTTTTCCAATGGGAAAGTTGATGGTTAAATAAGGAAAAGAGGAAAAGCTGGGCATCTGTGGCTTTGCAGAGAAGAAAAGGGAACAAATTCAAGAAAGGGGTCCCTCCAGTCCTGGAAATTCAGCCCTCCTGCTCTGTGTCAAGCACCAGCAAGTCCAAAAGCCTGGGGAATTTTTACAACTCATTTAAGAGAAACCAGATACCATGGGTGGCACATGTCCTGTTAGTAATGTTACCCCAGTTGGTACGGACTGGGACAGCTTTCGTTCAGCCCATCCCACAGAACTGACCCAGAGAGACACAGGACTTTACTGAGGATGAAAAGGCAGCAAGGGTTTCTTCATGCAAGGCTCAGTGGGCTGGTGGTCTCCTTGTCAAGGTCTTGTGATGAGAGATTGGCCCTGCACTTGAGAAGTCTCACCACTTTTATTCACAGCTTTCATGGGGATTGGGATAGAGATGCTCTCCCAAAGCACTGAGAGAGGGAGAGAAACTGAGACAATATGCAAGTATTGGGATCCAGGGGCAGCTTTTCGTGGAGGTAGTTCTGGTCTTGTTTCTTCATACCAGCTTCAGTTGTGCAATTGCTGGAGTCAGGAGGTCCCTTGGCCTCAGCTTGCAGTATGTCTGTGGGGGATCAAGTCCTTCTGCCCTACCATCTTCCTGCAAAAGTACCTGCAGCCTCTGGACCAGCACAGGAGTACTCACTACTTTGCCATCCTGCAGGAATATGAGAGGGAAAGCAAGCTGAAAGGAAGCTATGTACTATGGTTGCACAAATGGATTAAGACACTGCTCAGTCCATGCGTTTAGCTTCTAGAACCTCAGCTGAAGCTGGTTACTAGCAGATACAACCCCATGTCTTAGGTGGTAAGTGATGAAGACAGCAGAGCTTTGAGGAGGATTTCTTTGCCACATTTAATTATTTCTTCTGAAACTCCTGAACCTTTTTCTTACGTATGCAAGCGATAATGAAAATGAAGAAAACCACCCACTCTGTCTCATGCCAAAAAGGAGGAGGAGGAGGAGGAAAGGAAAAAAAAAAAAAAAAAAAAAAAAAAAAAAAAAAAAAAAAAAAAAAGTTGGGTTTGAAGAGCGGGTGGAAGGGGTGTGGTTACCCAGGAGGTGTGTCAGGCATCCCAGAACTTATTTATAAGCAGAGGCAGCTCTGCTGGGGAAGGAATCTTGCTGAGGCTCTGTCAGCTGCTGCTTTTTCCCTGACATTGCTCGAAGCACACCTCTGCTGTGATGGGGAGGCAAAAGGACGTTCTTGCTACTGTTGAGGAGCACCTGAGGATCAGAAACAAATTGGTCCGACAAGCACTGGCTGAGTGCCTGGGGACACTGATCCTGGTGGTGAGTCCATGCTGTGGTGTGGGGATGCTCCTCTAACCTTGTGGGGGACATTGTCCTGGTGAAGGGACAGGGCTGCTGCCAGAGTTTGCACTGGGGCTGAGCACAGCTCCAGTGCAGCCTGCCCCATGACCCATAGGGAAGCCCTTACCCATGAGGGAAAAAATTTACGTAAGTTGCCAGAGGGTGGGATTTGTGGTTGGTGGCATAAGGTGGGCTCTACAGAGCTTGGTGGGTATTCGGGTGCTTTTGTGTGTCTGCAAAGTGCAGGGAGCAAAAAAAGTCACTGTGCAAGGGGCAAGCATTTCCTAGAGATCATGTAGAGATCATGCAAAACTCTTTCCACTGTGGAATATTGTTCTGGCACTGAAACACTTCAAGTGTTATCACCTGGGGACATGACAACTCTTTCCTTACCTTGCTTTGGTTTTCTTGTGGATCCTATGGAGAAGAAGTAGCCAGAATTTTAAATTGTTGTGGTGGTGTATTTTTTTTTTTTTCTTTTTTTTCTTCCCCTGTCAGCTGTAGGTTCCTTGGGGTCTTATCAGCAGGGCTGCAGGACAATGCAGCCGCCTGTGCTTGCCTCTGATGGGGACCTTATGCTCCCCATGTGTGCAACAGTGCTGAGCTGTCACTCCATGTGTTCTGAAGTGCTGAATGGCACCAAAACTCCTCCGCACATTTTAGTGATCGTTTTCCAAAGGGATGGGACTTGGGGGGATAAAATGGAGTGGATATGTGCAACTTAGTCTGAAGATGTTTTGAGCAACCCTGGCTTGCTTTGAAGTCAAAGGAAGATATGAGCACCCAGGACAGTTGTGCATGAGATGTGGTGAGCAAATAACAGTATGGCAAAACTAGGATTACGGATATCTGGCTTTGGGCACCTGCAACCAAAAATGCAGGGCTACCCAAAAGTCGGTGACTCTGCTGCGTTGATACTGCAGCAGAAGTGAGTTGGTGTTCACACAGTCAAGTCCTGCAGGTGCAAGCTCCTCTGAAGCAGTATAAAGGCAGAGCAGTTCTGTAAGTTTCATTGGGCTGACTGCAGCTTTACACATCTTTGTAGCTGATGGCAGGACTGCCTGGGCAGAAAATGAGTAGCTAGAGGACCTAAAAGTGAAGGAAGTTTGGTGAAAGTCCATGTGCTGCTGGGGACAGCAGAAAAGGACCAACACACTATCTTATGATTTAAGAAATAAGATCTTTTTTTGATGAGGAGAAGATGCTGCCTGGTCTTGAGCGGGAGGATAAGGGCTCTCTGAAATACTACCTCTGTTAGAAAAAACAGCTTCACAGAGTACAATTGCTTTATCATCAGAGAGAGCAGCTTCGATGATTTGCAAACAAGTCCTGTAGCTTTTCCAGGGAAGGGTTGTTTGGGTTTAAGGTGGGTAGAAGCTGTTAAGAAAGTGATTAGTAGATAGAAAGTTGTCTGTCTATGAATCACTGATATTACTGAAGTTAGTTTGAGGACTAAAGCAAAGTCAGATCTGTAAGGAGGAATATTGCCTGCTAACTAAGTTAATATTGATGGAGAAATAACGCAAACCTTTGCCATGGGTATCTGAGCTTTCAGAAGCTCATAATATTATAAAAAAAACCTGTTGTTTCTTCTTGCACCTGTGTTAACTGTTATATCAGAAATTACTTTTCCCTAAAGATTTGTCTTTCTAGGGCAGAAAGGTTTTGGAATGTGCTCTGAGCCTGCTGAGGGCAAGAAAATGCTCATTTTGGTGACACATTCAGCTCCACCTCACAGGTCTTGTAAAAGTGACCTGGGATCTCCTGCAGCAACACCACAGTGAGTGTAGGGCTGTGGGTTCTGTATCCATGTGAGAGATGATGGGAAGGACTGGTGGAGAAAGTCCAAAACACTGTGAATTCTTCTCAGTTGTTAGCAGGCAAAAGCAGGGGACACAGAGAGAGAAATGTGTTCCCAGGCATCAAACCTTCAGTATGACTCTGCTGAACATCACTCCCTTTCTGCTCTGGAGCTGTCTGTCAAGTCCTCTGTTAATGAAGTAGTTCTTGCAGATTCTATTGATTTTACTAAAAAAAAATATTTTTTCCTCCCCATAGCACACAGATTGTTAAGCATCTTTTTATTATATCGCCTGTCTAAAACAGAAAGGGCAGTGAAGATGACTTTCTTCCCCTTTCAGGTAGCCTGGGTAGTACTTTGAATTCAATGATCCCAGGAGAGATTGTTGTTCTGTACCTTGCAAAAATCAGGCTGAGCTGGGTGCTCATGCATTTAGCTGCATTTGAGTCTGGTAAATATATAAAAAAATACCCAAGGAAAGATATAGGATGGAGACAAAAGATTGGAAATGGAACTGACTGAACACAAATACGTGTAGAACTGAGGAATATTAGGGATGGATTTAGGGTTTAATTTTGTTCACACTGAAATTAACTTCTGGAGTTGAAGGGGGAGAGGCTGTTTAAAGTTTGCAGATTACTTTGAATTTCACCATGTAATGTAAAACTTGTCCCATCAAGGATACTGGCACAGCTTCCTTTGTAATGACCGCAATGCTTTCAAACTCTCCTACAGCAAAGTAATTTCAGATCTCTGCAAAGTCTGTTTGCTTGTAAAAATTAACCTAGTGCTTGATTTTCTTTTTCCTTTCCTTTCCTTTCCTTTCCTTTCCTTTCCTTTCCTTTCCTTTCCTTTCCTTTCCTTTCCTTTCCTTTCCTTTCCTTTCCTTTCCTTTCCTTTCCTTTCCTTTCCTTTCCTTTCCTTTCCTTTCCTTTCCTTTCCTTTCCTTCCCTTCCCTTCCCTTCCCTTCCCTTCCCTTCCCTTCCCTTCCCTTCCCTTCCCTTCCCTTCCCTTCCCTTCCCTTCCCTTCCCTTCCCTTCCCTTCCCTTCCCTTCCCTTCCCTTCCCTTCCTTCCCTTCCCTTCCTCTCCTCTCCTCTCCTCTCCTCTCCTCTCCTCTCCTCTCCTCTCCTCTCCTCTCCTCTCCTCTCCTCTCCTCTCCTCTCCTCTCCTCTCCTCTCCTCTCCTCTCCTCTCCTCTCCTCTCCTCTCCTCTCCTCTCCTCTCCTCTCCTCTCCTCTCCTCTCCTCTCCTCTCCTCTCCTCTCCTCTCCTCTCCTCTCCTCTCCTCTCCTCTCCTCTCCTCTCCTCTCCTCTCCTCTCCTCTCCTCTCCTCTCCTCTCCTCTCCTCTCCTCTCCTCTCCTCTCCTCTCCTCTCCTCTCCTCTCCTCTCCTCTCCTCTCCTCTCCTCTCCTCTCCTCTCCTCTCCTCTCCTCTCCTCTCCTCTCCTCTCCTCTCCTCTCCTCTCCTCTCCTCTCCTCTCCTCTCCTCTCCTCTCCTCTCCTCTCCTCTCCTCTCCTCTCCTCTCCTTTTTTTTTAAGGCAGTTGTAAAGTTAGTGCCTTTTTTTTTTTTTTTTTTGAGATAAGATAAGAAAAATAATTGGAGGCAGCCTGTCCCTGAGTGGCACAAGGTACTCTTTATTGCAAGCTTCTTTTGCTGTGTGTAGCCCCTTGCAGAACGTGGTTATATTATACAGGTAATGTCCTTACTGTTACTACAGTAGTAATGCTTTCCTCTGCTAAAGTAAAATGACTGAGTTCCCTTCAAAATGAACTTTCTGAGTTGCACATTAGGTCTGAACTTCATACCTATGTTGGAAACACCCCTTACTGGCTACAGTCAAGCAGTGCAAATGCTGAAGGCATTTGCCCAATCATTTGCTGTTTTTCTGTCATTACTGTAGAAACTCACTAAAGCCAGATTTCCAGCAATGGGTCTCACTGTCCACCTTAAAGGTTTGATCTGTTTGCCTTGCTTTGCTGGCTGTAAATACCAAAGCTGTCTCTGCTTGGTTTTTACGTTTGCAGGAGAAGGAACTTGCTGTTTCCCAAGCTGGTATAACAGTGATTTGCTTCTGCAGTGCCACAAAGAAAGAAGAAAACAATTCCTACATGCTTTCCAGTCAGGGTTCTCCTGACTTCGTGGCCAGGTGATGGTATTTTTTGGTGTATGAGGGTGCTGCAGACCACAGAAACCCAAGCAGTGAAGTGTTTGGGATGATCAGGGTGAAGGGAGCCCCATGGCACTGCTGCCAGCTCAGTGCTTGAAGCTGCTGCTCACCCTGCAGCCACCTGGGGCAGCACAATTCCCACTGTTTGCTATTTGATTTGTGGCCCATTTCCCTGAAACCAGCTCGTTGCACTCGGGGAATGTTACTTTCTTTTTAATTTTTTAAAAATTACTTTCATTGTTTTCTTAATTTTATTTTTATTTGTTCTCCATTGCTAGGGTTTGAAAGGGGCTAGGAATCTTTGCTTTAAGCACAATGAGCACTGCTGATTCTTCCCTGCGAAGGGGACAGCTCAAAGCTCTTCGTTATCTGCCCCAAACTGTCCCTCCTTGCTGTCCCAGTGCAGGAGCAGGAAGGTTTCTCCTTCCTACCAACAGAACGGTGGATCAGGAACCAAGATTTGCCCTCAGTGGCAAGGCAGCTTTTCCCCAGCAGTGCCCAACCCTGTGTCCAAACCCTGCCAGATGTATAGGTCTTTCTAAAGCCTCCTGATCTGAGGGATAGCAGGGATACCATAGTGTTACTGCTTCCCTGTGTGCAGGGAGGAAGAAGCTAAAATAGTTAATTTCCTTTCTTATGCCCAACTCTGCTGAGAGCTGCTCAGGTTTCCCCCCAGTTTTGTGCAGCTTTGGACCTACCATGTGATGAGTGTTAGGCACAACTTTCCTTAGACACTCTTATCTCTCAAGTCCTGCAGCCCTGCCTGGCTCTGGGACAACATGCAGTGCAGAAAGAACCATAACATGACCAACCATCTGCTGCTGCCCTTCTCTGTAGGACTACTCCTGTTCAGGCTGATTCCAGATGTGCTAGACAAGAAGCCCGATTCTGGGGTTGAAAGTTTCTCCTTGCTTTGCAGAGTGTAAATGATGATCTGTACAGTTGTTTAAGACGTGCTTTGACAAAAGACAAAAGTGATAGTGCTTCTTGCACCACCTTTGTGGCTGGTGGAGGTTGTTCTGGATGCACAGGTCATGAAGATCTCTGCATGCTGCTTGAGCAGAAACAGCAATGGGGATGGATCATTACCCAGATCTACCCAGCTCAGATCTACCCCACTCCTTGGGGAGAGCAGCAAGACACCATGGGGGACACTGACAGTGCCTTTAACCCCTTTTTTGCATTGAGCTGCTGAAAAAGAGGTGGGAGGTTGTTTTCAACTGACTGTAAAGTGAGAGGTCCTCTTCCCCTTCCCAACCTCCCCCCCTTCAAGGGACTGTAGGATAGTCATAAATTCCACTCTAATATGAAAGGAAGTGTCCATTTGTGTGTCCAGTGACATAGAAAATAATGAAATCTCCCATCAGCATCTCAGAGTCTCTTGCTGAGCAGACCCTGGGTGTAGATCTATGGTTGATTACCCTTCTGGCGTCCACCCCACTAACCAGAGGGCAGTGAGGGCTCATCAGTCTTTCCTATCCACAGAGGAGATTAGGATAGATTTACAGCAGGCTCCTTGCTTAATCCCTGGTTTATTTGCTGGCTGAAGAGGAAAGCTACATCTCAGGTAGTGACTCTCCTCCTGGGCTATGCCAGCAAAACTTTCCCACCTCAACTTAGAGATTGATTTGTCTTAAGTCCAAAAGTAAATGCATCCAGTCCTTTTGTATTAGACATAAATGTGTGAAAAGCACCAGCAAACAAAAGAGGCAACCAAGGGAGTAAACCTGTCTGTAGTGCAGGGGAGTGCTGAGCATTACCTTTCTCCCAAATTCATGTACAGAGTTGCTTATCACAAGCTCTGCCTATAAACTCTGGTGGCCTCCCTTCTTCATTAGTTTTTTTCAATTTTTTAATTTTTTTTTTTTCCTCTGAGGTCCTTTCATACCAACTCTAACTAGCTCTGGAGCTTTCTTGTTTCCAGACATTGAGACGTGGTGTTTTTACCTTGGGTGACAAAGCCAAATGGTCAGTCCCCAGATATACTCAGGACACAGGGAGTTTTCATTCCCCTGCGTGTGAAGTTTCAGCCAGTGACCTGCTGCCTTTTCCTGATTTTCTTGCTGCTTCTGGTTGCCCCCTCCCTTGTGGAGGCTTTGGAGTTTATCACCTCCTCTGCCTTTAAACCAGCTCAATTCACAGGGCCAGGAGAACGTGGATGTTGTTATTTTTCACAGTAAAAGGACTTGAATCAGCTCATAAGGGAAGAGAAGTGAGACACCTCCCTGTTGGCAGGGAAAGCCACTAGATCTTCTAGAGACAGTAAATTGTGAAGCAGGCTTCCATTAACCTGGTTAATGGGTGCATTTACCTCAGTTCCTAGGAGAGTAGCTTTAATACAGGAGAGTAAAGCAGTAAAGCTTTGTTGCAATCATTTTATTAGCACTTTAGAAACTGCTTTTTAACTTGGCTAGTGTATTGTGGCAGGGTATAAAGTTTGACTGCTGCATATGCTTTCATGTGAAGCATTAATCTGGCATTTTTGTTGGCTGGGATGTTCTTCCAGTATTGTTTGGAATTTTTTAATGGAAAAAAAAAAAGAAAGAAGAGTTGGAGGCAAGTCATTAAAAAATCCAAGACTGAACAAGAGTAAGTGTCTCTGTCTTGGGTGTGCACCACTGCCTACAACAATAGTGCTGCAATATTGACTAAGAACTTCTACATCCAACGCATGGACATTGGGATGAATGATGAATTGCTTTTGGTTGATCTTCCTTGCCTTTCAATTTAGGCTAGCTGCTCCTACACACTTCTCTATGAGCACTGTAAAAAGAAGACTTAAAAAAAGGAGTGCTGTTTTTCTTTGCTCTCATATGGCCTGGGAAAATTAATTAGAAGGAAAACAAGCAAATAACACAAATGGTGTGAAAAATATTGTAACAGACACCACCACGGCAAGACTCTGTAGTGTCAAGCTTCTTGCCACAAAATCATGGCTGAGTATGCTATGAACTGCCTCCTGAAAGTCAAATGCCAGGGATGGATGTCATGCATGAGAATGTGTGTTCATGCTTAGTGGACTCCACTGGTGCAGGATGGAATTACACACATGCATGTCAAAGTTCACCTAAATATCACATTACCTTTTTTATCTGCAGAGGGACAAGTTTTCTACTGTTATGCTGAATTGAGCCAAATAGTACTCAGGGCACATCTGATAAATAATTGCAATGCTCCTGTGGAGTGGCTCCGGGGTGTTTTTCACGGCCCATAGACTCCCTTCTGAGTAAAAGCTGGAGCACTGCTGCGAGGTGTGGGATGGGGGAGCAGAGAATGGGGAACAAACTCTAGGGAAATGGCAGACCTGGCCTTCCTGCAAGTTAAGGGAAGACCTCTGTGGATGAACAGAGAGGTGGAAGGGGAAAACTTTACTCTGTGGTTTCTGCAGCCAAAAGATATGTGGCTAATGAGCCAACCACCATCCGCTTGCAGAACTGCCAGTATATTCAGGGTGAGTAACACAAATACTTCAATCAAGTGGAATAAGCTGGGGCCAGCTCTGCCAGACTCAGGGGCCCACTGAAGCTTTTTGTGGGTTCACCTCGTTGCTGGTCAGACTGATGTGCTGTGTGATGTTAGATGTCAACACCATGGCCAAGGACTCTCACAAAACCTCTGTCTAGAGCATACTGGGGCTCTTCTGGTTTAAGGGGAGGAACAGATGCCACCCTGCTCATTAGCCAGGATTTTGGTTTTTTGCTCAGTTGGAGCTGTGCTCCCTTAAGTGGTTTGGGCACAGCTGGGAATGATGGCTCTATTTGCTGCACAATAAACAAAACTCATCCTTTCTGTCTCTGCTTGAGTGTCTCTTCTGCCATGGTTTCCCAGCTGGGCAGCTCAGCACTGGGGCTTTGAAGGAGCAATCTTGGATGTCCCCTCTCATTAACTAGCAAGTTCTACAGGTTCCTTTGTTCTTTCTACACAAGGTCCTGTGCTGGGGACCTGGCTCCTTGTCAAGAGGCACCTGTGTGCAGGGTGTCCACCTCATGAGTCAGCCTGCAGCCTATCTTGCTGCCCCTCTCCCAGCAGACTGGGCACAGTGTTTGATTTATTAGTAATGCAGTTGTCAAGGGGAAGGGAGGGGAAAAGCTAGCAGTGGTTTGGCTTTGGCCTGTGTCTGGATTGTGAGTTGCTCAATATGTGTGTCCAGTATTGGCAAGAGAGGTAAAGAGAGCCACTCCTGCTGCCCTGGTGGCTTATCTCCTAGGAGCAGATCCTCTGTGGCAGTTGAGTAATTCTGGGATGATGGAGTTCACAGAGGCAGAAAGTCTTGATGTGTGTGTAGATATGGGCATGTGATCAGTAGAAGTAAGTCAAGCCTTGATCCCTAGATTTGAGGATCTCAACAGCAAGCTATAATCCCTGTCCTAGTTTAAGGATGCTCTCAGTACCTGCTCATGTGATAATCCCTGTTACACACCAAAAATCAACTGGGGTGGAGCCAGTGGAAGATAAAAGCACTCAAATGATGAGGATTAGGGTTCCTTAAATTACACAGTGGGAAGTGGAGAGACTTGGTCAGACAGAAAACCTCCAGCTGGAGGAGTGGTGAACTGCACTGTCAGGGGAGAATGGTCTGGGTTGTTAATGGTGAGAATAGGAAGAATGGCTTTTGGGTATGGTCGGAAAGAGAAGGACCATCTGTTTTGAGAAAACTTCTTTGAAAAAAGAGAAAATGCTTCTATTAGCTACCAAAACCCACCCTTTATCACCCAGAGAAACAGCTGGAGCACTTTTTGTCCCCTGTAGTGCTTGGTGCACCTCTGATCTTGGACAGAAGACCAAACCTCTGCCTGTGCTGGTGGCAGGACACAATTCATGGTGTCTGTGCTGTGCTGGTGCTGCAGAGACAGAGTGGTAGTGCTGTCCTCATCCTTTCTTACAATGTCTGGTTTGGGATGGTGTGGGCTGTGCTCAGAATGCCGACAGCAGAGAAGACTGGGACTTCTGCAGGTACCTCATCTCTCCCTTCCACTCAACCAGTGCCATTGAAAAGAGGACTTTATGAATGTCAGGCTCTATATGAACGTCTTCCTGGAGGTGTGAACTGTGGTCTGATCTTGAGTTTGGTTTTGACCTCAGTATTTTTTCCCCCCACCAGGAGATGGGCTTGGTCTGTGTCCTCCTTCCCACCTTCCTGGACCCACTTAATATCTCCTTAGAGTCTTTAATCAAAGGCTGAAGCTTTGAAAGCTTTGAGTCATGGGTGGGCTGTGATGGTACCCACTAGTGTAAGTGGAGCAGTTACACTTGCTGGTCAGCATCTGGCTCTGATGTGAAGCAGAGAAGGTAATTCCTGTCTCTTCTTCTTCTTCTAGCTGTTTGGCTGTGGCTCCGTTGCGCAGATCGTGCTCAGCAGAGGGACTCATGGAGGTTTCCTGACTGTCAACCTGGCCTTTGGCTTCGCTGTGACACTTGGCATTTTGATTGCAGGACAGGTATCAGGTATGTGGTGGCTCTGTGTGGGCTGGATTCCACTTGTGACCATTGCTCTTCAGGCTTAGATGGCTGTGCTTTTCCTATGTGGCACTGTGTCTTTTGGCTCATTCTCTGGGACTCAAATTCTGCCTTTTAGGGTGCAATAAACACCAATCTCTCTGCAGGTGGACATCTGAACCCAGCTGTCACTTTTGCCATGTGCTTCTTGGCCCGGGAGCCCTGGATCAAGCTGCCAATTTATGCCCTGGCCCAAACCCTGGGGGCTTTCCTGGGAGCTGGCATAGTCTTTGGACTCTACTATGGTGAGTGCAGAAACTTTCTGTCTTTGTTGGGGTAAGATGGATGCAACAACAACAAAACAAAGACTTTATTGTGGATTTCCTCTGGCTTGTCTCAGCTTCCAGCCAATGGGACTTCTAGTAGTTTTTGCCACATTTACCAGAGTGGTTCTATATGGGAAAGCACCCTAAAGTCCAGTTCCTCATGCATCCATTTGTCCTGAGTGGTGCTCCTCATCACAGGGCAGGGGGAGAGAACTGACTCTGCTGGAAATTGCTCTTCTGCAAGTATCAAGGGTGACAATTTGACTCACAGTTTGCCTCCTGATGTTTGTTTCTGGCAAGAGAGGAAATATTCCCTGTAGCTGAGCAGAACATTTGGGTCACTGTAGCTTCCACCTGAAGGGAGGAAACTGCCTCCCCAGCACTAGCACCAAATGTTTTCACTTTAGAAAGAATCAGGGTCACCTACCTTGGTCTCTGTAAACACTTCCAGTTGGTGGGCTGAAGTCTTCTCTTCTGAAGAGTTAATCCCACCTAGGTGCCTAACCCATGGAGAGCTGCCTTCAGAAAGTGACTGTTTTTCTCTCCACTAACCAAGGAGGGAATTTGGATAGCCCACCTAGGTTAGATGTACAGCTTCTACACAGTGATAGGCAAGAGGCTGACTGTTCTACAAGGCAGCCCTGAGTGGTGAAACTGATTGTGTGTTGGCTTAGAGGAAAGTAAGTACAAGATCAGCCCAAATCCTGCTTGCTGATCCATAGCAACATCTGATGCCTTGACACCAAGACTGATACCACAGGCAACTGGGTACCTTTTGGTAGAGATTTACAGTCAGCTTAAGGTTTACTTTTTGGCTCTCTTTCCTGGTGCCTGGCAAACAAGAAATATTAGGAACAGGGACTCAGGCCATCTTCATCTGAGCCTTACTGGTAAAATGCTATGGTGGGTTACACCAAGTTTCCAAAAGAGTACTCTACAGCAACTGGTTTTTCAACATTTAGGAATGGGGTGCTCAGGGAATTCTGCCTCCATATTCATGGCTCTGTGGAGCCTACATTTTAGCAAAGTCTATCTCTGATCCATGTTGGAAAATGGCTGACCTCCCTACATTTATTTTTTTCTTTTTATCTTTTTTTTTTTTTTTTCCTCTTTTTTTTTTCTTTTTTTTTTTTTTTCCTTTTTTTACTTTTTTTCCTTTTTTCTTCTTCCTTTTTCCTTTTTCTTCTTCTCTTCTCTTTTCTCTTTTCTCTTTTCTTTTTTCTCTTTTCTTTTTTCTTTTTTTTCTTTTTTCTTTTTTCTTTTTTCTTTTTTCTTTTTTCTTTTTTCTTTTTTCTTTTTTCTTTTTTCTTTTTTCTTTTTTCTTTTTTCTTTCTTCTTTTCTCTTTCTTTCTTTTTTCTTTTTTCTTTTTTCTTTTCTCTTTCTTTCTTTTTTCTTTTTTCTTTTTTTCTTTTTTCTTTTTTTCTTTTTTCCACACTTCTAGATGCCATCTGGGCTTTTGGCAGCAACCACCTGTATGTAACAGGACAGAATGGCACTGCTGGTATCTTTGCCACTTACCCATCTCAGCATCTGAACGCCGTGAATGGATTCTTTGACCAGGTAAGAAGGTGCTGTGGGGATGAAGGCACAAGTGAAGAGGAATTTTTGGGGGTGATTCTGTGCCTCTCTCTCAGTTGGAGAATGAATGAAAATTTAAAGGGGATATTTTTTTTTTAGTGCTGACACAGGTATCTCGGTAACCCATAGGAAAAGCAGAGCCAGAGAGCACCCGTAGGGCAAGAAGGTTTGTCTTAAAGGGACTGATCAGTAATGGAAGATTGGACAGGACACTAGTGGAAAGGATACCACTTCGTGTCAGCCCCTGAAGAATGATAGTTTGGGGAAGGATGGCTCTTCCTCACTCCCATTGTACTACTGTGTCTGTTGCATAACCCAGAGACCAAGTGGGTGTGAGGAGATGGTTGGTGTTGGAGGTGACTGTCTCCTCTTTAGAGTTGTCATCAACCACAGAGGGACAGCAGCCAGCCACCCAGATTTTGCAGGTTTGAAGCATATTCAGGAAGGTGTCTTCAGTTTTTCTGGCTGCTCAAACAGTTCTTCTGTGAGTAGGAAAAAAGGTGTGGGTTTGGTAGAAGCTGTGGGCTGCCAGGAGCACATTCCACTCTGCCATTCCCATGAGAGCTCAGTCTGCTGTGGTCTGACAGTGCCACGGGGTGACACAGAGCAGCTCTTCCAGTTCAGAGGATGAGTCTGAAATGCATGGGACTTCAGAGGAGTTGATTGATTTGTTTAGAAGATTAATCTGGATTAAATTCCTCGTCTTCTCCCTTCCTCCCCAGTTCATTGGCACTGCTTCCCTGATTGTTTGTGTCTTGGCTATTGTTGATCCCTTCAACAACCCCATCCCCGCGGGGCTGGAGGCTTTCACTGTTGGCTTCGTTGTCCTTGTTATTGGAACCTCCATGGGCTTCAACTCTGGATATGCTGTTAACCCTGCCAGGGACTTTGGACCTCGTCTCTTTACAGCTATTGCTGGCTGGGGCACTGAAGTGTTCTGGTAAGTCCTTGCCAATGAAAACCTCATGCATGGAGGGGAAAAAAAAAGTACAAATCAAGCAGGTGGTAGGTCTGGTATCATAAAGAGCCTTAACACCCATGAAGATATTTTGATATTTAAAAGACACTGTTTACTCTGCTCCTGCTTCTTAAAAAGTTATAGCAGCTTGGTGGTTTCCAGCAGTAAGAGCAAATGACCTAGCTCTGCTGTCAAGGTGGAAATCTAGGATCATCCAGAAGAAGCTCAGGTGCACTTTGAGCATGAGCTTATTATAATTTAACAGTAGAAAATGCAAACCACTGATTATACTTGAACTGCTCCTTAGCTTTTTTTGGTGGAGAGACATTCTTGAGAACCCTGGAAGCAGCTGTTCTGAATTACTTGTGAGCTGAGCTTGCAGTGAGGGGCAATATCTGCTTTGGAAATTGCTGTGGATATGTGGGTACTACTGTCTTTTGCAAGTCAGTGGTGTTGTTTGGACATGACCAGATCTTGCATTGTTCCAGATACAAACATGTATATCCTATTGTCTAGGCTGCAGTTTTTACTTTGTGCCTTTTCCTTGTGTTTTCCAGGACTGGTAAACAGTGGTGGTGGGTTCCAGTCGTTGCTCCTTTCCTTGGGGCAATTGCAGGAGTGGTAGTCTATCAGCTGATGATTGGATGTCATGATGAGCCTTCTCCACCTGCCTCTGAGCAGGAAACAGTCAAGCTGGCTAACGTGAAGCATAAGGAGAGGGTCTGAGAAAGCTGCCACCCACATCTGGCAGACATTCATTGCTCAGGACTGCAGCGAAGAGGAGTAAGGGGTTAAGAAGAGCTTCAAGAACAACAGGAAGAAGTTTTTTTCCCTGTCTTGAGATATTCTAGCTTCTTTTTTTTTTTATTATTTTTTTTTTAATTTTTTTTTTAGATTTTTAAAAAAAAATTTTTCTTTTCCCCATATATATCCCCGATGCATTTGCTTTAAGCATTTTGCTGTAAGCCTTTCCCCAAGTGCAGTAACACATTATCTTTCCCTAGTAGAAGGGGGTTGAGGACTGTAGGAGTAAGGAGAGAAGTGGGCATTGCTGTCCAACACCTCCATCATGGGTCAGTTGTTCACAAATCTGGAGCTCTTTTGGACAGTGTTGCTGGCCTTACCTATGAGCTTGCTTCCCTCCATACCTGTCTCCCCATTTGCAGAGTGGAGATCATACCAAACTTTTTTTTTTTTTTTTTGGTAGCATGGAATAAACTCTCCTACATCCCAGGTAACAACAAAAAAAAAAAAAAAAAAAAAAAAAATTGCCTGTGATTCTACAAAGGATCGAATCCATGCTTGGTGTTACTCTGAAGTCAGGAACTTGGCACCAGGAGTGAATATGTCTAAAACGTTTTTAATTGGCCAGAGTTTTTATGTGTCCCATGAATTCCTAGAACATATTAACCAGTGTAATGTCAGAGCAGAATGAGAATGAACTGGATTTTAATTCGATATTAAGAAAAAAAAATATTCACAAACCACGCCACCCTGGTCTTTTAATCACAGTTTTTAATATTGCCAACTCCTAGAATATAACACATAGGAAATCCTTGTTCTAGCCAGGGGCTAACCTGGAAAAAATACTTGACTCCCTGTAGTATCCTTTCTAAGTAATCAGCCTTGTATATAAACTATGAGCAGCAATCGCCAAGTTCCACTGAAAACACAATGTTGCTAAAGTTGTGTGTGTTCATGTAAATTTCACAGTAGGGTTTTTTTTGTTTGTTTTGGTTTTTTTACTAGATTTATATATAAATATACTCCTTAAATCTATTACTTAATACCAGAGTTGGGATGAGTTAATTTGAAGATGTGTGGGAACTGCCTGTTCTCTGACACCTTTGAGAGACTGCTGGGGTGGCCTCAGATTATGGCATTGTGTTGTTGGAATATCTCCTTTTACACCTTGCAGAATTATTGGGGTATCCCTGGTACTCACAGCTGAGGGACTGGGGTCAGGCAACTCCTGTACTGGCAGTGCTGGCATCTTAGGGGATATCTGGCTCTCCCAATGCCTATTATTACAGAGTATTTGAAATAAATAGTAATAGTACCGGTTGTGAAAGAATTTTTAGGTCTCATGCAACTGCATTAGAGAAACTCTTTCAAAGCCTGTTTCTTTAGTGTGTGAATTCCTTGAAATATGTAACTTTGTACACATTTCCAGTCACCAAAATGATGTATTCTTTTTTTTTTTTTTTTTTTTTTTGCATTTAAAAAAAATAAAATGTCAATATCCATCTGTAAAATTCTATTGTTTGTTGTATTTTTAAGCAGCTGTCAGTAAACTTTGTCATGGAAGGGAAGTCATCTATAGCAATAGCTTCCTCAAGCCCATATCTTCTTTAGCCCGTAAGAGCAAGATAGAATTAACCCTTTCAGAAAACACTTCTACTTGTTCCATTCATATTTTATTCCTTTCCCCTCTTGGGACTGGGGATTTGGGGCAGATGGGAGGAGGTGGAGTGCCTATGCCCCGTACAAAGGCCAAGGTCCAGGCTACTGGGGGGACATGTCCTTCTAGCAGGCTTCTTATTCTTCAGGCAAAAGGAACAAGAGGTCAGTGTTTGTCCTTGCCCTTTGTATAATTTAAACCATTAAATCAGTTCCTCTGAGTATCCAGGTCTGTTCTGCATTCAGCATACTGGCCAGCATCATCCAGTATATTTCACTTGTCACTTCTTATCAGGTATGCCAGGCAAAGAAAAGAACTGAACACATTACTCAAAGTACTTCTTCCAGCCCATGTCCTCTGTAAATACAATTATTGTTGCTCTGTGTCTTCCTGTATTTTTCCTGTATTAATTGTACTGCCTTAAAATAGCTCATAACTTCTCATGTGGTGCCATACTGAACCATTTGGTGAAGTCTGGATGAATATGGTTTCCTGCAATTCACCATCCAGAAATCAAATGAGTTTTGGCAAGAAAGTTGCTGGGTTTGTTTGGTATACTCTACCTGAGGTCATCATGATGCTTTGATTCCCTTCCCATCTTGAAAGTTTGTCCCTCAAATATTGTGTAGAAGTCTAGTATGCTACTGTGATCAACTAACAGCTGCAGAAGTCAATTCCCATTTCCCTTCAGCACTGTTTGTCCTTTTACTACTCTCCTATCGTACTGTATCTTTAACTGACCTGACCAATGCCTTACAATTCTTACTGCATACAGTACAAGTTTTGATTCAAGATGTGTGTTTGGAGTTTATTTGGGGTTTGTTTTTTTTTTTGGTTGTTTGAGGTTTGCTTGTGGTTTGTTTGTTTGTTTGGTTGGTTGGTTTTTTAATTTTTATTTTCTTGGTGCATTTCCTCCTGCTTCCTCCTGGCATGCACCCTTACCTTACTTGAATCTCTGTGGTTATACGTTATTACCTTTACTAAAACTGCAATGAGGGACCAGTTTCAGGTCAGAATATTTGTCTTAACCATATCCCCACTTTGTAAAGCTTCAGCTGTTCTGGGATCTGTTGGAGAAGCACCAACCATTGCTGAATATACCCATTGCCACATAGAAGGGGGCAGACCCAGCCTGCATTCAGTGGAAGTGGAGTTATGGAGAACTTATGGAGAACTTCCAGAAGGGTCTGACCCATAAAGCATGACTAGGGCAGCTCTGCTAACCATGTCCAAGGGCAGAGCACAAGAGTCTTTGAGATGCCAGATTTCAAGAGTTCTTTAGGTGTTACTAAAACATGAGAAGGGAAAGATGGAGTTAACCTCAAATGGCATTCTCCCTGGCAGCATTCACTCAAATTACTGCAAGTTGTGGTTCTTCTTTGTTTCAGTGTAGCTGTCTTGATAGAGCTTTTGGGTGTTATTCATTTGGCAGGCCCATACAAATTAAAAGATTTTTTCTTTTTTCTCCATACCTAAATTTCAAAGGCAATGAATCATCTTGTGGTTAATGCCTTGCTCTTCAAGTCACTGGAAAGCTAAACCTCATCTGGCCAAATATAGTCATCCAGGTTTTAGGTCACATCTATTTCAGCTGTCAAGCTATTGAAATATACTTGCTGTGTAGAGAGAAATAATTTTATGATTTAAACTATTCATACTTGACAGGGAGAGTAATTTGTTGCCGGAACAAAATGTTAAAAGATGTTGTAGATTCTCTATTGTTTGAGGTTTTCAAATTAACACTGGCTGTCTTGCAAAAAGGTCTCTCAGTCAAACTGCAAGCCGTATTCTGCAGAGCAACTCCCACTGGAGGAAATTACCAGACCTCTATGTTACAGAAGGTCAAGGCAGGAACTGTCCTTTTTTGACTTTAAAATTTTGCTTTGTCTGTCCCTGAAGGGCCAGCAGCAGTGCTGATCAGCTCCAGACCCCACTCAGTTTTGGTTTCTGGGAGGAAGGTGGCATCATGAATCCAAGGGCCAGTGCTGCTGGGCACTGGGGTGGGGCTGGGGGGGACAGCACAGGCTTTTCTGTGCAGCTTTTCTATCCCAAACTGAGTTCCAGCTTTTCAGCCACCGGTGGTAAGTGCGAGGGCTGCAGGAACAGGTTGGCACTTGGCTGGCCACTTCCAAGCGAGGATGACAAGTTCCTTGACTGCCCTCCTAGAAAGAGGGTGAAGGACTAGTTTCCACCCAGGGACAACACTGGCAAAGATGAGGTTGTGAAAGTTGTTGTGTTCCCTGCTGCCTTCTTCAAGTTCTGTGTAGTTCTGTGTGCTCAGGTCGTGATTGAACTGTCAGCTGTCCTGCATAGCCAAGGATTTTTCCCTAAGCCTGTATCTGAAGGCAGAAAGGAATCCTATTCCACAGTCCAGTTCCAGTATACCTGCAATCCTCATGTCTCCAGAACTTCTGAGTTTGAAGGGCATTCAGCTCTTTAGGAGCCTCTGTAGCCTTGTACGAGCCTCAGGCACATGTGTTTTGGGTTTAATAATCTTAAAAGTCTTTTGCAACCTAAATGATTCTAATTGTTTATTATTTACTATGTAAAGATTCATAAAAATTCTTCTGGGTATGACAAACTCCTTGTTGAATGGGAAGTTCCTCTTCACTCTTCTCCATTGAAGTTTCAGTTCAGGAACAATGTCCCTCACAGGGGTTTCTCTAGGTAAGGAGTGTGCACATGAGGAAGACATCAAGGAGTTCTAGGCAAATGTGTCTGCAACCATGCTCCTGTCATGTGCCTTGCCATCACTTCAAAAGATTAATCTGTCTGGAGAAGTGAGCACAGCCACCTCATTCCAGGAGGCTGGAGAATATTCACATAGCCAAATGATCCTATCAGATTAAAAATATTTTAATATTTTTAGCTTTCAAACAATATCAGAGTTTTAGCCTTTAAACAATATCTAGCCATATAATAATAGCAAAAAAAGCCACACTGGAAAAGGAAAAGTCAATAGCTAAAGATGTGAAAGCCACAGAGAGAAAGACTCCATCATTTTAAAGGGCAATGCTTTTAATCATAAAGAAGATGAAATATTCTGACAGCAAAGCTGTGTAGTGTGATTTGTATTTATCATCATCAAACAAATTAGAGTGTGGAGGTGGGTCCAAACTTTAGTCGAGAAGGATTTCAATATATTATTTTATTTACAAAACTGGAGTGAATAAGGTTTTCTTCCAGCCCTCTAACAGCAATCTACAGAAAGAATGAAAACTGACCTTTCTTTGTTAAACTGTGTAACGAGCTTAAGGCTAAAAAGTTGTTTTTGATCTGTCATTTCCAAAATTTCTGAAGAATTAAAAAAAATCAGTGTCTGATCTCGATAAACCCATCCTGATAGAAAATTGTCTTTGCTGTTGAAAGTTGCATGTGCTTAGCAGCACCAAAGTCCTCCCCCTTCAAGTGAAACAGCAGGGACTGCTTGGACAGGCTCAAAGTCTGCACTCACATTTGGATGGGTCTGCGAAGATACATTGCTGAAACACATCCAGGTAAATATCTGCTGCACCAGTGAATGAAACCCTTGATCCCATGTTTGCCATAGTTTCAGGAAGCCTGCAGTCCCTGTAGCACATGGTCTGGGGTTTTGTGTTTTGTTAGTGTGTTTTTTCTTGTTACATCAACATGAATGGAAAGACAGAGCCAGTTTTGGAGCCTTTCCCTTACTGGCAAAGGTACCGAAAGGTACCTCAGCAGCACCTGTGGGGAAGCAAGTGGAAAATAACACCAAAGAAATTTCTGCACCAGTAGAATGGGTGAATGTGGGGAATGAAGAGAATGTGGCTCTGCCATTTTAGATGTCCTTAAAAATCCCACTGAGTGAGTACTTGCACAAAGTATCTTGGTAAACATGGGTGCAAGTGACGTTGCAGTCTGAATCATTGTGGGGATTCTTCTAGTCCCCCCACCAGTCACTGGGCACACAGGGAAATTCAGGTGCCTTCTTTAAACAGTCCCTGTTCCTAAATTCAGGTGCCTTCTTTAAACAGTCCCTTACTGTTCCCAACAGGGAACTTACATGGCTGCTGCAGTTTTTCCCCTCTCCTGCTCAGTTTTTTACCTTGTACCCTGAGCTGTCTGTGCTTGATGGCTGCAGCTCTGGCTTGCTAACCTGCCCATCCCCAACTAACTGGTTCAGAGGGAGGATCCAGGGCAAAAAACCTCATCCCCAGCTCCTACAGCCTGTGGTGCAGTCACAGTGGGCCGCCCATGTGCCTGTGCTGTGGTGGAAAAGCCTGGGGGGAAGGACAAGTGTGGTGTGATCCCTTCTTTGGTGCTTTCTCCATGTCTGGTGAACAGCATGACTGGCCTTTCCTAGATGGAGGTTGCATCAAGAACATGGAAACTAATAACCTCCCTTAAATACATTTGCCCTGAGGTCTTTTTTGATCCATTCTTACTTTTTGCCCTAGGAACATCCTGTGACAATTTGCTCTGGAATTTATAGGGGTCCACTACCTGAGGTGCTCCTTTGGATAAGAGGGGCCAGCCCTCTCTGCTTTACCCGTGCTCTCCTCCATGCTTACCCTGAGGACCTGGCCCCTTCTCAAGATAGGATACAATTAAATAACCTGGGGGAGAGCCAGGGAAGGGCAATGCAATTTTCATGCTGTACAAAATCACGTTCTACTTCCTCAGTAGCAGGCATTTCCCCAGCCGAGCCTTCCCAGCTGGGACTGAGAATCTGACAAAGGAACTGAAAGAAAGAGAAAGAAATAAATCAGAGAAGGACAACAAGGAGACCAAGCTTTCAAGCTAAAGATTGCCAATGAGAATACACCTCTGAAAGTATAAAAGAAGTGTGAGATGGTAGTTTTATTGGTTACAGGCCCACAGATTATTTTAGCTCCTTGCAGACACTCTGCACAGTTGCTATCTGCACTATCTTCTAGTCCCCCCAGCCTCAACCTGGAGTATTCACCTGCTGTCTACCAATTTCTGCTGCTGGCCTGGAACCAGCTGAAACATTTTCCTTGGTATCTGGGAAACCTGTAGAATCATAGTATATCTCAAGCTAAAAGGGACCCATAAGGATCATATGTCTCTTACTCCTCTGCTCAATGATAATCCCAGATGAAAGTGTCTGACTTCATTTTTTTTGCTTGTATACATTATTTTAATCAAAGCACTGAGACAGAGTTTATCTTCAACTAAGTCCATACATTCAGGCCAGGCCAATGAGGTCAAAGGACCTGCATTGTTAGGTGACTCCAGACTTTGTAGCTGGTGGCTTGTGAGGGGACAGGCCCCCTTTGAATGGAGTTAACCATCCTGACTCAAGGGTGGAGAAGGAGAGTTCTTGTCTGGAGTCTAGGGTGGGACCTTCCTCATGCCTCCAGGACAGATAAGAATACTTTACCTGCTGTCCTGTTTACCCAGCAGTCGGTGCCATGGGTGCCCATGTCAATTCTTTGGGTGTTATGGGTTAACTTGATTCCCCTCTTGTGTTACTCTGTCAGCAGTTGAGTACTCTGGTGGTCTCACCAGATATAAGACCCAAGTATCAGTCATGACACTGACAGTATACTCCCAGCTTAACCACCTCCAGGAAGGAAAGTATGTCTCTGAGTCCTGTGACCCTCATCATCTGGAGTGTGGCTGAAATGTGCAAAAATGGGATGGAGTAGAGAGATAACTCAGGGATTGGTCAGGTCTTGTAATCCTAAAACCCCTTTTGCTCCAGGAAAAGTATTGAGTGTAGACTAGGTGTATGTCTGCTGACAGACCCTGTCTGCTGACCCTCTTTTAGTTTGGGACATTCAGCATTTACCCACTTCTCTGTGCCTGGAGCACTCCCAACTCTTTGAATTCACACTGTCCCTGGTGGAAATGCAAGATAACTCATTCTCCTCTATCTCTGAGCAACAGGGGCACAAGGTGACGTGTTGCTAAACCTCTCACCCATGTCTCATCTCCTAGCCCAGATACTCCAAGCACTGAGCAGATGTCAGGCACTGCAGCCCAGCCCTGTGCCTACCCAGGTGAAAGGGGTAGCTTGAAAAACACACCACTGTGATGAATGTTCCTGATGCTGGGATTCTGTTTGTCCCTCCAGACACAAGATGAAGACAGTGGTGTCCTTGGCCTCCAGGCACTACAGGTGAAATGCTGAGAAGACCTCTGTGCTGCCTGCAGGGAGCAGAGGGTGGAGGGAAGAGTATACAAGTATACCCAGCAGAGGATGGGTGCAGAAGCTGATCATACCTGAGCCCTGACACCCATGAGACAAGCTTAATGCAACAGGGACAAAGCAGCTGAGAGAAGCCTGGGAGCCCATGGGAGACTGGCAAGTGGCAGCATGAAGTTTCACTGAGTCAATCTGCAAAAGGAGAACAGAGTTGCTTTGTTGGCTGTGGTGACTATGGGATCAGCTCAGATGGCTAAGTGTGTGGGTTTGAAGCCTTTCAAGATGCCTTGGGGAGTCCTGCCTAGGTCCTGCTGCTGCTTCACATGGCCTGAGTTCTCCTGCAGGAGACCTCCTGTGTCATAGCTCCAAACCCCATATAGATTTAGTATTCTGTGTGGGTGCAACTGGGTCATGTCCTGAAGATCACTGAACTGGAGCTGAATTCCACCCCAGGAAGCTAAGGCCTGGGCAGAAGCAGAAACCTGACAAATTTCTGTATTGCTGTTTCCTTTGTGGTTTGATGCCTATTTCCATAGAGACTTAGGAATGGCACAAGCAACATATGAAAGGTTCTGCCTACCCCTGTGCCCCATCTCCAACAACAGCCACTGACACCTCCCTACCCTCTTCAGGAATGCTGCACAGAGAGCAATAAAAACCACACAGATGAGGTGGCTTTTGAGCTCCCAGATACTCTCCTTGGTTTGGTTTGAGTTGTGACAGAGTTGGTTGAAACCAGATCTCCTGAGAAGCCGGAGTAGCACTGCATTTACATACTATCTGAAGGGAGTTCTTTGGTTTATACTGGGAGGGGCAACCACCATCTCAAGGAGAAACACTGATGTTGTCTCTTAATTAACAATTCTCTTTCTCTAATTTTCTTGCTGTGAGAAAACACCTCTGCCAGGCAGGCTTGGCTTGTCCTAGGAGAAGTTCAACTCTTCTGAGTTGTGCTTGAGAGTACAGCAACACCTTTCTGGACAACTTTGTAGGGGGACCCTCCAGATGCTCTGGTTTCTGGCTCCCATCGCAGGGTAATGGTCCCAGGTGGATTCCAGAGGCAGCTGCTAAGGTTCAGCCTGGGCTGCTGGAGTTAAGGGAAAGCAGTTTGAGTCAAAGAGGGAGGCTGGTTCCCCTGCCCTGTCTGAACCCAGGACATTCAGGTGTCAGTCACAGAGATTGGATATTTCACAGGCTCTTTTTAGGACTGTGCCCTGTCCCTGGCCAGGAGCCTCAAACCTGAAGCATGGGTAACCAACTCACATGGCTAATACCTAGGTAAAACCTCTCAGGTATGAGATACTGGGACAATACATAAGAGCTGAATTTTGTGTCTTGGCTGGTGTCATCACAGTCCCTGAAAAAATTACATTTTCATGCAGATCTCCTGGGCTCTCTAGCAACCTCTGAACTCCACTTGTCACAGAAGGGCAGAGTTTCTGTTGGTCTTTAACTTTGCTTTCCCTTCCTTACTGCATTGCTTTAGGTAATCTCCAGCCAAATTGTTACGTATCTGAGTCCTTTGCTCTCATTTACCTTGTTCTAGCTCAGGAAATGTTTACAGCTGTACTTGCCCTTCAGGAGGAAAGAAGCTGATGGGAGAAGAGAAGCCACGTTAATAAATGTCTCCTGAGCCAGGGGGAGCATCTGTTACTAGCACCTGGCCCACAGGAAAGCCATCACCAAAGTAAAGACTATCTCAGATGCTCACAGAGTCACAGAATGTTAGGGATTGGAAGGAACATCTGGAGATCATCTGGTCCAAGCTCTGTGCCAGAGCAGGTTTACCTTCAGCAGTTTGGACAGAATGGCATCCAGATGGGTTTCGGATGTCTCCAGAAATGGAGACTCTACCACGTCTCTGGGCAGACTGTCCCAGTGCTCTGCTACCCACAAAATAAAGAAGTTACGTGCCACTTCCTATGTCCAGGTTTGCACTCATTACCTCTTGTTATGCCACTGGGCACCTCTGAAAAAAGTCTGACCCCATCCTCCTGACACCCACGCCTTAAATAGTTATGAACGGTGAGAATATCCCCCCCTCAGTCTTCTCCAGACTAAAAAGATTCTCAGTCTTCCCTCACTGGAGATGTCTGAATCCCCTCATCATCTTTGCAGCTCTTTGCTGTACCCTCTCCAGCAGCTCCCTGTCCTGACCTCTGGGAGCAGCAACGCTGCTCCAGGCCATCCCGAAGATGCCTGGCCAGGAGAACTTTGCTTTTGCATCACCCCTGCTGTGATTCACAAGCCAACTCGTCCTGGGGAAGGCCATAGGATCACCGACTGACACAAGTACAAGGCTCTTGCACAGGGAGAAGCGATCTCCCACCTCTCCTCCTTTGGAGGCTGTGCTTACTGGGAGGTAAATCCACAGGACAGAAAGCAAGAAAGCAAGGGACACCCTGATCCTGACAGGGTGAGGGCAACAACGCTTCTGCTTTGTGTTAGTTCAGCAGCTTTAAAGCTTTGAATACCACTCTCCATAAGAGTGGATGGATTTAATGAAATAAAATACAGGGCTCTCAGGTCTATCCTGAAATGCAGAAGCAGGGAAAAAAATGTTTGCTTGTCCGGTGTTTTAATTTTTATTTTTTTTTTTAAAGTAAAGGAGAGAGAGACACAGGATAGAAAGTCTTGGGGACTGCCCTTGGTGGCAGGAGGTGGTAGCTAGCCTTGGGAGAGGTGTCTCTCCCTGTTTGTGCCATAGGGCTCTCATATCTCTCTCCTGCATGCCAGGTGCCTGTAAGTGAGGAGCAGCAAGGCAGAGATTTCCCACGCCCAAGACCCTTTGCTGGTCCGGGCATGAGCCTCTGTGTGCCTTTAAAGTAGAGAGCAGAACCACCCTGCCCCTGGGGCAGTGAGGGGGAGAGAAGGTGTATGCTGAAGATAGTGTCGTGTGCTGATGGAGACAGCCTGAGCACAACATTTTCTCTTCAATCACTGTGGTTAAGGGGTTCAGTATTTTCCCTTCCCATGACCTCTCCTCTGCTCAGCCCTTTTACCCGCATCTTCTGTGCTTCAGCATCTCTGAGGTAAATTTGTCTTCCAGGTTTTGTCCCTTTTTCATTAAGGAACTCTTCCTCTTCCTCCTGTTCAGTATTTTTCCCTTTCCTCTCCTCCCCCCTTAGTCCTATCAGAGCCCCCCAAACCCATGTATACTTGTGGGTCATGGTGGCAGTGGGGGAAGACCAGTTCTGATAAATCAAGTTGGGAATTTAGGGACATGGAGGATCCTGGAGCTCTTTCTCCAGGCTAGTGGCCAGGCATATTTCTCTGAGGAGCTCTCACAAAATATTCCTAGAGTTTTATCAAAATGATGCTGTCATGGGTTTGCTTATTATTTCCCTTCAGGGCTTGGTCTCTTCACGGCTTCTTCCTTTCATTTTTGAGGAGGAAATATTTGCAGCTCTGTCAGCCCCTGGGGGGGAGGGGGGAGAAAAGTAAGTTACAAAGGGAGGAGGGGTAATGAGAGCCTTTTCCTGAGTCAAGATAGCATGGTTTTATGGTCACCTATGCCCTAAACATGTGTGAGCTGAGCTCAGCCCTCAAGGATGCTGAGCCAGGAGCTGGTCACTGGAGGAAAGAGCCATGGCTGGAGATCAGGGACATAGCCTGTGTACTGTCACACAGACACTCTGGGCTCTGTTCCTCTACCCACTCCCCTCCCTCCCTCCCTCTCTCCCTCCCTCTCTCCTTCTCCTTCCCTGAATCTCCCTCCAAGGTCTCTCAACCAGGCTTCTCCTTCTACTGTGCTCAAACCTTCCTCTTTGAGAGGGTCCTCACTATCTTCTCAATGGCATTTCAGCCATTTCAGGTGAGCTTTGAGCAAACGTATCTAAATCCTTCCCTCCTCTTTCCTCTCCCATCAAAGCCTGTGTCACTGTGGAATTCACTCACCAGGGGAGCATGAGGGATTTTTCCATGGTGCAGGCAGATGAAAGGAGAGAGGCAGATGAGTTCCCATCCCCTGATGCCTGCCTGTTTCTGCCATGCCATGGTCTTGTCTGGAGCCAAAGCTTCTTCATCCAATACTCCAGGCTGTTTTTTTCTCCATCCTTGGTGTGCAGCTCTCTTTGAACCCTGACAGTGTTTTGGAACGATCTTCTGATCTTATACTCATATCTTTATTTTCTAACACATTTCCCTCATTCCCTCGGCTCCCAAGCCACTTTCTAACTCATGTATTCCAGCTGAAGATCTATTCTCCATGTTAGTTATTTCCATGTCTGGAAGTGTTATGCCTGGGGAGGAAGAACCCCAATCACCAGTACAGGTTAGGGGTGGACCTGCTGGAAAGAAGTTTGGAGAAGAAGGATCTGGGCATCCTGAGAGATAGAAAATTATCCATGAGGCAGCAATGTGCCTTTGCTGTCAGGAAGCCCAACAGAATCCCAGGTTGCATAAAGAAGGGTATGGCCAGGAGGTTGAGGGAGGTTATTGTCTCTGCTCTGGTGGGGCCATCCAGGATGCCACTGGGCATCCAGTTCTGGGCTCCCCAGCTCAAGAGAGACTGGGAACTACTGGACAGAGTCCAGTGGAAGGTTACGAAATGATTTGGGATTGGAGCATCTCTTTTATGAGGAAAGGCTGAGAGAGCTGGGAATCTTTAGCCTGGAGAAGAGGAGGGAAGGGGAGATCTTATCAATGTCTACAAATATCTAAGGGTGCAAGGAAGATGGAGCCAGACTCTTCTCAGGAGGTCCCAGAGACACAACAGGGGGCAAGAGGCACAAGCTGGAACATGGGAAGTTCCCTTTAAACACAAGAAAGAACTTCTTCACTAGTGCCAAGGCACTGTCACAGGCTGCCCAAGGAGGTTGTGGAGTTCCCCTCTCTGGAAATACTCAAAACCCTCCTGGATGCAGTCCTGTGTAATGTGCTCCAGGTGATCCTGTTTTAGTGGGAGAGTTGATAAGTAGATGACCTCTAGAGGTCCCTTCCAACTCTGATAATTCTGTGATTTTGTGTAGAAGCACAGCAGCTGGAGGCTCTCAGGGTCCTTCAAGGTTGCAAACCCTCTCCTGTTTTCTCCTGTACCATTGCCTTTTCCTTCTTTACCCTCCTGCCCTTGTGCACATTTGGGAGCACCATGAAGTGCCACACTGAGAGCCTCCACTTCAAAGCCAGGACAAATCATGAACAAGGAAATAAAGGGGGGAATTATTTGATGATGTATGCCCTTGCTAGTAGCTTTGGTCTTTTCTTTTTTCTTCCCTTCTGGCATCACAGATATCCTGTGCTGAAAGGGGCAGAGGTTTGGGTTGCAGATGAGCTCTTGACAACACCTTGAAGTATCAGCTGTAGACCAAACAGATAAGCAGACAATTCTCAGTAATTTTTCCTATTAGGTTTTGCTTAGCTGCTTCAAAGGAAACCCGGGAAAAAAAATCTTCTACAGTGATCTGTGTGCAAACAAGATATCCACTTCATAACAAGCTTCATCTCTGCCTTGGATCCTGAGCTCACATGGTTCCCTTCATCTCATGTTTTTAGTGTATGTGTGCTCTGCATACAGGGAAACATACCCACACAAGAAATGATCTCTCCTGAAGGGGATAATTTTGCTCTTGGAGCCATACAATGAGGAGATGATTATCCACTTCTGTCTGGCTTCC